>PYXC01002417.1:337500-552500 GCA_015244755.2 Tenualosa ilisha
ACTTTCTCATATTTTCCGCTCGACTTGTTTATTGAACCCACGAGTCCTTGGGTAGATGCTGAGTTTCTCAACTTGGATGAGCCAAGACATTTTTGAAGGTTTCTGGACAGGGAAGACAACCAAGTTTTTTTGTTTGGCCCCCAACTATATACACGCACGCACACGCACACTCACACTCACACACACACACACACCTGAGCGTTCCCTATCACAGCTATGCACCTCTAATGTTACGTCTGGAGCCCCTCATGAAAACACTCCATCATGACTTTATAAGCATAAACCTCATTGGCCTTTGGGCACAACAACGCACCAAATGTTTTGATTTGTTTACATGTCCAAAAGGTTGCGGTGGAAACCCAAAGCGCGTCTCACATGACTGTTTCTAAAGTCACAGCTCATTTGCACAGCATACCAGAGAGGCGTGTGATTAAGAGCTTATGGCGTGGACTCACGGCATCTCAAATGGTCCCTAATAAGTGATCGGGGATCAAGTGCATGACAATCATGACATCATTTAAAATACATGAACACGCAAGGACCCATGGGTAATCTGGGATTGTGCGTACCCTGTGTTTGAATTCAGGAGGGTCACGCGGTGACCCTGGCCTATTTTTAGTGGCACTCTGCTTCCTGCCCCACCGTGGTCAGAGAGAAGAGGGGAATGTGGGAAAGCTGACCACCGATGTGATGTCATTCATGTATTGGAGATTGTATCACGACTTAAGCACATCTGGTGGAACTCATGTTGTGACACCCACCTCCCCTCACCACACACACACACCACACACACACACATAAACTTACTCAGACACACACACAAATAAACAGAAAACACAGAAACACACATACACACACGCATACACCAACACACGAAACACAAACACACACACACACACTCTCCTCTTCCAGGCAGCCTCTCAGCCTGCCATGCCGGTGAGGTAATGACAGTCACCAGCACGGCACCTCCTCAGCATCTGCTCCAGATGCTTCCCCCTTCCAGCTCTCCAACCCAACAAGCACCAGAGCCTGAACACCGCTTTGACATGGCCACCACCACCACCACCGCCAACCTGTGGAGGAGCGGATCACGAGAGCATTGCTATGATCGATGATGGCCCTATGATGTTTCAGCCAAATGTTGCATCATGTATTTTATTTTTTTTATTTCTTTATTTACTCATTCATCTTTCACATCACGCCTTCTCTTCAGGCCATTTCCTGGAAACTGCCCTATATAGTGATAAAGAAGCCGCTAGACAGGACAAAAACCCATGAGTGACCCTAGAGTCATTTACATGCAAAGTATTGTGGGAATTTATGGTTATTGCTCCTGACAGTGTTGACTTTGATGAGTCACGCTGACTTGAAAAGATCTTGAGAGGAATAAAACATTGGGATTTAGGTGGGGTTCATGTAAGGACAATGTCTTCACTCCACCCTGCACGCTAGCATTACATCTCAACTTCTGAAGGCCTTGAGAACCATCTGCCTTCCCTTAGGAAACAAGCTCCCAGTCCAAAAGTCATGCATCCATTCCACCTCTGCTACAATTCCCCTCCACTGTCTAGGCCCTTCTCCCTGATGGACTGCCTATTCACAGTAGGCTTGAAAGCCACATTAAATGGTGTTCTCATAAGAAGTTTACTGAGGCTCCTGGGAGGGGATGTTCTGTCTCCTCAGCATCACAGCATGCACTTGAAGAACATCTAAACCATGCAGGCTTCTTTGGCAAGAGCCAACAATGCAGGCCATCTGTCTCCTTTTCGTCTTTGTTTTAGGGGAAAGACACTGACCTCCTTTTTTCCCTCATTGTGTCTCCAACAGCCATAAACAAACAAACGGGTGACTTTAGAAACTCTTCTGTTTCTGTTATACATTCACTCGGAGTTAAGGTTCAGTGCATATGTAACGGCAGTGTATACATCGGCAACCATGGTGAAAATACATGCCATTGATGTTCGCATTGACATACATTTACATGTATGCATTTCGCAGACGCTTTTATCCAAAGTGACTTACAAAAGAGGATAACATTCAAGCTACAACACAATGAAAAAACTGACAAAGAGTGCATATTGCTAACAAACAATTTGCAGTATTTAAAGTTGAAAGTGCAATAGTGTTTGCAGAATAGAAGAGTTGACCAAGTCATCTTCAGCAGTGCAATCTTGTGTGTGTGGGTCTAATGCGGCATTAAGGGCTGCCATGCGTGTACATTATGATTGTCTGGACTCAGGCGACCCATTGCCCCGGCATTCCATCCCTGCTGACCTGTTCTTTGATCTCTGGTGTAAATGGACCATTATGAAAAGGAGTCCCATTCAGACGAGAGCAGGGTCACAGCGCTGGAAAATCCGTTCATTGATAATTCTCTGGCTCTCTCTCCATCCCTTCTTTCGTTTTTTCCCTATCCTGTCTCGCTCCCTCGTTTTTTGGACTGACAGCCCGTGGACTGGAAAGTTTCATTCCTCCTCACAGCCCCAGACTGGTGTGCGGCCTCCTTTTTTTTAAGAACTGCAAACAACACACGCGCCAAGTTTCGAGCGTAGCCAACTCAAACCTGATAAGATGCAGGCAAATACAAATGAAAAACATCCATTTGCAAAGAATATACTGTATATCAGTATCTCATTTTTGGAGAGCCACAGCCTCAAAACAACTTTTGTTGTTCCATGAACTGAAAAATAGACAAGGGATCAGTGAGGCCAAGACAGATGAAAATATTTGTTTAGAGAGAAAATAAAATAAAAAAAAATGTAAGGGAAAAAAAAAGTTGCTGCAACTGTCTACAAGGATGAGAAACAAACATGAACTGTGGACAGACAGATTGTCATTTTCAAGTGCAGTCCACAGGTTGGTCCACACAGCCGGTGAAAGGAGAGAACCCTCACCGAGACGGCTGAATAGGGATGCAGACAGACGGACGCTCTGGGCGCGTTTTTGTCTTCCAGCATCCAGCCCCGAGCGCCATTAAAACTGGCTGCTTGTGAAGCGTTTGAATTTGTTTTGGAGTCCGTGTCAGACGACTGGAAACTTTTGGTCCAAATGTTATTTAGGAATGGGGAGAAGGTTGGAGAGGGGGGAAGGGGAAGGGAAGGGGAAAAAGCATTAACCAGGGAGGCTAATTCATTAATGAGCAAACTTTTCCTCCTACTCGACAAGTCAGACATATTTCCCTCTACTCTGGCACTTCAGAGACTATGGCTCGCCAGGTGACTGTGTCCAGATCCAGACTATCTCCACCCCGAGAGTTGAAGGGGCTGCAAAAGGGATATCTCAAAAGCCTGGATGACTTTCAGCAAAAGATCCTGTCCAGTTCATCTGCCATCTGCCAAGAGACATGTTGAATAGTTGTAAAATGTGGTAAGACACCAAATATAAATTCTCCATTCTTCACATGATATTACTGGTTATGGTTATGATGAAAAATTTAGTTCTGGGAACCACAACCAAACCTCAAATAAAGCACAGGAGATTTTGTGAGGCTGGAAAAACACAAGAAGCAAATCCAATTCTACTGAGCATGCTTCTGTCAATCAGATGGCCAAATGTGATCTGATTCCCTTTCAACTAGCAGAATGGGCGTTGAGATTAAGAGTGAAATGTAGCCCTACATGGGGCAGGTCTGTTTAAGATCATGTTAAACCACTTTTGAGAGTAAAATTTGTCCCCAATCATCCAGACAACACCTAATTCTCTGACAGCTGATAGCTCACTTGGACAGCAGGTCAGACCCCCTCACCTTTCCACATGTTGGCTCTTTGATGCCACCATGAGACCTGGACACAGGACCTCTGTGTAGCGTTGAGTTTTCACTCGGATTCAGACATCCCTCCCTTGCTTGGACGAAGACACAGCAAAGGAAAAGGTCGCCCTGTGGACTCGCAGAAAGATGTGGAGACAATGTGCTGGTGCTGACAGGTTAGTGGTCTGCTGGATAACGGTCCGAGTGTGTGCGCACGCACGGGCGGTGTGTTCCTCCCTCTGCTTCTGTCTTCACCGTCACATTGAGCTCTAACACAACTTCCCGAGAGTCCACAATGTTCCTACACGCAGTACATCACCTTTGCAAAGAGTGACAACCTTTGAAATTCATACGCAGTGAGATCACGATGGCGATCTATCTGAGAATAATAAACCCATGTGCTTTCATGCAAAGGTATACACTAGGATAGCACTCTAAGTGTAAGTGAAAAGTTTTCATTGAGTGAAGCTACAAGGATAATAAGATGCAGATGGAAAATGGCTAACACCTAAGGCTAAGAGCAGATCACTTTAATGATCTCAGTGATCATTTCTGCTGTAGATTTGTGAGTCTATCCACTTTGCTCTGTTAAAATCCCTCGCAGGTATCCATTAAGTCACTGAGCTGATCCCTTTAAATATCCTGACTTTGGGCCCAGGCTGAAAAATGACAGGGAGGGTCAGAGGCTGCCCTGTTCTGGTGAAAGATACATGCAGGGCTGTTGCACACACACACACACACACACACACCAACACAACTACACACACATGCAGACATCCTCTGTCTCGTGAGAATGACACACGAGTCCCTGCCAGAATATGTCAGGCTTGTTTTGTGGCCCGTCTGACCTTTGGCCCCATAACAAGTGGGAGTGAGGGGGAGTTTGCCGTGCTCCGAGCCATTCAATAAGCCCCACGGCACAAAGACAGAGAGAGAGAGAGCTTTTTTTGTGTGTCGGGGAGTGAGTTATCACGAAGAGCTGTGAGGCATTAGGCCTGAGGGAATGGCAAAAGTTACTTTTCTGTGTTGGAGTCTCATGGACAGAGCCTCTCTCTGGGTGATTTCACTTGTCTGTGTCATGAATCAAATGCCAGATAAAGGGACCAGTCGATGTTTTTGAAAGGAGGAGGGGAAATTTAAAAAATACTACAGAGGCCAGTGAAAATGTGTCTCCATAGACAAGGTAGATATGTATCAAGTCTCCAGCAGTCTTTTTTCTGTAGAAAACACCATCCCATAGAAATCCACACCTTTGCCACATACAAAGCACCAAAGAGCACTTGGCACATTACGAAAGCCTGTTTTTTCCAAAGCTCCACATACATAGGCAATTCTTACAGCTTTGAGTTTGGGGTGGGTAGCACTGGTAGTATTGACAGAGGAGGGAATGTAAGAAGAACAGACAAGGGTGTAGGCTTGGATGTTTCCTGCATGTAGAGCATGTTTGCTCACTGCTAGCAGTACAGCCAGTCTTACACAGTCCAGAAGCCAGGGAAGCTTTCCGCTATCGTGTTTATTCTGATCCCAGCCACAATCATCAGGACGGGGCTTAGTGGTTTTAAGTAGCATGGGTAGGAAATCGGGGAAAGGGAGATCATCACATCATGTGGGTAAAAAACTGTTTTGATTACAAGCAATGATTGGAAAAACAGAAAGTCCAAAAGTTGGTTCTTTATTATCTGGTCGGTTCCAATGCTTCTGTGCTGGTGTGCAGGATTCTAGAGTCTAATGTTCACTGCATAGCTGTGGTCATGTTTTTTTTTAATTTTCTTTTAAAAAAGAGTGTAAAATGCCGAGAAAGACATCATAAGAATGAAGGGGGCTAAAATTAAGAATCTAGGAGAGGGAAGAGTTTAGTCCTGCAGTAACGGTCCTGTCTGACCTGTCTGTCAGATGACAGCAAAGGTAAAGTGACCTCCAGCTCCACACACAGGAAGGCACGCATGGCTCCAGTGGTTTTGAATGTGTGCAGACCTGTCGGGGGAAGTGAGTTGGGTGGTCTGAGAGCTAGGTTGGCCCTTGGGGGACTCCATGGGAAGCGGAGAGTGAAGGCTAGCCCGCCTGGTGGTCTGACGCTTGCACACAAGGGAAAAAAGCCACAAGGGAGGGAAATAAGCACAGCAGGGGCCTTCCAAAGAATACAGAACCCTGAAAAGGTATACAGACACTTTTGTGAAGCTTAAAAGGGACAGCAACATTTTAATGACGAGCAGGACTGTGCATTACCAGAGGATGTACTTCGATGAGTGAATTGAGATTGAGGATCAGGTGACCAGTAGCAGTTTTGTTCAGCTCATGGGAAAATTGTTCTTAAGTGAAGGCTATTTGGTTGCAAACCCCACCCCCAAACTCTAAGGACCCTGTCCCTTTTCTCCATCCCCTAGCAAACCACAAGCACTGCTTTCCTCGCAAGTACCCAAACCCCAATCGTTCCCTTCCAAACCAAACGCAGGGGCCGCATTGCTATTATCCCCATCACCACATCCCTTACTCCCCTGCTGACACAGCCGCCTGGCCCAACCGCGCATCACATAACTCACATTTCTCTTTAGGCTGCAGTCACGTACAGCTTATGATGCTATGGCTAATCCTCGCTTTGTCGTGGCGAATTTATGAAATGCATATCTACCGGGAGACAGCAGTGGCATTAGCCGTGCGAGCATTCTTGAAACAACAAACAGCAGAGTCTTGATGATGACAAACGGCCTGCGTGCCAGCTCATCTGCAAAGCCTCACGGAAAGAAGACACGAACAGGCGGGGCATAGACAAGGAAAGTTTAATAGACTGTCCATAAACAAACCTCCTCAAAGTACAAATCATTGGCTTTAATACTGAGCAATACTCCATATGTCATATTCTAGGACCACGATGCATTGCATCAATACATAATAGCTCAGAACAGCTTTTAAAGGCTATATATACTGTTAACATATAAATATGTCTTCATATATAAACATAGGCTACTGACGATTCTCAGTGCAACTGAAACAAACAGGAAAATAACAGAAATACAATTTTTGAAGTGTAAGATAGGAACATTCAAACAAGCTTAAAATGCAGAGTCCGCAGAAAGGCAAGGGCAATAAACCAATAATTGTGACAATTCTTCAGTAATACCCAAGCATAGATTCAACAACCCACCCATAAGATTAAAAGCCCTTCATATCCTATTTGCATAAATAATACATTTCAGATTAGCTTAAATTGTTGGTATGAGGTGGCAAAGATTCACAAATTAATTAATATGTTTATTTCTCAAAAATAAATAAATAAATAAATAAATAAAGTTTTGATCAGAATGAAAATGGGGAAAATTAAATCTTAACCCCGGTTGCTAACCTGAGCTGTTTCCCTGTTGTTCAATACATCAATTTTCATCGCCTCACTTCATGTCCCAGAGACAAGTTTGATTATTTGTTTATTTGTGATTTTCCTTAGTGTGTGGCAAACAAGCCTCAACTAAGATGGAGGAACCAAAGAATTGGCTTCCATAAGAATAGTCTAAGAGGTAGATATGGGGTCTACTTTAGTGGCAATTAGCAGTTAGTAGGTGTAAGGAAAATATATTCTCATAAGTTTATAAAGTGACACATTTGTGAGTGTTCTACCAACTGATCTATGTGTTAGATCAAAAACTTGATTTTGAATCACTGGGCTATTGATTTACTCATATTTTCCATAAATTAAGTGTTAAATGTGTTCAACATAATCACCGATGTCCTTGTCAAAGCATTTAACCAAAATTGATATGATCTATTGTTACACTTCTGCTCACAGTACATTACTAGGCCTATACAGATGGCGATTTCAATACTTTCAAAACAAATTTACAACAAATTTAATAATTCTGTTTTTCCAGAACATCACTACCATCTCCACATCCAGACTTCATCATAGAATGGGAATGATAAGGAAACTAAATTATAACTGGCAGTAAGAAAAAGGAGCTGTAAAAAAATAGGTCTTGAGCAGCTGCTGGCTGGGCTGGGAGAGGGCCTTGACTGCAGTAGAGATTTCTCTTCTTCAAAGTGCTTCTTCAAACCACTTAGCATCCAAAACAACCAGGTGGCTTTGCCCTGAAATCTTTCCAATCTGCAATTTCATTTGCTACACATTACTTTGAGTGTGAGTCAAAAACATACTGTCTTGGGTGGAGAATTAAATTAATGAATAAGTAATGCTGACGAACAATTCTGATATGAAGATTCCTCACTTCATATTGTCAAAAAATAATATATACTCTATCTGAATACAATATCTCCATGGTGTATACAAGACTTACTTATCTTCACATCTACAGTGCAAACCACACCATGCAGACAACAATGCAAGGAATTGTTCTGCCATACGGTGTATATACAGCGCAATATAATGTTGCCAAACAAATCACCACACACTCAGGTAAAAACATACCAGTAATACCCCTGAAAGTTGAAGAAAAAATACAGTTGACCACCCCAGCTTTGCAAGGAATTACAAGGCAATCATGATTTCATAGTGAGTTTAAGTCGAGCATTCTTCAAAACATTACCATTTAGACAAGCCCAGCAAAAAATCTAGGCCCAATAATGGGTGCAATGGTGCCACCCAAATGCCTATTCTCATATTTCTTTTTTAAATTGAGGGCCTATAGGCTCAATGTAGAGTAATTTTTTGTGATGCTGTGGTTTGTCCTGTCAAAGGGTGGTCTGGTCACTCATTCCTGTGCTCCTCAATACCTATAGCTTCACAGCACACAAGCTACATATAACCACTCAAGCAAACACTAGCACACATTACCTACAACAATGGCCACAACATCAGGCAACTTAATCATTTCAGTTTCAAGTCATCAGGAAAATGCGTAAGTAAACATCCTTCACTTCAATCCATCTGCGCTTAGTTTATTGGTAAAAAGTGACTGCATCATTGTTTAACAGAGGCTCAGTTTTGCACTGAGATTTCTGCCTCAGGGACTATGAGGTGCGGATTCTACTATAGTGTGTCTTGGCTTTCTTAAGGAAATATTAGTTAGCACACTCTTACCGATTGGAGTTCATTATTTGTTATGTGGCATTCACTGCATATGAATGAGTGTGCTTTTATTGTCAAAAATTTTCCATTTGCATTTGGGCAACAGAAATACCTTGTTTCTTCTCTAAAACATCACTTTGTAGTATTTGGTAAAACTTGGATCTAATTCTTAAGCAATCTCACAATATAACCACCTATATGAACAATTGCAAACACACACACACCAACAGAATCACACACACAAAACTGACATTCACACAAGTACCCTGCGCAAATACAACACAAGGTGCTAAAAATAGAAATAATATATCCAGCATCAAAATAAAAGACACAGCACTTTCACTTTCCACTTAGTTTGTTCTCACATTCTACACATGCAGAATCTTAGAATGACAACACCTCTTTTTTATTGGTTGTTTTTTTTTTTCTTGTTTTTGTTTTCTAGACCCAGTCTGACACAGAATAAAGAGTCCAGACCGTTGATGGACTACCCCCACCCTCTATCCCCCCATGGAACTCTGTGGACTACAGCCTTCTCTCTTTCTTTCTCTCTCTCTCTCTCTCTCTCTCTCCTTGATGGATTTCTCAAAGCAGCGGTCACCCTTAGAGAGGGAGAGAGAGAAAGCACAGAGGAACCTTCCCATAAGTGCCTGAGAGGCTGTTTCCAGAGTAACAAGCCATAAGACTGGACTGGACAGAGATGTACATGCCCTTATTTCAGTTTTATGACCTGCTTGGAGACTAGGCTATTGGCTTGTCTGTGTGTGTGCGTGAGAGAGTGTGTGTGTATGTGTGTGTGCGCGTGTGTGTGTCAGTTGGAAAATATCATCTATCTTTCATTTCCTCATTGTTAGACACCAGCGTTATCACTGCATTGATGCATGAGTTCAGTTCATCAGCAATGTGAATGGAGCTACGGGAATAAAACAATGGCCATGAAATCGACTGTGGACACAAGTGGACTATGTGCAACTGAAAACATGGCAACAGAGCAACACTGCGACAAAAAACAAACAAACTCTGAAATAAGAAAATGAGGCCAGAGGATAAAACATGTACATTCTTTAATTTATGCTGCTCTGTACACAACCAATTGTGTAAAACATGAATGGGAGAAGAAGCATGAGAGAAAAGCAATCCACCAAGGAAAAAAAAAAAAAAAAACATGCCTGAAGGGCTTACAACATGGGCATGCTTGGCGGTTTGGTTTTATGACAGGAAGAAACAAAAACCCTTCAGACACTGACTGCTTCTGTAGTCTAGCATTATAATATAAGAGTTTGACGTGATCTGTGTCCCCATGAAAAGGGTGTTTGGCTAAGACTTGGGCACTTCCAAGTTGCATCTAGCTAAATGCCAACTGCTACAGTGGCCTGGTGAACTTACTGCCTATGTAGTGCTATTTGTACACTGACATATATACTAGTTACATTGGCCTTGTCTGAATGACATAAAAAGCAATGATAAGTTTGATGCACTCTTCGACGACTTTCTTCCACTTTGTAATACGGATCATTTTGACATGACCACATCTGTGTTGGAATGACACAAGACAGAAAACGCAAACACTTGATACTGCAACCCTGAAGGCACTGCAGAGTCTGATAAGCTGAGCTGGTTCATTTAAATGTAAGACACACACACATATATACACACACACACACACAAGGTATTGCAAGGTCACAATACTCCGACACAGAAGAATGCAGCACGGCTGACAAAATATGTAAAATTTCCTGAAGGGACACAGGAAGAACTCATGAGTCAACATTGAGAGAAACACATACCACACACACACACGGTGTCAAGAGGGAATGTATACATGCGAGTATCGTACCTGCTTTTTACGCCTGGCTTTACCCACACAAACTAAGGTTGTGACTTCAATGCAATCTGTGCTCAAGAGGAAAAAAGAAAACCTATAGACACAAGATTCATGCAGAGTCATATATGACTACACACCCAGACCCTGAACGCTCCTACTGTTCTGCATTGGAAAACCCATCCTCCTAAGTAAAAGCAAAAGTTATCCAATGACTTGAGGTACAGAGGTCAAGCCAGGGCTTTTGTTTGCCAGTAACAAAAAAGAAAGAGAGCATTTTTTTTGTTTGGAAATAAATGAAACCGTTAAAAAACACTATGCTGCATATCGAAATATCAAGATAGAGACAGAGGACAATTTTATAAAGGATGAGTACAACATCCACGGCTCTGTCCACCTCTCAAAGAATTACCCATGATCCAACTGAGGAACACTTCTCCTCCTTCTCCTCCTCTCTCTCTTTCCATCTCCTTACACTGTGCATACTCTCCTCCTCCACCTTTGTCGGCCTAAAGTGACTCCCTCCATTGGCATTTAGTGTCCCTTTCCTCCCCATAACCCTGGATTCTTTACACAGCAGCGCTCCCTAGTGGCGGGGCACTGGAACAACACTCCATATTCCTGGCCAGACTGGGGATTAGTGTCAGGCTCCAGTGATGCGAAACAGGGACAGTCTTGAGGTCATTTTATTTTGTTTTGTTTTGGCAGTGGGGCGGCACGGTGCAGCGTGGCACGGCGCGGTGGCGTTCACACGCGACTTGTAGGGTGGCAGTGGTAGGTGCAGTTCTGCAGGGTGTCACTGGCCACCTCCGAACAGCCGCCTTCACACTGGGCCTCTGAACAACAGACACAGAGAGAGTTAAACAATTAGAGTGAATGAGTGAGTGAGTAACACAATTAGAGAGAGAGAGAGAAGCGAGAGAGAGAGAGAGAGAGAGATCAACATGCTCTACAACCTCAAACCTTGCAAATTCACAGCTTTGTAAGTGATGGACTGAAATTCACTAACTAATTCATAGCTTTTTCACCTGCTCTGTAACTCAAGGACATGAATACACCGTCTGTTCAGGCCTGTTCTTCTGACATGTCATATAAAAAGCACTCATCATCCAGCCAGCTACGGTATGCAAGCAAGTTATATAATAGTAGAAAGGCTCCATTTAAATTAGTCAGTGGATTTCAGTTCATCACCAAGTGGGGAATCTTTCTACGTTAGGACAGTATCAGAGCAAACAGACTGACCCAGACCAGTGGAGAAAATATAAGTGGAGAAAAAAAAAAAAAAAAATGCTTTAAACTTACTGACCACTCTTTTCCCCGTTCTCCTGTTCCTCCTCTTCATCCCGCTCGGGCAGCAGCAGTTGCCCTGTGGCGTGGCACGGACTGGGCAGGTTGGTCTGGCTGGGGCCCTCCTGACTGGTGCCCAGCTGGAGCCGCCTCATGTGCCGCACCACCGCCGTGGCGTTGAAGGCTTGCTGGGAGGTGACACGGGGAGAGAAAAGCACACAGTGAGTGCACTGGAAATATAAAACTAAGCGCATACCAGGCAAGTCTGCGATTTACCTTAAAGAACTCCCCCTAAAGTCGCTAACCGCAAATTTTCACCCATACATGTGGACTGGTTTTTCAAGCCAAAGAACAGGAAGCAGCGATCATCATTTCGAAGAGTTATGTTGACCGATAAGGTAATAAACACAATTTCAGTTTCATTCAGTTTCCGTTTCGTTTGGCTTGCAGTCAAAAATCTGCAAGTGTCACTGCACAAAGAAGCGCTAGAGGGGGCAGAGCAAACCTTCATTCACCCCGTAATGGGTCATTAAATAACCAAAGACACTACGAATCTGGTAAATTAACCTAAAAACTGCATACAATGTTGCCAGATGTGCCTTTGATTGACTGGATGCTTTTATCCAGAGCAACACAGACTCGGAATGTGGGGTTTGGGAATCAAAGCCGAGTCGATCAGTGTTACCGCTGCTCCGTCATGCCCACAATTACCCACCCACCCACCCAGCGTACACATTCTTGCGTAACTCTGTTGGGGGAACGTCTGTGCTACAAATGGCGCAGGGACCATTATAGGTTACCCAGAGGCAAAGCACATGTGTGCTTGGAGATATATATATATATATATATAAAACTACAGAATCACTGGCTGACTGCTGAGGTAAATAATGCATGGAGATGGCTTTCCTGTGTTCTTCCTCAGCAGTGATGGTAAAAGGGTACAGTGAGTTCTCTCACAGTGTCTCAGTAAACAAAAGGCGCTGGCAGGTCTGATACAGTATTCAGGCCTACGGGGAGCAGAGGAGATACAGTAGTAGGGATGGTCCTGACCTTCCATTTGCTTTTGGCAAAGTTCTTCTTGATCTGGGCGCTGACGGACTCATGGATGTTCTTGTCCAGAGCCGTGTCTCCAGCAATCCTGTACGAGATGTGAGACAATATTAGGACTAATGGGCCCTTCACTCATGTACACACACACACACATGCACACGCACACACACACAAACACACAGGGGAAGAGAAACTATGGCTGCAAATATGATGGGGAAGTCTGGGGTACTGATTTTAATTCATTTTGCAGACATTCCCAGGCAGACTCTGACACTGAGCAATTAACAGTCCTGCAAGCCATAAATCACTGCAGTTATATAAGGCACTGTGCTGAAAAGTGGATGAAGAATGGCCCTGTGGTGTGCGTGTCTGTGTGTCTGTGTGTGTGTGTCTGCCGGTTTGTGTGTAAATCATTTGTGTATGTTGTGTCAGCATTTCTCTCTCCTTCTGTGTGTGTGTGTGTGTGTGTGTGTGTGTGGGCATTGAGGTCACAGAAATGCATACCAGGGATGCTGAAGAGCTTGTTCACATGTGTAGCGGAGTCTAGGATCCTTCTCCATCAGATGGACGATGAAATCTTTAGCTGCAAACACAGCATCACACATCTCACACACCACATAATCACCATTTTCAACTGCTACATGCATGGCTATCCCAACAGGAAGAAAACACAGCGAGCATGAAAACAAAATGGCCGCTTCTCAGATGCTCTCATTATTAATTTCGGCAGTGGGCTGGCTGAGCTCACTCCAATTATTTCAGAGGGTCGTCACTGGAGCAATACGGCTAATCTCAAAGACAAACTGACAGTTGGATGAGGGATCAAAGGAGCTGAAATTTAGAGGAAACTTTCCCAGTAACATGAAACTGCTGACAAGCTCAGATAAATAAAGAGGTAATGAATACTGGTCAGCTAAGAGTATGGATGGAGATGTCTGTGTGTGTGTGTGTGTCTGCATGTCTGTGTGTATCTCTCTGTGTAGGTATACTGCATGTGTCTGTGTGTTTGTGTGTGTGTGTGTGTGTGTGTGAGCATCTTCATGTCTGTCTGTGAGTATCTTTCTGTGTTGGTATACTGTATATGTCTGTCTGTGTGTGTGTGTGTGTGTGTGTCACACTACCTGAATCAGAGATGTCATCCCAATACGGCGAGTCAAACTCGTACTCTGCCTTGAGAATCTGTTCAAACAGCTTGGCGTCGTTTTCGTCATAAAACGGAGGATATCCACAGAGACTACACAAAGGACAACACAGGAACACAGTGAGGTAAAGTAACACCACAGTTCCTTAACAGTTCTCTGAGTACATCCTATTTATTTCCTGAAGCCTGTACACATTCACAGCAGCCCTTTAGACCGCTGTGGACCACTTTGGATGATGCGAAACCTAATTAGTCGGTAATGAAAACTAATCAGATGGCTCATTAAAAGAGAACTCATTTGTGTGAGTGCATCAGGATAATAAACAATGGCTATACAAGCCTTGGAGCTCAAAAGTGGATGCTTGAGCGAGTAAAGAGTAGGAGAAAGAGAGAGAGAGAGCGAGCGAGAGAGACCGACAGAGAACAGTGCTGCTCCACTAAGCACAAAGGCTAGGGAAGAAGAGGAGAGAGGAGCACTCACAGGATGTAAGCGATCACGCCAATGGACCAGCAGTCCACTGCCTTGCTGTAGGGTTTCTGGGCCAGGACCTCCGGAGCTGCCAAACACAAACACACACACACACACACACACACACACACACACACACACACACACACACACACACACACACACGCAACAACAGTATTTTCATATCTGCCTTCGCACGGTTCTTAACTTCCGATTGGTCACAGGCAGCTGGAGGGGGTTTTCTTAGCTGGCAGGCCCTGCTGCTGCATGAATCAGGCTCTCCGAAAACACCGGCTGTTTACCATGACCCCACAAGGTCCTCCTCATAACACACTTCATCTGTTCCCGCCTGCATCTACGCAGGGACACTGAGCTTGTGAAACTTTTATCGCTTTGGCGTATCAATGTTGCTTTAGTGATACGTGCTCTGTAGCGGATCTAAGGGAGTATCTGGTAAGGGTTTACAAACAGCCCACTTGTCTGACCCTGAAGGGCTGTCATTCAAGCCTGTAATTTGTTATTGTTCTGCGGGGCTAAGAGAGTTATGACTATTTGCTCTACCCCAATGCATAGAGGCATGGGTGTCTCATTACATGCATTAGAGCGGTTTGATCCTCTGATAGCATCTTGAAATATGATGACCTTGGGTGTGTGTGTGTGTGTGTGTGTGTAAGAGAGAAGCAAACAGAGAAAGACTGTCCTATTACAGGCATCAGAACTGTTTCTCTGATAGTATCTTGTAAAATTATCCTTGGGTATTTATTGTGTGTATATATGTGTGTGTGTGTGTGTGTGTGTGTGTGTGTATGTTGGACATGGAGATAGCATTGCTCGGTGATCCTTTCCTCCGTACCTACGTATCCTGGGGTACCACATGCCGTGGACATGACGCTGCCCGAGCCCTCGATCTTGGAAAGGCCGAAGTCGCTGATCATGATCTTGGAGTCCTCGTCCATGCTGTAGTAGAGGAGGTTCTCAGGCTGTGGGGAACAAACACCCATGGGTCAGACTGTCCCCCAAGGCTGCCCTTCTCCACCGAACTAAGTCACGAGAGGCACAAGATGCAAGAGACGCATCTCCTCAAGTCACATGCACTTATACAGAGT
Organism: Tenualosa ilisha; assembly: GCA_015244755.2. Lineage (NCBI taxonomy): Eukaryota > Metazoa > Chordata > Actinopteri > Clupeiformes > Clupeidae > Tenualosa > Tenualosa ilisha. The sequence goes on from PYXC01002417.1 coordinate 353,138, forward strand.
CCTATGCTGTCCCTTAATACACTCTTGTGTTCTCTAGTTACAAATGATCATGATAGGTTAATGCAACAAATTGGGTCTCGTTGAATTCACTGCATGGATGATCTCCTGGAGTATTTTGGGGGATGAAACGGTCAGACCCGTTTCCCTACACACTGATTGGATAAAGAAAAAAATACTACTCAAACGAGAAGTAAAATTTGTGGAGATATTGAAGGGAGGATGGATGTGACGATTAGATAGATAGATAGATAGATAGATGTAGATAGATAGATAGATGATGACTAACTTCCCGCAACCATTTTTGCATTACTGCCCCCTGGTCAGCCTTAACTTACCCTGGCTTTTCTACTCATAAACATCATACCTCCATCTTCTCTTCTTTCTGAAACTCTCCATCTTTTATCCCCCCCCCCAGTCCATCAGTCTCTCTTTCTCTCCCTCACAACACACTCTCTCCAGACTACTTAATTAGCCATCTGATGTGAGGATCAATCTATGCACACTTCACTGCACCGCCTGTAAACAAATGGGCTCGTTAGTCGGGAGGAAAGTAATGAGCTTAATTTAGTCAGGCCCTCTAAGCCTTGGACAAGGAAACAAACAGCCCAGTGCTATCGTTGTATAACGTAATAAAGCTGCCTGCTAGTCAGTCACACAGAAAACACCCCCTGTATTACAAACACCACAGTGGCATTTAGCCCTGTGTGATTCAGTTATTTGTAACTAGATTATCTTTCCTGTGTTACTTAACTTGACTTTAATGGACTCACTGATTTCCTGGAGGTGAGCTAGACGCACAAACACACACACGCACACACACACACACACTTGCTCTATATGAGTTCACCTTGAGGTCGCGATGCACAATGCCCATGTCATGGAGGTACTTCACAGCATCCAGAATCTGCTGAATGAGCTTGCTGGCATCCTTCTCCGTGTAGAATCCTTTCTCCACGATCCGGTCAAAGAGCTCCCCACCAGACACCCTGTCAAGGACAATCGATGTTATAGTCACTTCAACTTTCATCCACTCTTTAGAAATATCTATCAATGCCCATCCCTCTCTATTTCTTGTCAAGAACACAGACTAAACAAATGGTTCCACAACAAATAGGCCTTTCACTTGACAGGATAGAGAATGTTTATTTCCTTTCCTCCCATGAGGGGGGAAAAAAAGGTTTGCTCATCTCCACACCTATTTAGCAAGACCCCAAAATATATTTGTTTACTGGTAGCCTATAAGCACGCAACAGTAATCAGACCAAAAAAACAAAACAAAAAACAAAACAAAAAAAAAGTGTGTGAAAAAATAGTGATGTGAAGTGGAAAGTGCCAGCAAGTGAATCACTTCCAGGCTCTGCAGAGTGAACCAAACACAAGAGGAAAAAGGGGGAGAGAGAAAGGGAGAGGGGGAGGGAGGGAAAGGAAGAGAGAGAGAGAGAGAGAGAGAGAGGGAGAGAGAGAGAGAGAGAGGGAGGGAGGGAGAGGCCTGGGCTAGAGGAGGCGGCAGGGCAGATCTCTGACAAAATGAAAGCTGAGACAGCACTGGTGTGTCACTGAACTGAGCACCCTCATGCATACGGCTGGAACCCGATGGAAGGAGAGAAGAGGGAGAGAAGGAGAGAAGAGGACGAAAGGAGGTGTGTTAAAAGCACCTGCTTTATTTCACAGTTATCGCAGCAGGCAAGGTGATGCTGACCCTGTTTTGATGTACAACCCCTCCCTCCAGAATGAACTCAGAATTAAATACACACGGACCACTCCCTCTCCTACCTCCATTCCTTGCCTTGTCTTTATCACCCTGTCTCTGTTGCTCTGCCTCCTCTGTTCCCTCTCTTTCTGTTCACCCCCATGCTCTATTAGTCTGTCTTCTCCACAGCCCCGCCACCCCCACTAAGACTATCTTCTTTGTTCCCTCCCTCTCTCTCTCTCTCTCCCTCTCTCTCTCTCTCCCTCCCTCTCTCTCTCTCTCTCTCTCTCTCTCTCTCTCGTGACATTTCAGTGTGGCTGGTGGGCGGAACACGGCAGGTGTGGGCTCCATTTCTCATGGCGCTCAGCAGTAAATCTCGCCGTGAGCTCAGCCCCATCATCTCTCTTTCTCTCTCTCTCTCTCATCTCTCTCATCTCTCTCTCTCTTCTCCTCTCCCCCCTATTTTCCTTGCACATACACCACTGCCGCCTTTACCTTGATTCCCCCGTCGGAACAACAAACAATACGGAGGCCTTTCAGACACATGTGTAATTAATGGTGGGTGACATTCGGCGTGGGAGAGATCTCCATGGGGAGTCTAATCTACATGCCGTCTCTCTCTCTCTCTCTCTCTCTCTCTCTCTCTGTGTTTCCATCCACTAGGGAGAGAAGGCAGTAGGTTGTAAAGGATTTCAAGCTATGTTCACCTGACTGAATTATGATGACACAAAAGGACAGAATGAACTCGACCCACACGAACAGAACCCCACGTGCAAACACGGAGCACACATTGCAGTGCTAACGTTCATGACACTCAGGAACACAATGGCCTTGTGTATGTTGGTGTTACGAAGAGAGATCACGGAACGGCTTATTTTCAGCTTGCGTTCAAAGAAAAAAATCGTACTGGAGATGTATGCTGCCTCTCTCATCTATAAAAGAGACCGCAAGCTTTTGCAATCTGATTGCTGTAACAGAGACGTGTTAAACTAGCATTCGGGTGGCAAGAGAGAAAACTAACAGGCTCTGTAAAACAGACGATAATCAAATACATTTTCACAGCTTTGCGGGGTCCATTGTGCCAGAGCGTGGTGTTTGTGAAACAAGTGTGGTAATGGAATGGCCGATCATATTTTTCTTGAGTTTTTGTCGCTTTTTTTTTTTTTGGAGAGAGGGAGGGAGAAACACAGGGCCCAAGTTGGCATCTCTAGTGAAGCGTGGCACACTGACAACCACCTGTTCACAGCCAAGAGCAGGCCCAAAGCCATCTGTCTTTCTGCTCAAGCCGTCATTGTGTTTATGGGCCTGCATGCCTGCCTCCCTGCCGCTGCTGCAGACTCAGTGGACAGCTTATAACTAATGTAACCACACTAAAGACTTACTCACGGCCCTGGCAACGTTAGGGCCAACTACTTCGGAAGAGGTCAAGTCAAAATATCTCCTCCTCGGATAATATAAACCCTTCCAGATAGATGGGTGTTAATTTATTATCCGGGAGTTTAAACAAGGACGAACTCTCATGCACTTTACTTCATTTAGGGCTTTTACAGTCTGATGGCGCTGTATGTTTTGAAAGAGAGTGATAGCTTTGGTTATCATTACTTGTACACAGAGATGTACCGTGCACTGCTTTGTGTACAGGAAATGATGATGCATAAGAGATAATGTGTTCAGAAGGCCTCTGGGGAAGGCATAGGGAGAAAAATCTTAGCTTGATGCAAACAGGAAGAAAAAGATCACTTACAGCTGCATGACAAGGTAGAGGTGTGACTTGCTCTCAAATATATCCTCCAGGGAAACAATGTTGGCATGTTTAATCCTGGGGAGAGTAGAAAAGAGAGAGAGAGAGAGAGAGAGAGAGAGAGAGAGAGCATCAAAATACATCAGTCAGAGCTAACACATGCTGAGCATTAAATGCGGAAGAATAGGCATTTTTATTTACAGCCTGGTGTAAAACACTGTTCTCATTGCCAGCCTGCTAGCTCACTGCCTCTTTATCAGGCTGACCTGAATAAACACTTCCAGCACACTCTGCACTAAATCCAACACAGCCATCAATTTCTACATGTCTCCTCCACACACACACACACACACACACACACACACACACACACACACACACACACACACACACACACACACACACACACACACACACACACACACACACACACACACACACACACACACACCACCCCTCAAAGGACTTCATCGAGCCCAGAAATAAGTGCGAACAGGACGGGACACGGAGCTCATCTGGATCAACTTCTCACAGCCCTCAGCAGGCAAGGAGCCTGTTCTCTGCACTAAGCCAAGAGGCAGGCAGCCCTCAAGTCTCCAGATGTGACAGGACCAGCCATCATGACAGGGCCTCAGAGCAGAGACACTGCTGGCACCTAATAGGCTGGCAGGTGCTATTTACACACTTGGGCCCAGGCAAGGATTATATGAATCTAGTTTGATGCTATGTGGTTGGTCAAACAGGAGGAGATGTTCCACTGTATGTTTGAACAAAGAACTGACTCAGGGACACAGACATGCAATGATTTTTCAAAGGATATGTGCATTGCTTCTACTCCCTACAGTGATGAAAAAACAAATGACAAAAGCAGAGATTGAGCGAGATGGAGAGAGATAGAGGGAGAGATGGAATCTGAGAGGCAGAAGAAAAACTTTCTCGTACTTTTCTCTCGATGGTGCACAAAAAGTGTAAGAAACACGCACACGCACAGGGGCTCTAATTGGCTGTGCGGCACGTCGCAACGCCCCCGTGAGGCACGACAGCTTGGCGAAGGATTGGAGATGAGGTGAGTCACTGCAAAAACCCCAACGTTTTCTTTTTTTCTTAAATTCTTTCTTTCATTTAATTTTTCTATTCCTTTATCCAGTCAAGCCAGCGCCCTCCCACTCGCTCCCGTCTCTCCTCCACAGTGAGCCCTTTCAACAGAGACGTGATGACAGTCTCCCACTCTCACCTCTAGCACCTCTCTCAGTGCAGGTGGAGCACCCTCAAAGCACCCAACCATACACACGCACACACACAGACACACATATACACATATACACACACGAACTCAAAGGACAGTGAACAGGAATCGCCCGCTACTACCGAAGCCTCGGGTGCCCATAGCGTTATGGGAATGAAGGCAGTACGCCGCAGCATGGCTCAGGGGCATAAACACACACTCGCGGTGGCGTTTGGAATGACTCATTCACAGGTACGGCAAACACAGGAGCACCGTACAATGGAGAAGAGCTGGGGGGGGGGGGGGGTTGAGTAGGTTGGACGGTTAACCTCAATCCTACAGCACAAAGGCGAAGTTCCAGTGGAGTAAATCAACACAGAGGCATTAACGCAGTTTTAACAAGAGGGTGGTCTGAGAATGCACTCATACAGACACACAAAAAGAGGTAGGACACTATTAAAGCCTTGTCTGGCAAATTTGGTATTCAGGCACAGAGTTGTCGTTGTATAACCATCTGACACCTTTCTGGGTGGGACGCTCACATGCTCACACAACCCTGAGCTCACAAAAGCAAAAATGTTTTATCAGCGAGGCAGAGAAAGAGAATAAACACTGATGAATTAGACTGTACCAGTTCACTGACCCTCAAAGACACATTCACACACTCTACCCACGTTTACAAAGACGCAAACAGTGTTCATGTATGAAGAGGACCCTATGGGCATTTATATGCATAAATATGTATATGCATATGGACCTGGCTTTTATGCAATCCCATCCCTTGGTGAGGCAAGTGTGTTTTAATTGTCTCATGATCCATGCAGGTTTCATTTAATCTTGCACTCCTCATTGCCTAAGATGCCACAATAGATGCAATCAATGGCCATTAAACAGCATCAGTAGACCAGGGTATTTGCACTAAACTGAATTAGGTTAAAACAAGACAGTCTAAATTTACTTTAAGACCTTGTGATGGTCTAATTAAAATACCAGGTTACAACACAGCAAGTGCTCTGTCTGAGAAAACAAGAGAATATTGTTCACGTAAATTACATCACAAGAAACCTTGTTCTCAATGTGTTACACCACATTCATATTACATGATTTTAAGCACAATTTTTGTTTTGCAGACAGACTGGACCAGAGAGAACCACTGAGAACTTCCTGAAGTACACAGTTCTGGAAAAAAGGGACTTAAACTTCTGCAGATTGGAGTATATATTTGATTTAACTATTATGTAAACTGTGCATGGCCACATTCTGTGAATGCTGCCTTGCAGATGAATATCTATCAGGCTGTCCTAATATTGCAGTGTGCAAAGTGTTCTGACCTAGTTGTGACGGCCAAAATACGACCAGTAGACTTTTTCTGTCAGTCCTCTTGCATTCTCCCCTTCCAATCAGTCCAAAACCAACTTGCATCACTGCTTTCTTTATACACTTTAGAGAGGGGGAAAACTGTTGTCTCTGTTTACAAAGAAATGAAAGTTTTCCTCACATCTGTTATTGTTGGTGTGTCCATGTTTGCAGTACTTCTGATCTCCACAAGGTGTCTTCATTCTAGTGTCAGAATCCTTCACTGAGCTTAAAAGTCATTTTGTGTCACAGGATTTACTTCATCCCATTGTTCCGTCCCATCATTGATCATTGTCTTTGTCGCAGAGCTCAGCTGTTATGAGTAACTTCATGTGTGACAGGGGGAAAAAACAGGTCGAATTTATTCTAATGTGCTACGGGGGTGAGCTGGAGAATTAATGATGCCTCAGAGCCAGGTGGGTCCGGAGGTTGCGGAGAGACAGCAGGGATGGGGTGTGGGATGGCAGAAGGCGCAATGAAACAGGTGACTGATGAGCCTAATAAGGTCAGTGTGGCGTAAACATCCCAACTGGGCCCATGATGCCCTATGCCAGAATCTCTTTCTCTCTCTCTCTCGCTCACTCACACACACACACACACACACACACACACGAGCCAGTGATGCCCTATGAATTCCAGAATCTCTCCCTCTACCGCTCTCTCTCACGTGCACACACACACAGACAGACACACACACACACACACACACACACACACACAAACACACACACACGTGCACACACACACCAGTGAAATCCCATGCCATACGTCAGAGACTTTCTCTCTCTCTCTCTTTCTCACACACACACACACAAACTAACTAATGATAGCCCATGCCCTATATCAGAATCTTTCTGTCTGTCTTAATCTGGGGAGAGGAGAGAAAGCATGCGTGTGTGTGTGTGGTGTGTGTGTGTGTGTTCTACTCTAGCCCTCATAACCACCGTGTCAACTGTAAGCTTAGTGGAAGCAGCAAACTCACAAAATGAGAGTTTTATATATTTGTATGTGTGTGTGTGTGTGTGATGCTACATTACATGAGCATTCATGAGTGAGTGTGTGTGTTTGTGTTTGCTTCTCGGCTCCACACAGTGCCGAGTTTTAAAGCGCTCACAAGCCATTATAGCTGGCAGAATGTCAACAGTGAAGCACGTGTGTGTGTGTGTGTGTGTGTGTGTGTGTGTGTGTGTGTGGAAGGGGGGGGGGGGTTGTTTAGCCAAGAGGCCCGCCAATTTAATTACTCCTGTTGTAAAAAAAACATATTTTCCCTGTGTGCCAGCCCCAAAAGAGAGCCTCGCCACGCTAATGAAGTCAGCCACAAACAATAGCATGCTAATGGCTTTTCCACAGAGGGCTAAGAGAAGAAACATGGGCTCCTGCAAAACCCTGACCAAAGTATGAAATCTTGCTGAGCGCCTTCCTCATACCAGCTCCAACACCCAGACAGCTTCTCTTTCCCCACCCGCCATTATCGCTTGAGTGATGCAACTATGTTCACTAATCACTTCTTTTACTTCCTTTGGGCTGTTTTTGTTTGGATGGGGCCTCATGATGTAACGCGACATATGCCACTGCGACTGGTAATTGGCTGGAGAGAGAGAAACTGAAAGGGAGAGAAAGAGAGAAAAAAGCAGTTTGCTGAACTTTTGGACTCGAGACAAGTCAAGACGCGCTGTTGCCTCGGAGCCATCTGCTTGGAGGGTCGACCGGCTCTTGAGCATTGCGTCATTCCCTCGACACTTGGGCTCAGATGCCTCCCCTGCAACCTGATCCGGCCAAAATGTGAGCTCTGCCAGAACCCAGCTCCCCTCTTCTCTCTCTCTCTTTCTCTCTATGAACAATGACAAGTCATCTCCTCATCTTCCTTCGCTGTTACAACCCAGACTTTTGGATTATCATCCTTTCTTTGTGTCTTTTGTCACACACACACACACACACACACACACACACACACACACACACACACACACACACACACACACACACACACACACACACACACACACACACACATCTTCTTTGTCATTTGTGACAAGATCTCTGTGCAACAGCTAGGCCTCTATGCCTGCAGTAACCCAGGCAACAAGGGCACTAAAAATAGATTTGACTCCATCGGTTCAGTCATTTCCGGTGCTTCATAATTCCAGTGGTTTTAACAGGAGGCATTTTAACCCTCCTGGCATCATTATTGTAATAGTGGACAGCACTCTTTCAACAAGGAAAGAGTATGGCACTGTTAGGAAGCTGACGAGGAAGTGTCCGGGCATCAGTTTTGGCCCGTTCTTAAGCAATGTATTGAATTCTCCTTCCTGTGTCAACATATGCTGTGGGTGGTTATGGGGTGTAATGACGTACACTTGTGCGAATGCATGTTTTGAGTGCAGATTTGGACGACATACTTGTGCAGGACAGCGATCTCGTTTTCGATGCTGTTCTCTTTGCCTTCCAGCGCCTTCTTGGGGATGCACTTGATGGCCACCAGCTTCTGAGTCCTCTTCTCCTCTGCTAGCACCACCTCTGAGAAGGCACCCCTGCAAAAAAACGAGAACCAATGCGACAACCAGATAAGAAACCAGGCATCCAGTGGGTGGTGTTGTTGTAAACATCAAATGTTTGTCTTTCACACAGTGATGCAAATGAAAAAAAAACGTAGCTGAAGCCTGTAGCTTCTAAATGGCATGTAAAGCAGAGAAAAATGTGATCGGAGATCACGTTCTGAGACAAAGCGGTACTAACACAGAGATGTGATGTGGTTAGCTGAGAGGTGAAAATGCACGTGTTGCTTTTCTCAAGCACAGACGGGGATTAGCACCTCGTTGAAAACCACAGTGTGAGAGAAGAGCAAGAAAAAAAATAAAAAATCTTGCACCGATGCTTTCATTTACTGTAAAAAAAAAAAAAAAAGGAGAAAGCGAGAGAGAGAGAGAGATAGAGGCCTCTGAAAGACGATGCTGCTGTTTACACTTCCCACAGGAGGGTAGGCAACTCCTCAGAGAAAATTCTCTGGAAGTTCACCAGAACTGCGTTGAAACCAAACCTGCCTTGACAAGTAAACAACACTGAATCTGATGGGCAGACTTTCTCACCAACCACCATTTAGTTCAGCTTGGGTCTTATGTTAAGACCACTGGTCTTACACTGCAGGCTGTAAGCACTCGCCTGTGACTTATGGGTGTCTATGTGTAGACTGTGTGCACAGTGTCTGTCCCATCCCCCATATCATCACTTCTGTCTGTTCAACGCTGACCATACTGAGCCATGCAGTAACAGTGTGCAGCTCTCTGAGTTTATCTGTATGTATGTGTGTGTGTGTGTGTGTGTGTGTGTGTGTGTGTGTGTGTGTGTGTGTGTGTGGAGAGAGACAGTTTGTGTGTATGAATACATGTGAAAGTATGTGTTTGTGGGTGTCTTTGTATGTGTGTAAGGAGGAGCAAACTTTGTTTGATCATGTGATGCCAATCTATCTGTGTGCTCAAAGTTATTAAAGTCACAAAAACCACTGTAACCTCAATAATGGTTTTACGCTGATGTGTTCTCTTATGGTGTCTGTCTGACGGGAGTTGGTGAATTGGGTCTAAACAGTAATGCAGCGTCGCCTTGTCACAGGGCTTAATGTTACAAAGGGAGACAGCAATTAAAATTCCAGTTGGAGACCTCCAGAGCATTTTAAACTTCACAGGCCAGCCAGAGACGCCAGACCACACGGCCTCTCAACACGTGATAAGAGCGCTGAGTTGATAAGCACTTGTCCCCAGACTTAAATGAGCAGACACACACACACACACACACACACACACACACACACACACACACACACACACACAAACATGTCTTTTTCTTACTCTCTCTCAATTTCACACACACATAATCTTGCTTGCACCTTCTCCTTCTCTCAAACACACACACACACACACACAGACAGAGACAGAGACAGAGACTTGTTCAGTTTCTCACTTCTCACCCTCGTCAACATGTCATATTTCTGCTTGTATGAAACATGCCAGTGAACAGACCCTGTAAAAAAGAGCCTCGCCACGCTAATGAAGTCAGCCACAAACAATAGCATGCTAATGGCTTTTCCACAGAGGGCTAAGAGAAGAAACAGGGGCTCCTGCAAAACCCTGACCAAAGTATGAAATCTTGCTGAGCGCCTTCCTCATACCAGCTCCAACACCCAGACAGCTTCTCTTTCCCCACCCGCCATTATCGCTTGAGTGATGCAACTATGTTCACTAATCACTTCTTTTACTTCCTTTGGGCTGTTTTTGTTTGGATGGGGCCTCATGATGAACACACACACACACACACACACACACACACACACACACACACACACACAGACAGACACAGAGACAGAGACAGAGACAGAGACCCTGTACATTAGGCCCTGCACATCATATAAGTATACCTCATTGAGGCACCAGTGGCTCCAACACTCACACACATTCCACAGGGCGTGCCAGCAGAATGCCCGTCTCTGATAATATCTCTTGCCGTTTCAGTTCAATATTTGCAGAGTAATCAGATGACCCATTTTTTTGTATGAATGTCCGTGTGAGTGAGTGTGAGCGTATGTGGTGTGTGTGTGTGTGTGTGTGTGTCTGTGTACACGCATCGTCTCATATGCAAAGCAAACTTTTTAGAGCCCTTGGCGTTCCCCTTCAAGCAGGATACACCCATCACTTCCGTGAAGCTCAGGTCCGGCATGTCCTTTGAAAAAAGAGATTTAGTGTGAATATCACATTAGCTCTTTACTGATGGAGAGCATAGCAGAGGGGGATGGGATAGTGGTGGTGGTGGTGGTGGTAGTTGGGAGGTAAGGCCACTGGGTAAATGGAACCATAGCTTGTGCTGCACCAGCAAAATAAAAATAAATAAATAGCATAGCATTGCTATTTCCACTGCTTTGGAGAAGACACAGCCAGAAAAAAGGGGAATTGAAAGTTAAGCCTACAACGCCCACCCCCCCTCCATTGACATTTGGCCTGTGCAGTAATTTCATATTACTGATAAAACGGTTATATTAGGAGTGACTCAACAAGTGCAGTGCTCTCAATGTGCACATTTAGACTGGTGGTGTCACAGCCGAGTATCACTTCACAAAAGCCTGATCGGCTTTGAAGTGTCCTCCGCAGTCTGCCAGGCTTTGCCAAGGGCTTTTTGCAAACTGACGTGCGAAAAATAAAATCTGTATTAGCTGCAAATGACCAGTTGGACTGGGACAGTTGTGTAAACATATAAATAAATAAATAAATCATACAAACTGACAGCATGCTTGTGTGAGCAAACATGAAAGAGAGAAAGGGAGAGAGGCAAGAGACAGCAGGGCATGATGCTCCTGTCCACTCATCAATAAGAGACGGGCAACTGTCAGTGTCGTCAAACTGCACTCTACTCATTGCAGAACCTGGAAACCACAAACCACTAACAGTTTTGTGGGCATGTGTAAAAGTTTTTGGAAACCCACTGCCAAGTTTTTGACATGTTCTCCAAGGAGATACTCAATAACAGTAGGTGCAGAGTGAGTCAGAAATGAAGATAGGAAACTCTCTGTAGGATAGGAAAGTCTCTTGAGTACTGCAATATGTCTGGGTACATCTTTGGGTACATCTCTCTTTGTGTGCTGATTTGGAGATTTGGGAAACAAACAACAAAGCCATAGTGAACCACAAACATGCCAGTGGGGGGGGGGTTGGGGTTAGGGTAGTTTGATTGTGGGAATGCAAGAACGCAAGACCACCGAGTCCTCTCAAAGGTCAGCCCTCGCTCAAAACTGAGGGCCATCTGGTGCGAAGAGGAAGCGGACGAAACGGAACGGCAGAGCCCCTATGCATCAGTGCAGTCCCAGATGGTCCCAATCACCAGGATAGTGCCATTACTCAAGTGGCCCACATTCACATGGTGGTCTATGGTTTAGAGGGGACAGATAGATAGAGAGATAAAGAGAGAGAGAGAGAGTTGTTTCCCATTTTCTTCCCTCTACTCTACTCTCCCCTTGACATTTATGGAAAGACAATTCTCAGAAACTAGGCTATCAAAATAAAGAGTGTCATGACTGCAGTGAATATGCCCGTGGAGGCACATGGGATGAATTCCCTAAGGTAAGTTACTAGGAAGTTATTATGGGTGGATGTACTATCAAACTCACGTGTTTTGCCTTTGACGGGTGCTGACATTTTCAGTGGAATCCACACCTGTGAAACCAGTTTGAAACAAGAACATTTTCTTTTTCCATGACTTCTACCACTTCTTTTATGGCATCCCTCTATCCGTCCGTGGGGCAGACTGCATGCTAAACTGGTACGCCTGATTTCTCTGGAGCTCACAACAACCTCCTTGTCACCCCTGTGGTTGCACCCCCAGAGACAGAGACAGAGGCAGAGGCAGAGGCAGAGCCACAGCAGTGTATGTGGTCACCACGGCCTGGAACTACCACAGGCCCTCCAGCACACCCCTATATACAAACCCACACAAACAAACAACGATGAACTCACACAAGTGCACCCACCCACACACAAACACACCACCCCTTCTGGAAAAATCTCGGACTGTGATTTCCACTCATTCCGCATCCTCCTTATCCTTTCTGCTTCACTTCTCCGTAACTTGCCTCCCACTTTCTTGTCCCAAGGGCAAGTTGGCAACACAAACTCCCTTCTCAGGGCCTTCATAGCTTCTCAGAGTAGCTACTATTCTGCAGGGGCTCCGGATCTGACAGCACAGCACCACCCAACGTTCTGTTAGTATGGGGGCAGATCAAGTGACAAAAAGCTAAAACTAAAACTAAAACAGCAGCACATCTGTTGTTGCATTGTCTGTTCTCCTTTTAAAATGCCTCGTTCTATTTTTGACTGATTCATAGCACCAAAAACAGAGTCACTGAGAACTTCCTGAAGTACACAGTTCTGAAAAAAAGGAACTTAAACTTCTGCAGTCTACCTGGACCACAACAAAGAGAAAAATGAATTTGAAGTTGCTGTGTGGTTTTTTGGTTAAGTTACCAAAAAAATTATGTACCAACCCTTCCATAATAATACAACTTACATCTGACTGTTGTATGACATAAAATGCATATGAATGCAAAGCTGGATTCAAGATACCTCCATACTAAAAGAATTCCATATAAACATTGCATAGCACCTCGAAGGCTTTCAGTCTATACCAATGCATAAACCAGCATAGCCGCATAGCAAACATATCCATCTGTTTACCCAGAACTGGAGACTGAGGGACATTCCGTCTGCCCACAGCATGAACACCAAAACAGGCCTGACAGACTTGGAGAGAGGCTCAACACTGAGAGTGAGAAAAGGAGTCAGCATGAAGGTAGACACAGGGCCGAGGCAGCACAAGGTCACGGCCCAGCACCAGACCCCTGACGGACCAGCCCTTGATCGGGCCTGACAGCACAGGTGAGGTGTGGACTCACCCGAGCACAATATAGACAAGGGTAGGGCAGTGGGAAGAGGCATGGGGGAGGGGAGTGAGTGCACAGCACTCAATTATACTTGGAGGCAGAATGCTATTGAAATAGTGGTGCTTCTGTTTTAGCATTCTGTGGTAGATAGGGGCGGCAGACCAGCGAAACAGGGCAGCAATCCAGCAGGGTGCATTCAGTGTTAACCTTCTGGACGCCTTTCAAAACCACACAAGGATGCATCCGACTGTGTCACAGAGACACTGTAGAAACATCCTGACAACATGAAACCATTCTGGGCACAGTCAGCCATGAAGTTATGCTTTTAAATAAAGCAACATGTAAATCCTAATGTGCTCAGGTAACCCATCCCCTATGCCAATAAAAACAATATTTGTTCATCTCATCATAAACAGGCAAGCAGAGAGTGGTGTGGTGAGGGAGATTGTAACAGTGTGCTCAAAGTGCTACAGTGGTCTGACTTTACAGCAGTACATAAAAAATGAGCATTCTTTTAATTTGGATCCAGAGTGATGGAATAATACTGTTTTCACTCATGACAAGTGTCCAACATTTCATTTGAAAAATTAGTGAGTGTTGTACTGATTCGTTTTCTATGCCCCTTTCAACTAAAGAACAAATTTGTTGGTAATACTGACACCAATTGACTTTATTATAGACAAGGCTCAGTCTGCCATCCCTACCATCTACCAAAACATCACGCTTGCAAGATCAGCTTCAGTGCCCTGCAGAAAAAACAAAACTGAAAGCAACTCAAGCATGAGCCTTTTGAAATCATGTTCATTACCTTGTCAGTCAACATAACTCTTATCGTCACTGGTTCTTGACCTTTGGCTAATAAACCACTCCACATGTTTTTTTTGATGGTGGTGTAAGTTACAACAAAAAATTTAATGACTGTAGGAAGCTCCATAGTTTAAAAAAAAATCACAGACTTGCATAGGATACTTTTAAAGTACAAAAAGTAACAGCTTTGTTGCACATGCAGTCAAACTGGGTTATGAAACAGCACCAGGTGTTCTGTAAGCCATATCCCGCAGGCAGCACTGTAACTTTCTGAAGAGCTCGACAGAATTGGGTCAGAACATGAATGCCAGGGGTGGCAAACTGAAGTTGCCAAAGTGAACTCTAATTTTTCACTTAAGCATGGAAAAAACACTAACATGAACATAGATGTATGGACAAAGTCACATTTTCTCCCCTGCTGAACAATTACCATAATTCTATTGTATCCCATTCTAGTTTACTTTATTGTATCCCAACATATTATCTTTTATTTCTATTGCTGCTACACATTGCTACACTCAAAAGGCTGTTGACATATCAGTAAACCTAATCCCAGTGCATCACCATCCCATAATTGTCACCACCAGATCTGCCTCATTTCCTGCCAGTGTCTGTCTGGCTGCCATGGTATTTAGCAACAGGAAGGGAAGGGGCGGCTGTCATGGGCTTGGTTACTATGATAGAAGCAAAACAGCTGGGAACCACTCGGAAGAGCTAAATGAGCCACTACACTGATGGCCAGTCACAGGCAAACGAGCAGCCAAGTCCTCGCTGCAGTGGACGAACCAGCAGCTATCTAACAAAAGTCACTGGGGTGTGCTGCTTTTAGTGAAACAGCTAAAGCCAGCGTATGCACTCCAAATTGCTCTTCCCATGATGTGGACTTCTGGACTTAAAAGTTGAGGAGAAAAACCAGCGCTTTGCACATGGAAAAGGATGAAACAATGTCAGGATGGAGTGACTGAGAAGATTGCAGTTCGGCATGTCAGAAAGGTCATGAAAGGTCTTGGAAAGAGAAGATGTGAGCTACCGAGGGATCTGTCTATGTTCTTCCATATGAAAAAGAGCCCAGTCCTGCATATGTCTTTTTTTTCTTTGCATCACACTGCCCCCCCAACACTGAATGTCTGACAGTAACGCAGTGGGGGAGGGGGGGAAATGTCAGCCAAGCATAATTTCAACGATTCCACAGGGCACATTTGTCAAATATCACACACACCAGGCACTGAGGCAAAAAATAAAGTAACATACAAGCAGCATGAAGTGCTTTTTCCTGCATTTGCCCACACAGTCTACATGCACAGTCTACATGCACTGGAATACTATCTCCTCTCTCGTGACAGCAGTTTCCTTTGCTGAGTCTATAACCCAGAGGCTGAGCAGCTCTAAATGTTAACAGTGAAATTTACAGCGACTCTATTTAATCGAGAGCGACAAGATGGAAAAAGTGGTTCACTAACAGGGGGTGAATGAAGCAAACAACAGCTATGAAGCTTCATCCATAACAACTCATGGTCCACAAATGATTTCAAGCAGGAATTTTCTCACAGATAGCTTATTATTAATCCATTGCTCATAAACATTTTTTCTTGGAAGATGTCCAAAGACCTGACAACCAAGCGTTGAGGCCACCTGAACAGATTCTAAAACGTCCTCTGGATTTTCAGCGTTTTTTTTGAAAAAGCTCTGGTCCTGACTTACTAGTGCCTTTTTGTCAGGCACATCTGCACTTAAGTACGTCATGTACATCTACAGTCCTCTGTGAATGTCAATTGGTGAAGGACCTAACCTGAGAAAAGTCATATGATGGCTTATGCTCCATTATAAGGGAACCCATACTGGCCTGACCACTTCCATTCCAGTGAGAGTAAATTAGCTATTGCCAAGCTAATGCCAATTTCTATTGATAGCAATAATTCTAGAAGTATATTCTGCCTCAGACAGCCAGGAGCCGCCACCATTTGGCATGGCACAGAAACAATAGGAATCATCCTCCCCCGGTGATCAATGTAAATTAACTGCTGGTATCCCTGTGGCTGGGTAGAACCTTTTGTTCGTATTTACATTGCAAAGACCTTACCTAAGATAGATTTGGAATGTATTTCTGTAAGTTATGAAATGTGAATGTATTCATGTTTGGCGTCATTTTTATTGTCTCAGTACAAAGAGTGAAATAATCAAAGCATATGACTTGTCAGAACAATCCATAAGTAATATTTCAGAATCTTGGTGTATACATACAACTGGATAACTTGGAGGGTTAGCTTCAGCTAGCATCCCAGCTTGCTGCCACCATTTTTAAAAATGGCTACCATACTCACTTCTGCCCAAACATTCACAAATAACCAATAAAGTAGTTAATTCATCATGGTCAAAAATGATTTCATCTATAGACTGGTGGCCGTACTGGCCAACCAACTGGCCATCATCATCATGTGACACATAATGGCTTACTACTGAGAGTGTGTGAACACACTGCATGTTTTTTTAAAATCAACCCAATGAGCATATGGGCTGATTAATGCATCAGTTTACAGCACTATCTTCAAGCAGTGTATGTTGGATTCTTGCACAACACAAACACCCTCTGAGTCAAGTCCAGCATGCACAGCTTTAGCCCAACACTGTAAGTGGCTACCCAAAGATGAACGGATCCTAATTTTGGCTAAATGTAATCACTGAAATACAATCTGGGCCAAACCCACTCCCCTGTTCTATATAATACTGACATTATATAGGATACAGACATTGTGGCTCTATCAGATGGGTGTAGCTT
Organism: Tenualosa ilisha; assembly: GCA_015244755.2. Lineage (NCBI taxonomy): Eukaryota > Metazoa > Chordata > Actinopteri > Clupeiformes > Clupeidae > Tenualosa > Tenualosa ilisha. The sequence continues at coordinate 370,150 of PYXC01002417.1, forward strand.
GCTAGTTTCACACAATTTAGGCGCAAGTCCTTCCCATGAAGCAAAGGGTGTATGTGTTTGTGTGTGTGTGTGTGTGTGTGTGTGTGTGTGTGTGTGTGTGCGTGCGTGTGTGTTTGTGTAACAGCTGAATTATAGATGGGGCCGAGGCACCTCCCTGCATCTCCCATGCTGGTAACGACACCTGCTCACAGTTCATTCACCCTGCAAAGCACATCAGAGCAGTAGAGAGCAGAGCCGGTCAGAAGACTAGGCACTGACGACCCCCACCGGAAAACATCCACCTTGAGAAAATAACACATTAACATTACAGTTCATATGGACGTGAAAGAAACAAGAGTAAATAAGGAAACATGGGATAAGCATGTGCTTTTTTTAAAACCACGTTTCATTACAAGAATCAAATATCTTTGCTCAGGGAACTACAGGGATCACACAATGAAATTCTGGAGTCAATCATCTCAGTGCACCTCATAGATTTAATATATCAATGAGGAACACAAGTTGCTGCAAGAAATGTCTGAATGTAGAACAACAATAAGAATCACACTATTTAGAAAGAAAAAAATAAAGAATAACAGGACATTTCAGACTAAACACCAAACAAGTTCAGCACAATTGTGCTTGTATTCGAATCAAAGTCACTCAAACCTGAAAAAAACTTGTTGCTTATTCTCATGGGATCCACAAGCTGATTCATACACCATTACTGTGAAGCCCCATTCATGGGCTTTAAATCAATGAAACACGACCTCTTTCCAGTAAGTAACTCAATATCATTGTCGGCAACCCCTGTTCAAACCACAGCCATTAAAACTATTCACCTCCGCTCAGGGTGAGCTCTCACTGTCAAGCACTGTTCAGAGCCATCAAGGCTGATTCCACCACCAATACTGGCTAAATTCCACTAGCTAAGTGGTAGAGAGGCCAAACTTTAGCTAAGCTGAGCCTCTCATCCACCCAAAACATATAGGGCCAGGGAGTGAAATAACAAAAGGAATAAGTCAGACAGCAGGCTAAAGACAAACAGCATCTAATCAACATCTGAATCAAAAGGCGAAGGGAGAAAAAGACAGAATGTTCAGGATGGTAACGGTCATGGACTTCAACAATTGGCTACAACAGAAAAGGACTTGGAGCACTAAAGGTCAACATGATTTAAGATGTCTGGGTACCCTTCACTCTGCCTCTGACAGATATGCAGATTAAGGACATTGTAAATGCACTGGGGAATAAACAAAAAACACCAGAAGAATTGGAAATTCAACCTTAACCTTTCTGAGGGGAAGAAAAGCACATCAATAACCCTGGAAGCCAACGTACCAAAAAGCACAGCTAAAAACAAGGTCAACCTGCTTCAAAGACAAACTGCTTCTCGAGACAGCTGAGCTCTACAAAAATGAAATTTACATGAGTAAATGAGAAATGTACAAGAGATTTACATGAGTAAATTTCAACAATGTAAAATTACAACAAACAAAAGCAACAAAAGCTTTCGAAACAAACAAAAAAAGCTTTCCAAAAGCTTTCTTTGCTGGCCATCTTAGTAATGTGGGAAGTTCAGTGCAATGGCTGGGCTAGCACATGCAGTTGCCATTAAACAGCGTGAAAAGCACTGCAGAAACCCATCAGCCACATTGATTTCGGATGATTCCAGCTCCTGCCCCCGTACTGACTGAGATCTGTGGATGTGCTGCTCGTCTGAGGCCAGCATGACCCACTGAAAAACACACTACATTTTTTATCAATACCATTCAGCTAGGCATGCTAGATCCACAGCAGAACCCACTAAACTGTCATCACTAGCATCAGCTAGCCTTGCTGGTTGTGTGGGCAGATTTATTGGCAATCATGATATCCTGCTAATGACTGCATTTCCCATTTGTCATTACAGTATGGATATTTTTTCTTCCAATTCCTCATCCTTTGTATGTATTTTCTGTGACATGTTATAGGAATGACATATGACACAAGCTGATACATATCCCTGGTTTAAACCCTAGTCAACTGATTATTTCCCAGTGATGTGCTTTAAGGGTCATGATGGGCTGGTTTCTAAGACTTTAGCTGGACAATCTTACCCACAGTCAACATACTTGTGACATATGCAACAGGAAGAACATAAAACAAAAGCTATTATACCAACATCAAATGTTGGTATGGCAAGTGGCATAGTTTTCCTCAGGGTCTTCCTTTTGATTTCACCACTGCATTTGCATACCTTCCAGTAACCATCTGGATGAGCCTTTTTCAGATTATGTACAGTAAATATAATGAGGCCTGAAGATAGCTGACCCGGTCAGACTCTTCTGGCTACACGCAAGCAATTAAGTAGTTCCATTTTAATGGTATATTTTTCCTGTTGTGCCGCTCAAAGATTTCACTCTACAGGAACATAGCTGCTTCAGTTTGATAGCTCCATGAGGGGCAAACCAATTATGCTGAAATAGCAGTGACCTAGCTGGCGAGACATTCATTTTTGGGTCTGATCCAGAAACCTCAAACACAAACCTCATTTTGCCATTTGAAGTCAGTTCAGAGACACACTACAACTTCTAACAATGGGTGTCACCAAACTGGATTTACACACACTGTATTTGGGACATTCTGGTTTCTTTTTTTATTGTGATTCCCAATAGGCACTGTTCCACTCATTTATGAGTAGATGTGGGGGTGGTCAAATTGCAGAATGCTCCACAATTTCCGAGTGGATTGCTTGTCTATTTGAGGAGAGCAGGGAAACATTTGTGCCGACAGGCCTGGCCAAAATCAATACCTGTTCTTGTGTTCTGCCGCTCCAGCTAATACCCACACTTCACAGCTGAATGGCAGAGAATGTCTTTGGGCAACGGCACACATGCCGGCCCAGATAGAGTTCGAACATGGGGCCATCCTGGGCAGAACAACACACATGAATACATGGATCTGCTGAAAAGGCTCAGCTAGAGTGAGTCATTCTGGGAATGAGGAAATGTGAAAAAAGCGCGCACGCACGCACACACACACACACACACACACACACACACACACACACACACACACACACACACACACGTGCAAACACAAACACTCAGAGCTCATTCACCGCCTTGGCGATGAGGGTGCTTTTGTGTGTCTCAATAATTGTTCTCTGGTTTAATCACTGTCGAGCATAGACAGAGAGCCCAGACTGCACTCTGCACAAACAGAGGAGCAACACTGTAGAGTTTAACAGCAGTGATCAGAAGGGAAAACCAAACCCACATTCATCCATCTACTGTGTACCATACATACCAAACTCTACGCTAATCTCTGAATTATCTATAAAGGTGTAATGACCTCAAGCAGTCAGCCCACTGATACTCAAGATGTGTACCTAGTGGACACTAAAACTAATATTTATACACTGCAGTCACCACATCCTGAACAAATGGAGCTGCTAAGGACACAGATAAGCGTCTGTTAAATACCCCCCACCCCAAAGTGGTTTATTCTACTGCTGATATTGTTTATTCTAGTGATACCGTGTACACACCTTTATATACTTCAGGAAAAAACACCAACATTATTCATTTATACCTATGTCAAATGTAATTTCCAAGCTTACAGCAGCCATCTGGAGCACATTCACAAGGGCAGTGAAAGTGCAGAGATCGCACACACTCTCGCACACATTCGCTACAGTTTCGCAAGCAGTGGGCCGACCGCCAGCAAAGAGAATAGGTGGTGCTACTTTCGTTTATTGCCATATAAGCATCCACGGCAAGAAAGGTGATGAGGGTGAAGATAAAACAATATGAATCAGAGATTAATGGACAAGTTCAGTGTTTGATTTCATCATAACAGTTAAATAGTAACAGCATTGTACAGTCTCACCAATCCATGTGGATTTGTTGGCAAACCAAAGCATGGGAACCAGTGCATTTTTGTGGAGTTATGTTGACTGACAAGGTAATAAGTGGGATTTCAGTTTGTTTTACACAAACCTCATTTTTAAACTACAAGTGCTTGTTAAACTGCGTGATTAAGCGATAGAGAGTGCCGAGGGAGCCTTCAATCACCCTGTAATGAGCCATTTAACCATCGAATTGACTATGAAGCTGGTAACAGAACCTAAAAATGTTGCCTTGTATTCCTTTAAATGTAAAAAAACTAACTTTCCCTTTTCAGCATCCCTTTTCATCATTCTTTCGCCTCTGGTAGAGCCAAACATGAGCAATGCACAAGGTATTCAGAAAATCTGAATCAACTGCTCCCAGTTTTGAGAGAGAGCCTAACGTACAGTATGAGTGGAGTACTAAACTGCACCATTCAGTCGCACATTCACAAGCCGGATTATTAATAGAAAATAAAAACTTTGTTTCCATAGCAACTGTTATAGTCCATATGGAAAGTGTCTCCTCCTGTTGCCTAGACAACCAGCCCACGATGAACTCGCAGCTGAGCAATGCACTGAGCCAGTGATCTTTCCATAAACAGCCTGGACAAGACAACTGAAAGACAATGGGGAGGAAAAGAAAAAAATTGCAGAAAACAACAAAGGCTATCTGTCCAATAATCACCTCGTCTGATCTAGGCTATTCAGAAAATGGGGAGGGTTTTCAACTTCCAAAGTCCGATCCAGATGTTCCAGATGTACTAGAGTGTCATAAAATCAGCTTTCCCAACTTCTCAAGGCCAGTACCGATTGGCTTGCAAGATATCACTGAACATGGAAAAGGACTTAAATGGGCACTAGTTGTGGAAATGATTGTAAATGTTACCTTGAGTGCAGTGAAACAGCTAACTAGAAAGCATATTCCACTGATATCCTTTGCATACATTTAGAAAAAGTTTTTTTAGATTTAGTCTTACAAAGCCAGAAAAGAAAAGGTGATATTTATGTCTGTATTAAAATTAATATTATTCTTGTTAAAAAAAATACATGTCCTATGAAGGGTAAGGAAAATAAGGTTGTGACATGAACGAGAAACTATCATCATAGAAGACATTCTTTTTTCTGTATGAAACACGGCTGGTTACACTTCCCAGACCAGAGCTGAAATAACCTAAACTTTTCCCCCTAACAGACACATATTTTCTTCTGTCTGCAGCCCCCCTTCCTCTCGCTCACGCTCACCCTTTCTCTCTCAGGACCTCTGAAGGGAGGAGGGCCTGGAGTCTCGGCCTGCTTGACTCTGGGAAGATTCTATCATCACGGCACTCTCCCCCCTGGAATTCTTCCTGGAAAAAAGGGAGCCCCAGAAATCCCACTATGCACTTCTCTGCGGGTTTCGGTGCAATGGTCAGTTCACACATCTACCCAAGAAACAGGTCAGCTACATCACCCAGAAGAAGGACCCCATCTTCGGAGTAAACAGCCAAAAGTAGTACTACTGCATCTGCAACTTCTTAAAACTGTTACTAGACTCTGGTCTCAAGTGGGCCATTGAAGCATGACATTCCCCTTCCTTTATTTAAAGTCCTTCAAAGCTACTCTGCATTTGCTTTTTGAATACAAATCCCAGAATGCATGTTACTACACACATAAAGGCTTTTTAAAACTTTCAAATACACAGTTCTAAGTCACCACTGCACAAACTCAAAGCCTATAGAATAAATAGAAGGTATGGAGATTTAATGGGCAGAGGTACTCATGAACATTCCTGTATACAGCGTATTTTGAAAAGTAAAGCCTAAAAGCTGTACTTACGTTCCAAGAACATCTTTAAAGTCGTATATCTCCTTGATGTCAGATGTTTTCTTTTTCCACGAGTGTCCATCTTGACCCAAGGGCATTTTCCTGTTGTTACGGTCAACTACAGGAAAGCTGAACAGAACATGAAAAAAATATATATTTGAATTCATTCAACAAATCTATCTGTATCATACAGTGGTCTAGTACATCGAGACAAAAAAATATTGATACCATTCAGTTAAAGTTCCAAACTGCATCAAATCCTACTCTCTGTTTGACTCAGACAGACAATAGTCTTGACCTTTTACCCTGAGTAAAGATACCGAAAGCAAGACACTCTTGTATAAATTTAGCTGTGAAATCTAATGGAATGACACTAGCAGCCGAAAGCATTTAAATGACTAAATGAATGCTACCTACAAACCTTGCTCTCAGTAAAGCTGTTTGTCCAGATGGCCAAGGCAGAAAATTACCTCTCTGCTTTTGCTATGGTCTACATGTGAGAAGGGTCTAAAGGTAAACTGGATTCATGATAGGATACACCCAGATGTAATATGTTGTATCAGAGGTACTTTTAAAGGGTTGAGGTCAACAAGTGTTGTCTGTAAAAAACAAATGATGCAACATAAACCAAAGAGCAAACTGGCAGCTACATTAACTGAAAGAGTTTCTGTGCCCCATTCAGTTAGTGTTAGCTGCTGGTCTCCGATTCGGTCAATGTTACATCAAATATACTCGTTCTTTTTCCAACCAACAGCACTCAGTGACCTCAAACAACAGAGCTGTGGATTGATTCACACTGGATTTCTCCTTTAGCAAAAAAGTATTGCTTGCTATGGTATGCTTTGTGCTTTACATTAGATAAGATAACAACTGCCACTTTGTCATTCCCTGATTCCCTCTCCCTGACCTTTTCCAAGTGGCTTTCTTACGCAATGTCTGACAGCTGAGAACCACTCTTGGGAGATATAATCATGTTTTATGAAGGTTAACTATAAAAACACTAAAAGCTTTACAAGCTAACTTAAGTGAAATTGCATATTTTGGGCAGTAAAGTAATAGCACTTATCTGTTTACTATATCACTGTAAATTAGTTGCTTGCTGTTCATAAACTCATCTGTATTTAAAAAACATAAAATAAAACATTGTTTTAAATCATTTATTGGATGGATTGTTAATATCGAGAGCATGACAGTAACATTTTAGATTTCTATACAATCTCAAATACATAACCTATTTTGTGCCCATTTTTAGTAACAACCTGACAGCCTATAGGCCTAATGGGCAACACCAACTCCTGACACTGGAACTTTCCAAGAACAGTCAGACAGCTTCTATCAGGAGTGTACAGCTGACTGATACAGCTATGCCAAGTCTGTTGGCTCCAGCACATTTAGAAGTGTCTGAGCTAAAACTAAGTGATGGCACACAGACCCCTGGACTTAACAAAAAAAAAGATCTAGACTAGCCCTTCAGCCACCAGGCCTATTTGCAGTTACATAAATGTATACATTTGCAAAATGTGAAATCTGTTTCAACTCATTTTGGTTTACCAGGAAGTAGGTCTGTAGGTCAACAAGGTAAGCCATGTTGATGCATTGTGGAAACATCAAAGATTCAAAGAGCTCAGATCTCATTCTAGTGACCCAAGTATAATGCTTTGACTGACAGTGGCTACAGGAAGTTATAGAATTATAATCCTAAATTTACAGACAAAATACATAACACCATGGGCTATTTAGAGAGTCTCAACAGCCTGGTTGATAATAAATAAACAAATATTGTGGGACAGAAGCCATCATAGTCTTGTAGATTATCTATTCTCACATCATTCCATGCATGTCTACACTTTTATACTCAGATTTGTACTAATTTGGTTCAGATAAGCATGGGTTCACTCAATCCCTATGTGAGAGGCATCGGTGAAATGTTGGTCATATTGCCACTGCAGAAGCACATTTGGAGGTCCAAGGCCCTCCTTCAAACTAGAGTTGGAACTGTGCAAGTTTCCATGGAAACCCAAGGAAGGAACCACAATATCTGCAAAACCAAACTGTACTCTTGCACAAAAGCAACAGGTGCAACATTTATTTTAGTCAATTTGGGCCTGGTCTAAACACACATACACAGACTTAGGGGGCTTTTTCCCTCTATACGCCTATTGGAGGCAAGTTCCTTGTTAAAAGTAAGCAGTGGGGGAGGAAGCATTAGGCCTTTTGCAATCCTTCCGCCAAAGCAAGCTGCATGGTAAGAAATGAGAAGAAGGCCCAAGAATGTAAGTCTACTACAAAAGTCTTTGTTGTCTTCAAGACCACAGCTGGGTCTAATTTAAACTCTAATGTTCACACAGGAAATAACGAAATAACGCTTCTTCAAATTAACTGACCTGCTGACTGTGGCAAGTGCACAGCATTAACCCTTTATCTGCTATTTTGGAGTAACTGCAAACAGCAGATTACCATGAAGGTTTATTTGAGGTGAGCAGGGTATTAAAGGCCAATCATGAATTCTCACAATGACTTAGCTACAGGTAAAAATGCCACAGAACCGTAAGAAGTATGCACTGAGTACACCCAAAGACCTTTGGTACAATTTAATATGATAAGAGACTTCATAAAGAAGAAGTAAATATCATAAAGAAAATGTAACTGTCGTCCTTGATTGGTAGCTGGCACATTTTGTCATTCTGTGTACCTGCCCAAATCTTACCTAATGCCAGTGTAAGTGTAAATGTGCAGTGAAGAACATGAGAACGATGCAGTTCAACATGGCAACCATATTCCTTTGACACAGTTGTACAACACCATTCTGACATTGAATTATTCTGTCATGACTAACATTACTGCTTGTCCCCCTGAGACATTGAGCATGCTGTTTTTTCCCCACTCTGGTCAGTGCAATGTCCAGCCAAGGATACGAGTGCCAAACAAATTCCAGATGACACTCATCGTTTGACATGTTTTTCCCTTGGCACCGTTATCCTTAAAACCAATGCAACACTGTGGATGCTTGTGTCATGCGAAGAACTCAAGGATATTTCAACATCAAATAATTCACCTTGGCTGAAGAAGAACATTCGGAACAGTTTGGAACGAGCAAAGAAAATGGACAGTCATGAGAGAAGAGGTGTGCTTGGGTGATAAAATCAAGGAAAATACAGGCACGGATTGTTCTGTATTTTTTCATGGGAATGGGTAGAGGAGCAGTCGTCTGAGAAGAGTGCATGCAGGTAGAACTACCACAAGGAACCGGAGCTGGAGTGGATTGATTGTGTCAACCGGGATATGTGAGGAACCAACCAACACGGACAACTGTCTTTAAACAGTTCATCTTTAAACAACCAGATAAAGACTTCAGCACATGAGCTACAATATCTACAGTTATTGTACATGCAACATTCTCATACATACGGAGTAAATTACATACAAAGGAACGTGATACTCACTGGTTTCCCATTGCTGCGCAGCGAACAGAAGAGACACACAGAAAGTGACACAACAACCCTTAACAGGCTGGGTCGGGTGACAGTAGCCTTGCCTAGGTCAAGATGACAACCTGTGACACACCATGGCTTGGGAGAGCTGTGCAACACCCCACAGCAGCACTTCAGGACCTCCCTTTTAAGCACGACACCACTGTGTCGCGTTCTGGCAGGATGTGGGAGACGCCGTGCGAGCATGGTTTCACTGCCAGGCCACACAAGGCACATCATGCTGCTGACAGCTGCCATTAGGAAAATACTTTCACTTGCTAACATCTACTGACTGTAACTTGAGACACATAGGCTTCCCTCTCAAACAATCTGGGGGTATGACACAATTTTTATTTTTTAACAGACAGCTCTGTCTTCTTGAATTGTAAAACAAGTCCAAAGACCAAACCAGTCAGCAAGATATGCTGTGGCTCATGACACACAGAACACCATCTCAGTCTTTTTTTACACAATTTTTGTCAACTTATCTATCACAGCTGCAGGGTCATTTCCTGATTGCGAGGCATTCTGCATGTAGTTAAGGGGTGATGTGTGCAGAATAGTGCTGGCATATGACAGACCAGACTTCAGCAAACCTCAGGAGGGGTCTCCTTTACATCAGAATTATGGCATATAGTAGGCAGAACTTATACATCCAAGGCTTTAAAAAAAACATATGGCCATAAAGAATGTTAAGAGGTTTAGCATATAGTCTACCTACCATAAACCTGATGAGTAAGACTAACACACAGACTAAGACTAGGCTTCATTTCAATTAGTTCTGCCAAAGTTAAAGTAATTCAAGCAAAAGCATGATCGGAGTTCAACAGTAAAATTGTGGCCACATACATAGCCACAAGTCCTGGTGAATTAATCAAGCTGTTTTGGTGTAGGCCTGTACTGAGACAACAGCAATGGCAAACAAAAGCAGGTGCTCTCCAGCACGCATTTCCAACATAAAAGTATGCACCATAGCCTATTGACCCATTAGTGCTCCGTGGTTCTTCTTCAGAATGACCGCAGGACACAAAGCTGATCTTTTGATATGGGATCAGATGAGATTGCGCCTTCCAGACGTCTTGAGTCACATGTATTTTGACAGGTTAAGTTGCAAACTAAAATTGTTCGTGCAACATTCCAATAAGGCCATTGCGCTTTAGCCCAGGTCGTTTAGGCTACATCAAAATACATTATGACGCTTTCATGCAGTAGTATCCTGTTAAACTTCGAAAATGAAGTGATATTTCTGCCTTCTAACCAAAACGTCCGCCTTATCTAAACGCACTGACCAGGCTGATCCCTCTGGGCTTGAGGAACCCCGTCTATGAACTAACGTTAGCAGCACCATGCATAAGTGATGTTAAACTATCAATTATTGATTTCCAAACATCCATCGCGCTTTGTAAGAACAACTCGAACAGGGCTAATCATGATATCTGCTTCACTGCACATATTAGCCTACGATGAGTACGCCCATTCTTGTTTAGCCGCAACGTTTCAATTCAGCAACCAACTCAAGTTAGTATATTGACAGGTAGGTTACTTCCTACGAAAACTTAACAAAAACAGTGAGAACCTTCCCGCCGCTCGGTCTGGTCTCTGCCGCATTGTTCAAAGCTAGACATGCATGAAACGCGCTGATTTACCTGTAAATTGCAGGGTCTCGGGGATTCTCCTCTGTACGCCTGTGTTGAATAGGACTGCCCTCAGTCCGCTGAAAACTGGGTCCTTTGACAAACCCACCAGTAGGCTACTTTCCTGACGTCAGAGTAATCAGTAAAGGGAGTGGCTTGAGCGTGATACTGAAGACCCATTTCACCCAGGTATCTCTGTTATTCGCAACCTCGCTTCGGGTATCTTGCTAAAGACGTTGTTAACTTGTCCACTCATTTTTTTTTTTGTCGTCTGTTGGATGATTGCTTTAGCCAATAAAGTGGTGAGAGTTTGAATCTTCTATCTTGGTGACAATATTCAAAATGAATCAAAAAAACAATATGAGAGGCTTTCAGTTCACAAATATGCATTTAAATTAAAATATGCCAATAAGTCTATAATATGAAGCATTACATGATGCCTCAACTTCTTTTCAAACTACGCTTGTTCGACTACCTTTCCAAAGCAATGACAGTAGACAGTAGACTGACAGTAGACCCATTATTGTTGAACAACTGCGCCACGCTGTGCCCACTTTGAGGAATAATCAGACAAGTAGCCTACATCAGACAGGCTGTTCCAGTTTTCCCTCTCCATAAAGATCACAAAAAAGCAGAAAACCCAACACATTTTAAAAAACAGCTTGGGTACTGCTGATCACTTTGAACATTCCCTGTCAAGTCTCTTTCCTTCTTTCTATAATATCCCATAATGCTATGGATATTGATAACTATGCCTAATAACTATACTGTCATTCAGACATTGGATGACATTAACTTACACCACTCAGACATCACTACTTTGACATCTGACACAATTTTGGATTTCTGCTTTAATTTATGATTTATTTGTCTGCTGCAAATGTAGAATTATTACATCAGGACACATTATCTCTGTTCAAAAGATTAGTGCCTTGTCATACTGAACAGGAATTTTCTTGATACAACTGTCAAGACACAATTGTATCTGAGGTTCAGGAGGAAAAGGTCTTAAAGGAATCATCAAAAAACAAACCATTATTTATTGCCAAAAACTTCCTCAAGAACCTTCTTCAATTTCTCCACTAGGTGGAGTTGAAATCACACAATGTTCACTGAAGGTTGTCAACAAAGGGCCTCATTCACCAACCCTTCTTATAAAGAAATGTGTCCTTAAAACTCACTTTTCAGCAGTTTCCTAGATTTTTAAATGGTACTTTAAGACCAAATTTAAGAAAATTCTTAAGAAGATACAGGTGAATGAAGTCCATTGTCCTGGGACTTAATGAGTGATGAGTGGGTGTGAGATGGACACAGAGCCGTATTACTAATAATATTCTTTTACAATTTTTTTTTTACGCAAATTCAAAGCTAATTTTAACACCAGTGGAAAGCTGAGGATGTGCAGTTTCAGCAGTTTGACGTGATATGCGCATGGGATCTGCATGACGAAAACTTGAGTCAAACTGTAAGTAATCTGACAGAGAAGAATGAGTGTGAATTCGGCATCGCTCACCGTCGTCTTGCGGCCCCACCTGTCATGTATCCATGCCCCATAGTTTGAGAAAAGCTGCGTTCCATAAACAAAACAGCTTCAGCATTTGTTGACATTACAAACAGCTGTTTCTTCATACTCTTCACCTGTTCTATGCTATTTTTGGATGTTTTAACTTAAAATACCACAAATCTCACCTTTAAGCCACATCATACACACATGCAGACAGACCTTTCCCTATTGTCCAGAGCTGTAACTAGGCTTCTGCATCCAAAGCAGTAAATAAGCCCTTTCAGTCAACAAGTAGGCAATCATTGGAAGAGACCAGATGGTCAAACCGAGGTCCTGAGGTTTCAGGTCCTCAGAATAATCCATGGATTGGTGAGGGCAGGCTACAAAGGCATTTCCACTAGCATAGGCTTTGGGTCAAGCTATTGAGTCCAACAGCTAAGGTGCCAAGTGCAGCTCAAACAAAGTAGGGGTTTAGAAAATGTAATCTTTCTTGTCGCGTGGGAATGAGCGTATAGTTTTCTGTTGTATGATAATTTTGCAAATGAGGGCCCTAGTACCCAGAGTGCTGTATACCAACTCACCGCTAGATGGGAGAAATTCTTACACATAGAGGCTTCAATGTAAGTTTTAGACCTTTACAGTAAAATTCTGGAATGACTTTTAAACATTTCAAAACATTAAAACATTTTTCTCATTTTAGACGTGAATATTATACAGCAAATATCTAGTTACAGAGGTCAAATCTGAAGTGCCTCCACGTCTGGAAATAAACTTCAGGGTGTAGAAACACTGGACAAAATTTCATGCTTTAGTCATAAAATGCACAATAGGTTACTTCTCATTTCGTGAGTTTATCACCTCTAAAGAGGTAAAAGCCTGCTGAGGACACACCAGGCGCTGTTTGATGTAACAATGTAAATCTCTGATGTAACCACAGGTTGACACTTTCTTTTGACCCATTCGACTTGGATTTCACCTTGTACAAGAACGTGGCGGGGTGTGCTTTTTCCAGTCAGTCCTCGCGGAGTCTATTGGCTTGCTGTGGCAGTATGCAGCCTGCGGAAGTGCGCAACTCATGTGACAGGAGGAGGGAACTGCATGTACATTTCTAGATCGTCTGCCGTCAAAGTTGGTTAGTGTGACCATTGCACTCGCCGGGGAGATATCTGGAATCGTCTAATCTGACAGCGAACACAATGAAGATCTGGACCTCTGAACACATATTTAAGTAAGCTTATTTTTGAAACAATTAACAGCGAACATAAACATCTATTGAATGACCTTTCTACATGAGACCATGCAGAGATAATTAAATTCTTGTAGCTAAATGATCTTGCTAGCCAGCTAGTTAACTAGCATGTGTTAGCCACCCAATCTAGCCTTAGCTGACACAGCTAACTAATGGCAAAGAGTTGTATCAAAATTGAAGAGGTTATTTTATGTGTGGTCTTTGTTTCGGAGTGATATAGCTACCATACTTCTGCCACAATCTGCTTATTCTCAGAAGAACTTCTGTCAATAAAAAGTAAAGTAACAGAAGCTTTTGCCGGTGCCCGGAATGCACGATTAACTGTTAACGTTAGCTTGCATATTTGGCAGTGTGATGTAACGTTAGGCTAACGTTAGTTGGTCGACCTCGTGGATTCGAATAGATGATCAAGCATGAACACTACAAGTATTATGTATTTTAAGATGCTTGCTAGGAAAAGTTACTCTGTAGCGAGTGCACAGTGACTGTTGCTGGTGTTGTCCATGCTAGATCCTTCAATTCTCCAAAGTCTGGTGGCCTTAGCAGGAACTACATTTAGCTAGCATTACACAATGTCATTTTGGGAAACCTAAGCTAGCTAGCAAGACTGCATGGTTTGACCATCAGTAACGTTACCAGCAAGTAACTTTAATTTCAATTAATTCGTCAATGCTAGATCAGTCGAATTCGCACAATTGTGTATACGCTTTAAAACGCATTTGAGATTGAGGGCGTTCGCTGCTACCCGTTGACGTTATGAGCATAGACAGACACGTTCTCAGATTGTATAATTTGCACTATACGTAGCGTGCCGCTTTTCAGTTTTCAGGGATCAAATTCAGATCAGACTTGATTGGGTGAGTGTGTCAGTTTAATAGGAGTATTTTCCTTCAGCGAGTCCGCTAACCTCAACGATACCTAAGTTCATTCATGACTAGTTGAAACCTTTTGAATGTAGCTTTCTGATCAACTGAACATGCAACGTTGTCAATCTGTAAAAATGCATATTTAGATATGTTTCCATCGGGTCATAGAATGTCTTGGAATACGAAATTAGGGATGACTGTTGCTCTGCAGGATACTGTAAGCGGTTAGCTCGTCTCGTAGGTCTTACTACGGCATGCTAATTGCGTAACCACCCTTGACTGAAAAGCTAGCGCTAACCTTTTCCCTAGATTTTGCCGCGCCTCCTATGTTACGTCAAAGTGCACGTGATTTGTAGCGAACACCATGGTAACGGTTCACATCAAATTTTGGTAAAAAAAAAATTGCTTGTCGCGTTAGAGTAGCTTCAGATTGTTTTTTTCTTTGCAGCTGGCAAGGTATTGATTCTTTGTGGTTAGTGATTATCTCAATAGGAAATTTAGTTGGATGAAACGATCACAAGGTAGACGAATGCTTGACAGTCTCTGCTTTGTCTCTGTCCCCGGCCAGAAAGCTTGAGAAAAGCATTAGCCTCATAGAACAAAAAGATTGTCAGTTTTAACGGTATTGATAAGATAGTCGTGGCAAGAGTAGGTAATCTTGACACAGCTAATTTTGATTAGCTAAGTACTGTCAGTGTTTTACCTAGTAATGAGACTTGTGTAAATCACAAGGATTAAATTACACTGATGAGAAACTTCCAGGTCATGTGGTTGGAACAGCTTGACATCTCCCTCTGAGACACGGTGTGCCAGTAACAGTTTGGATCTATGAGGGGCTAACCAAGCACAAAACAGACCTAAAGGGCAATATTAATAAAGACAAATGTGTCCCCATGCACATTGAGCAATCAAATTCAATGTCTGTTTGTCTTTCCTGTGTTGTACAGCCACCCATGGGAGACAGTGACCAAAGCTGCTATGCAGAAGTACCCCAACCCAATGAACCCCAGTGTGGTTGGGGTGGATGTCCTGGACAGGAGTGTGGACTCTCAGGGACGACTCCACAGCAAAAGACTACTAAGCACTGAATGGGGACTCCCATCCATAGTCAAATCGGTGAGTGGTAGTGCCTATTACCTCTCATTCATTCTGTATGGATACTTTTGAATGTCGTAAATGGAGAAGATTGTTTTTTTCTAATGTCATCGTTCATTAAATGTGTTAAATATTTTGAGAAGTTGCTCAGTGTGTGGTCACAGCCACAAGTCCTCTTCAGGTGCTACTTCCTTGTGGCTGCAGTCATAGTACACCTCTAAACTCAGGCAGCCATGGGCTCACTTGCTCACGTTATCTAACAATCCAGTGCCAAATTTAAGTAACAGCTGATCATATCAAAGGTCTATTTCTGTGCTGATGGAGGGGGGCAGCGGTGGGTTACAAGAATGGCTGGCTGCCAGTTTATTCCTGAGTCTGGCACATGCCGTTCAGGGCCATTCCTTCCGTAAACCTTGTGCTGTGATGTAAGAGCTCTCCACCAGCAGTGTTTCCTCTGATGCTCAGGCAGACAGACTAGAGTAAGCACAGGCACACTGAAGGCCCTCACCTTTGCACCCGTACAAAGTTCCTGCACCTTTGGCCTGTGCAGAGTGACGCTGGCTCGATGGATTTGGCACACTCCCCATATGGTTAAAGGTGTGATGAGCTTGTCTCAATAGATTGTGTGGAAATGTGTCAATGTGCAAATGACAGCTGCCCTACAAGTGATTGCAATATTAGGTTAGGTGAATCTAGGCCAATCTTGAACCTATGCCAGTCTTTGTACTACTGTGTGGAAGTCTTTATAATTTCTTAAGCTATTGGAGTCATGATGAGTATAGTATAAAAATAGTATTAAAAGGTTATAGTTTATTGGTTTTAAGTTACAAGCTACTCATATTTAAAAAACAGTATTTGCCTTGTACTTTAGAGTAATGTGGAGTAGCATATGTGGACTATTACATCTGTAATAACATGAAGAATACACTTACTGCTTTTAGTCAATTAGACTAAAGATGAACAGAAAAAACTGAACATGGTGTTAAGTGTTAGTGCCTGTGGTGTTCATTGGTTTGATCCATTTGATCATATGTTGGCACTGTGTTACATGATTAAAGTGCACCAGTCTTGAGTGCATGCAGCGGTTTGTGAACCTGATTGAGTGAGTGCCTTCTTGACTAAGGTCCAACAGAGGTCACGAAAGGTAGTACAAGTCGTCTATTAATAGCATTCCTACGTCCTCAAGCACTCTTTGACCCCTACCGTCGCGTTGGTAGACTAGATCATGCTAAAGCAATTCTTGCCTCATTATAAATGTCCTTCTGAGAACCATGGAGTGTTAGCCCTGTAAATGAAGAGCACATGCTGCTGAACACTGTGGCAGTGATCTGTTTAATGTGGACGAGGGACAAGAAGGGCGGCTGTTGGACTGATTAGAGGTAGAGGATTAGTTTATCTCTTAGTCACTGTTGCTAGAGTCCACTGACCTCACAGCCAGTATTGTGTAAAACTGCTGAGAATATTTTGTAAAGTAAGCAATTGGGGATGAAATTTGTCAAATTGTCTTTACAGTTGTCCTGTGCTTCTTTTCCCTCAGATCATTGGCAACACGCGGACATGCACGTACATCCAGGAGCACTCGGTGGTGGACCCTGCAGAAAAGACGTTAGAGTTACAGTCTGCCAATGTGAGTTCCACAACACATCTATCGCAGCATTCTGCATGATACACACAACGCTTTGCTGTTCACTCGTGAATGCCATGAGGCTTTAACAGCTTAAATAATGGATCATTCGTTGAACCATCTCTGGAATGAGACTTAACCAGATTTGTGTAGAACACAGAGTATGGTTTCATGGGTGGAGGTGAAGAGAGGCTTGACTGCATTTTTTTTTTCTTTAACATTTGCAGATCACATTTACAAACATGGTTTCAGTGGACGAGAGGCTCATATACCGGCCACACCCAGAGGACCCAGAAAAGTAAGAACCACAATATTCTTTGTCACACTTGAGCATACTGTACTGGCACTCATGGCACTCTGCGGGTTTTGAGGACGTCTGTGCATTGAGCTCTCGTGACGGCCTGATCTACTCGCCCAGAGCTGTCTGTCTGCTGGTGACGGTGAAGGGATAAGTGCCCCAGTTGTGTTCACTGTGTTAATCTCCACAGGACGATACTAACCCAGGAAGCCCTCATCTCGGTGAAGGGAGTGAGTCTGAGTAGCTACCTTGAGGGAGTCATGGCAAGCACCATCTCAACAAATGCAGGCAAGGTAAGAGTCTTGACAGACAGGAATATACTTACTGTACCTCCTTGACATGACCTCCTTGATATCAGCATCATACCAACATTCTTTGCAAAATTCGATGCAATTTTTCCCACCAAGGTCAGGACATAACAGTCAGTCTTTAGTGTCTGGTTGCAGGATATCTTTGCAGTAAAGCCTTCTTGAGAGCATATATACCCTCATGCAGTGTTATCAAATATGTAAACTACTGCAATGTATTACAAATTTGTTATTATTGTGAAAATTGCACATTGAGCTTGAGTTGTACTTGTCCGTGTGCAAAATGAACCCAGAGAGTTGACGTACAAACACTGTGTTGCCTTTGTCCACAGGGCCGGGAAGCAATGGAGTGGGTCATCCGGAGGCTGAACGCTGAGATCGAAGAGCTTGCCGCCACAGCCCGTGGAACCCTAAGAAGTCCCATGGCTGCAGCAGTCACAGAGAAATGACCCCCCCCACAAACACACACATATGCTTTGATATCTGTCTAACATCTTTTGGTCTCTCTTACCACTATCTTGCTCAGCATTCCCTATTCTCTCTGTGTCTGGAGACTCTTCTCCTTGTGCCAGCACTTGCAGCCTCCTTCTGTGTTGCCCAAAACTTCCTTAGCTCTTTTCATTTTTTTTTCCATTCACGGAAAGGTAATCTATCAACCTCCCTTCGTTGGGCCTCTACATTAGATGCTGAAGGGATCCCTTCGGGCGGCGACACAAAAGGAGGCTCGCCATGTACCACAGCTTCAAGGCTTTTAGGATTCTCAAGTCTGTCTTTTGGGTGGACACTAATGGACTAGAGCTCATTTAGGTCACAGGGTAGCAAATGGGGGAGTGGATATGCAATAAAAAAAATATATAAATAACAGTACCAACATAAAGGTCTCCAGTGCCAGGAGCTCTTCCTACCATTAACTTTTTTTTTTGTGAGCAGCCTTAGCATGTGACGGGTTATGAAGCCCTCTTTTTGTCTCATGGCCAGCAGTTGGTTCTATTATAAGAGGTTCTGCAGGCAGGAGGTGTCACAGGGCAAGCAAGTCCACCTGCCTCCCATGCCACACTTTCATGTTCAAGACATCACCAACAGCAACAACTATTGGTGTCGAGTTATGAAGGGCTCAGCCATGGTTTTAATGCAGCTCAGTGCCAAGAGAAGGATTTCTTCATGCAACAACACTCCTTAAGCCTGGTCATATGAGCCGTTTTCTCAAAAAAAACACCACAGCTGTTTTGCTTAACATGCAAGGAAGGGCATCCCTTCTGGTTCCTCTGGACTTGAATGTCAAGTACTGTACCAGTAATAACAATAATAAAAGGTAAATAGCATGATATTGTCATAGATATTTTTATTATGTCTGTTCAGGAGACGTGATTTGAAGGGAACAAAATCTGATTTGTTTTCTTTTTCTGATAATAGTTCACAGCAAGGACCATCTTGAATGCTTTGTATTTAGGTGTTGACTGTTGGCTTGATGTGGTGTAAGCAGAGTACCAGTGAAGCTCCACCTGGCATTTGATATTCAGATTTGGTATATTTATAGATCTTCCACTTTTTAAGGCAAAGGTAGAACTACTCTATTTGAACTCTGGAAAAGCAGTTATCAAGAATTGTTACATGGTGTCTTGGGACATAGTGCCCTTCTAGTTTCAACTTTGAAGGGTTGTGGCTGTTGCACGTTTCAAATGTTTTTTCAGTTTCTTTGTCCCTAAGGTGTGGCCAATCACAATGGTACTGTATTTGTTCCTAAAGGTTTTTTTTGTCTCAGTATTTTGTTTTAACTTATTCCATTTTCCAAGGTTTGTCTGTTCAATTTCAGAATGAAACCTGTTAGTTTGCTTGGGGGGAATAGCTATAATTGCATACTTCAGTTGTTAGGTCGCTTTTTCTTTTTAAGAAGCTAAGATATATGAATGCAATTATGGAAATATGAAGAGTAATGGACATTTTTCAGTTAAAAAAAATAACATGAGAAATAAATAGCAACTATTTATTTATTTATGGTAGGCTTCATATATTTTTCCATGCAGTGGTGATGATTATGAAAAGCAGGCCTGTTCTCAGTGGGGGAGAAAAGATACAACTGATGTACTTTACAGAACACTTACTTGGGTGTTCAAAGGTTCAGTGTGTTTTATTGTGTTAAGTACAAAGTAGACAGGATGTTAGTCAATATTGTTAACACATTTTTTCTAAACTGACTCCTGTTTGCAGTGTTTACTCAGTATTACACTTGTTAAATTTACCTCTGAGAGCATTTTCAAATGGTGAATAGCACTTAACAATGTTAAAGTTTGCTCATACTGCCATTTGTTATGCATTCAGACTTGACAGATGTGAATGGAACAGCATATCTCATTTGATTTTAACAGATTTACTTATTGGAAGTCATTGGTTGAGAAGAACTTGGTGAAAATAAAGGAATTGAAAAATAACTTGTTTGTGAAAGGTTTACTGAAATCAAGTCAATGGCAAAGAAATGCTACAAACATTTGCACATCTTATAAAATATGTAATGCAATCATAGTTTATATAAATATTAGAGAGGAAAAAAATTAAAGTTGTGTGCTGTGACTGATCACTGAGGTGAGTAGTACTTCAGTGTGCATTTTATTTATTTTATCTTATTTAATTTACAGATTTGTGGCACTATTTGATATGAGTACAGCCAGGGAAATGCACACACCATTCTCTTACCAGCATACCAGTCCTTTTCTTTGTTAATTCGTTGCCATCTAGTGTTTAAAGGGAGACACAACCAGGGAAGGGTCAATATTACCCATAAGAACTTGCGGCGTAAGACGTCAAGCGTCATCTTGTCGGACTCACGTATGGCCAATAAGCAGTAAGATAAGTGCCTCATTTTGGCCAACCAGAGACATGGGCTGGTTTAAAGGTATTTAAAAGAGGGATTTTTTGAAATTAAACAAGGGAAGTGGCTTTGCTGCACCAGCATAGGACATTATGCATCACTAAAATAAGCATTCGAAGGTTATTTGAGAATCATTTCGTTTTTTTTATTTTTAATAGAATCACCGCAAACAGAGACGGCTCAATAATTCGGTTACATATTTATTATATATCACTATAGTTCGAGCTGTGTGAGTATACTACTCTTGGATTTAACGATAGTTTACATTATGGGAGCGTTAGCTAACGTTATTTGCTAACCTTATGATAACTATGAGGAAGTGTTGCTGTGTTAATGGTAAATTCGACAGTGTGGCTTCTTAATTTCATATGTCAGAGCTGTTAAATAAATTTGTTGATATTAACTAAATGTGTATTTCAGTTTCAAGGTATCACTAGCGTCTGTCTGACATTGTAGCTACAATGCTTGCATGCTAACGTTGTAGCATGTTGTCAGTTAGAGACAAGTTATCATGTCGTTGTTATATATGGGTAAATGTTACAAACGATATTATTGTAAATGTCCTCAAATTGTCGCCACATTATTTGACACTTTCAGGCCATGGATGCAGTGATCAAGGCGAACAGAGATAAATTGCACGGACCAGAAACTGAGAAGGTAATGTTAATATTTGGCTACGTTAACTGCAGGTTTTACGTCAACGTTCCTTCTCACGCATGGGAAATACCGATTAACTTAAGTTACTCTATTGAGGATTGTTTGTAGCTGCATTACGCCAAGACCTGCCTTTTAGTACTTACCTAATGCTAACGTAGAATTAAACGAACCAACGTTAGTTGGTGAATCGCAGTTAGCACAACTTTCACTGGTAACACTGGAAGCTTGCAGCTCGTTAATTGTGTTGGTTGGCCATCGTTTACTGCTACTAACTAGCGTTAGAAAAAGGTTACTTGACGATCTAGCGTAAACAGGATTGATTACTGAAATTTATTACACATTAATAGTAGACGCATGTAAACCAGCCTCTGAAAACTGAAAAGTATGAATGTACCATCACAAACGGCATGATTAACCTTGGGTGGTCTCATTTTCAATATGTCGTATTTGCACAGAGAAAGTAGTATGTAATTGTCACCAGTACGTTTTATTTCATTGTTTAGATGAGCAGCAGCGGGCCTCAAAGAGTTCCGGTTCCACAAGCCTATATCAAGCCCATGGCACCACAACAGCAGCGCATACCAGATCAGCCAAATGGACCCCAACGTATTCCAAGACCCGTCAGCCACCAGAAACCACAGAATCAAGCCCCTCGCGTAAAGCCTCCTTGCCCAAACGATCAGAACGTGAATCCAGCGCATACCACAGCCCAGCCTCCACCTCAGCCCAAAATGAAGAGCCACCAAGGACCTGTTGCCACGGATACTGCGAGACCCGCTGAGAGGCCTAAGCTGGAGAAGTCAGGCCGTAAGAACCTTGCTTATTATAACCTCTGTCTAGCCATTTGCCATAGAGTTTCTCCAAAACTTGGCTTCAATTTGGAAAACATCAGTTACTGGTGGTCTTATCAGGCAAATGCGTAGTTAAGACAGAAGTTGAGAATACCATGATTAGATTAGGATTGGGAGTGTATCGTGCGAGGTACTGCCAATCAGAACTCTTTGAATCTTCAGCATTAAGTATTTACTCAGTTTGTTTTGTTTGTTTGTTTATTTCCCCTAATAGAGAAATCAAGTGGAACATCTAGTTCAAAGTAAGTGTGAATACTCTACTGTGTATGTTATCTTCTGAATCCTTGTGTCATTTATTAAGCAATCACTTTTTTGTCAATTCTAGGAGTCGCTGGAGTCTAGACAACTTCGAAATTGGTCGAGCTCTTGGAAAGGGCAAATTTGGTAACGTCTATTTAGCCAGGGAACGTCAGTCCATGTTCATCCTGGCCTTGAAGGTCCTTTTCAAGAAGCAGCTGGAGAAGGCTGGAGTTGAGCACCAGCTCAGAAGAGAAGTAGAGATTCAGTCCCATCTCAGGTGGGTGTTTGTCCTGTTGAGCATGGTTCTAGGCTTTTTTCCCCTGGAATTCATTGTTTAATTTTGCAGAAAACACATTTGTGGACCACATGATGTCTTGTAAGTAAATAAAGCTGATCTAAAACAATTATTTCTTTGTAGACACCCTAATATTCTCCGTCTCTACGGATATTTCCATGATACTTCTCGTGTGTACCTAATACTGGAGTTTGCACCTAAAGGGGAGCTTTACAGTGAACTCCAGCGCTGTGGAACTTTCAATGACCAAAGGAGTGCTACGGTATGAAGTGTATTGCAGTTTACCTTGGGATGTTTTTGACTGACTGCCCTTGCTTGTGAATAATTAATTATACTTCATTGTTGTCAGCATATTGAATTACTCCATGTGCTTGTGACTGTGTTTTACAGTATATAATGGAGCTGGCTGATGCCTTGCACTACTGTCATTCTAAAGATGTTATCCATCGTGATATCAAGCCTGAGAATCTTCTCCTTGGACCCAATGGCGAGTTGAAAATTGCAGACTTTGGTTGGTCTGTTCACACGCCATCGTCAAGGTATTATCTATTAGTTTTTTTTCAGCCTTTTTACTTTTGTTTATTTTTATGCCATCAACCAGGGCAAGGCAACAATAAACCCATTCTCACTTCACTTTTCAGTTTCCAAGGGGCCTAAGCCGTAGAATCCAGTCTGTATTAGACGTGTATAAAATTCAGCCTTTCAAAGATCCTTTTATATTGTCAGATTTCTAACACAAATAGACGCATGTTGCATTTAGCTCCCCAATTCTATTGAATCAGAAATGCACCTCTGGGTGTCTTGCCAGTGATCCAACAGCTGAAATAAAGACTCGACAGTTGTTTTGGTGTGGCCATCATCATCCAAATAGTTTAGTAGATACCTTGATGGCTGCTTCAGGAAGTTACTTGTTAGACATTGATGGCAGCTGCTTCCCTGTTTAGGACAGACCCAGGGACTTCTCAGGTTCACCTCATCCCAGTCTATTATTAACTCCTCTTGTAGGCTACTGTGAAAGTGAAGGGTTGTGAGGCATGTTCCAGAGCCAATCCTATTCCATTGGCAATTGTTAAATGCTTATTCTGTTTTTGTTTGTTTGTTATAATCCACCCTGCCGTCAGACTGCCTAAAAACTGCATTTTTAAGATGGATGTATGTTGCTGTAATTGTAATTGTTGAAACCTAATTTAATTCAACAAAGAGGAAGTTCCCTAAGGCCAGACATTTTGCATGTAGCTGCACTGAGTGACCATTACTGACCATTCGTTGAGTCATGACTTTACAAACAAAAGTTTAATGTGTTTTAGGAAAGATTGCAGCAGTGCACCTATGCAGTCATTTGGTAGGTAGGGGTGTGTTACTGCAACAACTGTAAATTCTTGGTTTGCTCGCCCGCAGACGCACACACAGTCGTATGCAGGGATTCAATTGGGAGTGTGTGCGTGTGCACTCAGACTTTTGGTTGTGTATAGCTAGGGGCACGTGGAGGCCATTCACATAACATTTTGAGTTGTGATGGAAAAACTCAGTCCCTAAAGATATCCTTGGGAAAATGGGCCTACTTGAACAGTAACCTATGGCTGAACCATCTGTTGGGTTACCTAGGTTGTTGTGCCAGTTTATTTTGGATCATTCTGTTGGTCTGTGTAAATTACAGTAGTGCTTCCACTAACTATAGAATTACATTTGTGCCTCTTTTATGAGCGAGCAGTAGAACAATTTGAGCACAGAAATTTTTGAGCAAGCACACAAATTATCACTCTGCGTGCACATATACCTGCTCCTCCACTCGCTCCAGGTATGTCTCTCATTCTCGCTCAACTTCACCTGTGCGCTCGCTCACAAACTGTAGAAAGCATTACATTTGTGCCAGAATTTGATTGATGGCTATCTGTCCAATCAATGCTAATAATAGTGGCTTCTAGAAAACGTTAGCTATTCAAGATAACCTTCAGCAGTCAGCAACTGGTGGACAGTTCATATCATAAGAGGCGCAAATGTAATTCCATACTAATGACTAATCTTTCAACTTATCTAAACGAGTAATTTTCAAGTAATTGCATAAAGCATACTTTTGTGTTTTAAACGGCAATATCAATAGCGTTATGCAAACACGAAAGGCCTGTTCGAAATGGGTTTTACTCCATCTCCAACAGTCCAATTGTTGGCTCAAAGCTCTAGCCTCAACTTCACAAATAAAAGCCATCTGTCCTTAGTTTTATCTTTCAAAAAGGAAAGAGGGTCGTATCTCCTGTAACAAATCATCTGAGAGTAAAGAATAAATGCATATGCAAGATGAGGGAGAGTCTCAGCAATTGTAAATTGGCTGTTGTCAACTTGTACGAAACTGTAAACCGCATTTAACATGTGGATGCTTTCTGTACTTGTGTTGGAACGTTGACGTTACTCAATGGTAGACAAGGTCTGTTTTACAGTGTATGCAATGCACGGCATTGTCCTCATGAGGCATTAAATGTACAAATTTTCTCCTTCCACCCACCATGAGCTTGATTTGACAACATTGCCAGAGGCAGTAAAGGAAACCACGTGTCTTTTTATATTTGAATGCGCTTCAATAATAACACTCTGGAGCATAGTAGTAGGCTTTGAAATGTGAGTGGCACAACACATTTTTGAAAGATTCTTTCTTAGGAATTTAACAAAGCCTTGAGGCAATGCATATAGTTGGGCTATGTTATAAGCTACTTTGGGTAGGCACAGGCCTACCCAGCCTACCGTGTGTGTGTGTCTGCATGCAAGTGGAGGAGCCTGGAGAACATTCTAAAACGGCTTTAAGTTCATTTTTATACACCACGACAGGCCTGATTTAGTGGTCCTGAGGAACTTAAAAGTAGCCTAATGCAAACAAGAGACAGACTAAAACGAAGATGGCCACAGTCTCGTCAATGTGTGGGAAACATTGCATTTTAGACTGGAGACCAAAGATAATTAAGTGATTTATAGTAAAACGATGCTTTGACAAAATTTGCCATCAACGAATTTTCATAGTCGATTATGTCAACTGATCGCTACAGCTCTAAGTAGTGTACAGTGCAAACTGCCATTGCTACAGAAAGTCTTGCCACATCTTCCCAGAATGGCTTTCTGCTCTGTGATGACTTATCTGAGTGCATCTCCAGGAGAAAATGCATGCGTTTTTAGCCTACTCATAGGCAAGCTGTTTAGAACTAGAAGGATGTAGAAAGACATTCTACTTGGAGGTGAGAGGAGATTTTGAGAAACAGATTGAGAGAAAAATAAAAAGAGAAGACGGTGCGAATGTTTGTTTCTTCTTCGCCTAAACAAATGAAGATACATTTTTATTTTTAATAAGTTGTAACCACAAAAGGTGTTGAACCGAGGATCTGAGAAATGGGTTAATTGTCCACGGCTTTCACTTTACACCAGTAGACTTGGCTTAGCCTATGTGGTGGGGCTCAAGCCCAGACAGCCCTGGCCTATATAAACCCTTGCTCACATGCACACACACCCATTCACACTCATTTGCACATGTATACAAACAAATGCATTCACACTCATTCTCTGACACACACGAGGAAATGGAGACATTAGACAGTTAGACATGGGGAGGTTTCACATGTGCACACAACACTCACACCACTCAAACACAGATGAAACACATACACCTCATGCAGCAGACTCACTCTTACATGACTTAAGTAGAGGCAGAGTGATGGTTAGATAAAGAGTGAGGGAGAGGAAACACACATGCAGAGGTTTGCAGATATAACCCTGTTCTCACCTCACACTCTCACACACTCATTCACACACATGCACACCCTGTCTTTCATACACATACAATTACAGAGGCTGACGCACACAAAATTCAAAGAGTTCATATACACCCCTACATAATTCCAGTGTCAGGGAAAGTAGACATTTGCCCTATTTACTGCACTCTAATGTTGCCTAGCATGTTTGATATTTAGCTTGTTAATGAGCTACCATTACATGTGCTCACTAAGAAAACTCATTGAAACAGTAAAATTACAGGAAGGTTTTTTTTTTTGCATAATTACTGCATTTGTTCATGACATTTAAAAATTATAGCACATTTGTACATTTGATAGATATGTAGCATCTGAGGGTATTGTTGGGTGGTGGAGTTTCTTGGGTTGTAGAACCACACGTGCATGGGCCCATCGTGGCTGCTACAGAGGTATATAGATGTAGAATATGTCTATACATCTGTCATGTTTGTGGTGAAATATAAATGCTAACAGTCAACTCGGAATCATGAAATGCTTAAGGACTTTTAGAAATCTGTTTTTGGAGAATAATTTTAGTACCCTAACGGAGTTCAACATGTTAAGTTAATACATTCTGTTTCACACCTTTACAAACATATTGGAGAAGAAATTGTTTGGTAACCATTTAGTTGGCAGATATTCATGTTTCCTTTACAATCAAGTGCCTGGAGGTAAAGCTGTGTTGCGTTGGCCAGTTTTTATATTTGCTCAATTTTCCTTGCCTCTGTCCACATCACACTGCCTCTGTGGCTCCTGTCCACCTCTAGACAGCTTTTTGGGTTAATGAACAAAGAATGTACAGTTTTCTCTGCATCACTGTAGTCGGTAGATCTAGTAAATACAGGCAGCATTTAGTCATGTAAGTAAAGTGAAGCCACATTTTCTCAAGTTGAGAAATTGGAAAACATAAGCATTTGACGCCACATGTTTCTGTAAACAAAAAGTTAGGTCAGTAATTTTTGTTTTTACATAATTGTATGAGGCAGAAAATATTTTATAATACAAGTTGTGCAATTTTACGTAACTTGTCAAATAATGTGTGGTCTGCTCTGACCCATTGACAGAACATTGATCTGCATGTATGTGGCACCTTGATTTTCTTATTTTTTTTATGTGTCTTTAGAGGCTGTAACTAGCCATTGTTATAGACTCTTATAGTGTATATAAGATAAACTCTGAAGTATAGGCTGTGTTGTAACTTCTGTGGATTCAAAATGTTGAACCATTGTCATGATGACTTTGATACACTCATTGGCTGGTTTGTGGCATATAAAGGCATTGTGCAGTGTTTTTTTTCCTTGTTTGTTTCTAACTTTGGCTTTCTTGAATAAGTGTTGTCCCTGGCCAGAGAGATCCCCAAACAATTTGTGCCCTCATTCAAAGTGTAAGGTCATTACGATGCTTGGGATGGAGACATTTCCCAATTAGGAGAAGCCAAATGAACCAGACTAAAGGCGAGTCTGGTGTAATCAAGTTATGCCTCATCTGCTAAAAAAAAAATACTTGTGTTCCAATTTAGTAGGATTTTAGTTGATTTAATAGTTGATTAGTTGACGCCCTTTAGTGTAGACCTAAAATTAAATACAAAAGGACAAGATTCCTCTGGTCTTGGTACAACTGTGCTGGTTAATATTGAATAATTTGTATTCATCTTTAAAAGTGTTCCCTCATTCAAGGCTTATTTTTATTCCATACCTGTGTTAATTTGTGTTCAACCAGAGCTTTGTCTTTTGGTTAAATTGTGTGTGTGATGTATTTTTCTGTAAAGGAGGTCCACTCTGTGTGGCACTCTGGATTACCTGCCACCAGAGATGATCGAGGGCAGAACCCACGATGAGAAGGTTGACCTGTGGAGTTTGGGCGTGCTGTGCTACGAATTTCTGGTGGGTAAGCCACCATTTGAAACAAAGACTCACGAGGAAACGTACCGGAAGATATCCAGGGTAAGCTGGGTGGTTGGGGGAGGCTGTTGTGTTGAGGGAATTTGTTAAACCAAAGTTAATAGCATGAGAGAAATGCTGCATCTTACTCTTTTAGACCTCCCTGTAATTAATCCCAATGTGTTATGATTATCTGAATACAAATGAATATCCTTGAAGGGAAATTCATGCTCTGAATTTTGCCACCCCTACGTGTAGCTTACTGTGAGTAGTAGTGAACATGCACTAACCTGGACCTGTGGGTAGTTGCTGCTGTGGCACCCAGGGAACAGTTGGCGGTCAAGCGCCCTGCTGGACACCTTGTCCATGAATGTGGACATGAGGTTGACGTTCAGCCACACCCTTGCACACATTTTTATTTACTAGTTGAGGAATGAATCTGTCCCCCCCCCCCCCAAGTCACAGCTCTGTTCCCAGCCATCCCTTGTTGATGTAAATGTGTAGTAGTAGGTGGCATTTCTTTTGACTCCTTCGTCTTGGCCCCTACAGGTCGACTTCACCTTCCCTCAACATGTGGGTGCTGGAGGCCGGGACTTGATCTGCCGTCTACTGAAGCACAACCCCATGCACAGGCTACCTACCCAGGGAGTGATGGGCCACCCCTGGGTCGCTGAAAATTCGACCAAGAAACCAACCATCCCGCTTACAATCCCCTTGGCCACCAGTCAGTGACCAGGTTTGGCCCTGTGACTTTGATGTGTTGGGCTGTCAAGGCTCCTGTACTCAAAAGCTCAACAGTGGTGCTTGATGGGAAGACTGTCTGTATGACTCCTCTAAGGGGCTCTTAATGTGAATGTGTGTGTCATGTCCTGTGCCACTTTTCCGTATCCTGTCCCTTTCTTATGTTGTACAAGCAGGCTGTTGAGGCTACTCTGTATATACTTAACTGTTTTGAAATAATGAAAGTTTTAATATTTTACCTTCAATTATTACTTGAATCAATAAAGATGTTTTAAAGAGGCGTTGAGTATGAGGGATCACTAAAGAAAATGTGCCGCAAGGTGCTACAGTATTGTTTTGTCAGAATCTTGATGTATTTAATGTTTGGACACGATAAAATGTTGACCTTGTGCCCATGGGGTTATTGCAATCACTGTTCAAACCATTTTTTAGACTGAATAAAGGCTTTTTGAAGCATCTCTTTTTATATGTATATAAATATAAACGGATGTAGTCATGCAACAATAGTTTTGCTTTGTGTGCAAATGTGCTAGTAAAGCAGGGTTGAAATTTGATATATAATTTTGGTGTTTGAAGGGAATGGGTGTGAAACCCTGGTTGTGGTCATCAGTCCTTTTACTATAGTTCTCCTTGTAGGATTGCAAGGTATGGCATTAGAGTATTTCATACCTATCAAAAATTATAGCCTATTGAAAATGAAATATTCCTAACAATTTATGAAGTAGAATTTGGACTTTTTCAACTGGAATTTATAAACAACACTTCAGCGTCAAACCCCATTTGGCTATTACTTTTTCTGTTTGTTAAGGCCAATAAATGGGCTCTGCACTGAAGATACAGTCGCAGAAGGACGTTCGTTTTAGGATGGTTACTGTTTTCCAGTGAATGTCTATTTTTGTGAAGTATAGAGAAGGGTAGATTGATATTAGGCATAAGTACTAGTTGTATAGTGTAGTTATAGTAGTTTACTATCCTAAGTAAGCCTAACAAATGAGCTGTCCATGTTCCTCGACGGATCAGGGTTAATTTCTCAGTTACTAGTAACTATAGCCTCATTACAATTGTTTACCAATGTAAAGCTAATTACTGGAAACGGTCGACCATCCTGACTGCACTTAGGGAATTACTCACGGGTAAATCTGATGCTTAGAACGAAAGTCGTCTTTTTTTCTTCAGTTCTATTTTGTAAGCAAGGTAAATCCGGCACACTGTCCATTCTGCAAACAACTAATTTGTTGCCCTTTTGTTACTCTTTTTTTGTCCAACCAGGCTTTTAAAAGATTGTGTTGAGTTTGTACCTGTGAAATAACCTGATGAATGCCCACCGAAACTAGATATAGGCTAGGCCTACTTGTCAATCTGGAATAAGATCGCTAGGGGGTGTCCATGTCTAAGTAGTGTAGTGTTTTCCAGAACAGGTGCCAGATAGTCATGCAAAGCAAAGAGATACTAGCTCAACCCGGCTCACTAGGTAATCACATCTATTCGTTTAAGAAGTTCTAGAAGCCTTTTCAAGTGTTTCTTTGTGCGATAACATATTTCGTTGTGTTTTTTTGTTGTTGTTTATTTGTTTTGCTTTGGTTTTTTCTTTGTTTGTTTTTTGATAACAGTAAATGGCATGGTGCCAAAATAGGCCTACATGTTGTCTTGTGAGCCTAACAAGTGAGCTGTTGGCCGCTGAGTTTTAATCGATGTCAGGCATATGCATGTCAAAAATTTACAAGTCTTATTGACATGTGATAGGCCAAAAAAATATTTAAATGTCAAGTTGTGTTCATTTGCTGTGGTGCATCGTTGTTGTTTCGCCTCGCCATATTGTCTGCAATAGCCTACTATAGGCCTCCTATACTAATTCCCTTCCATCTCAAAAGAGCAGACATTCCGTGTGTGTGGCTCTCTCTGTCTGTCTATTGCATGCAATCCCAGCACGTCCAAGTAAGCATTCACTCCAGCTGCATGTAGCACAGACAGTTGTTGCAGGCTCACCAAAAATAAATAAAATTAGACCATCCAGATGGTCACTACATAGGCTACTCCAAACTTTCACGGTCAGGAAACAGGTAACTCTGACGAACCCAACAGCAAAAAATCTGCCCAGCAATCTGTCGAAAGTTCTTTTCGCTCGCTCACTGGTGTGCCTGTAAGTGCTGTTGCATGTCCAACAGGCACGCTGCAAAGTAACTTGGACATGATGTAGAATGGCATGGACATGGTGGGCCTATGGCCCAGGCTAGATTTTCTTGCTCTTTTTTGTCTTTCTTACTTTGCTTTCTCCATGTCTTTCTTGCATTCTGTTCTATCGTCTAAATGTAGTTAGTCACCTCAAATCCTGCCATATATTTTATACTCG
This sequence comes from Tenualosa ilisha, assembly GCA_015244755.2. Classification (NCBI taxonomy): domain Eukaryota; kingdom Metazoa; phylum Chordata; class Actinopteri; order Clupeiformes; family Clupeidae; genus Tenualosa; species Tenualosa ilisha. The sequence continues at coordinate 401,504 of PYXC01002417.1, forward strand.
AATGATGAAATACTCGAAATCAAATGTTGACATGCATTATTGAATATGATCTTCCTTTGGCCTCAATGGCATCAGTTAAGAAAGATCTCACTTCGAAATAAATGCTCGCCAGTGTTCTCCATCCGATGTTTCCAGTTTATTTTTGGAGGAAAAATACATACTTCTCACGATTTTCCTTGTCACCACATAAAACCAAAACACATTTATACAATAGAATTTCACGTATGTCTTTATTCTTCAATATATTCATTTTTCACGATATATGATAACGCTTTTTGATATACATTCCATCTTTTTGAAACCACAATAACACTACACATACGGTTTTATTACACTTCCACAGGACCCGTTGGATTGCACAGAATGAAAAAATGTCTTTATGCACGTTTTCATCTCATTAATTCTTTTCAGAATGTTCCGATTTAGACACGTAATTTTAGGACCATTAACAAAACATTTTACTCTGGGGACATCACCAATTTGCGTCATTTTTTTGTTAAGAAAATTGGAACATATGAAAAGCACAAACCACTGCTCAGTCAAACTATCGAAATAATTTCGTTTCTTTTTCTATTATTTTTGTTCTTCTTAGAAGTGTGGTGATCGGTTCAACTAGGCCATGATAAATTCGTAAATGGGAAAACGAAACACTGTAAATATGTAAAAATCCTCAGCAAGCTGAAATGACGTTTCCTCCAGATGCATGAATATTGTACATTCGTAATGCATAGTTATAATACCTCGAAGACTTATGTCCCCTTTATGATTTGGTCGAATTCCAGATCACTGATAAATGCCCTAGTAATTTTGGATATAGCCATAGTGTCTGAATTGTAACGTTAGAGTTCATATCCATAATGAGACACGAAAACATCTAAGCTATTTCGATTTATTGCCTTTAATGGTCCAAAAATATCATGTAATCTTGATTTTTTCCAAATGAAGAATTGAGGGTCAGAACAATAAATTAGCCTACTTATTTTGAAGTCACATCTTAGATTTGTGTACCATCTCTGCCATCATTTATTGGTGTTCCCCAAACAACACGCACTTGGTGTCAAATGAAATGATCTTTGATTTGGGAAAAATCCCAGGGGTGATCAAAATACAACCCATTACATACGTCTTTTGTCGACCTATATTTTGTAAACTTACTACACTGAAAATGTTTTAAAATAATCCCTTGTCTATTTCACATTTTGGAGTCCACCGTGTTTTATGTTAAATAAGTGTGTCTGTGTGTGTGTGTGTGTGTGTGTGTGTGTGTGTGTGTGTGTGGTGTGTGTGTGTGTGTGTGTGTGTGTGTGTGTGTGTGCGTGTGTGTGTGTGTGTGTGCGCGTACTCAGGTATTCTTGCGTGCGTTTGCCCGCGCTTGTGAGAGAAATGATGCGTGGACGTGTGCGCGCTGGCGTGTGAATGTAGCAGGCTATCCATGTGTGCACACGTGTGTGTGATTTTTTGTGATTGCGCGCCAGGTTGGTGTCGCATGAACTTTAGTCAAAGCAAGGGGCTGCACTTGTTTGGGGAATATCGGTTACTCGTGTGGGAATGTGCGATAACCTTTTGTCCTGTCTAACACTAATCTTCAATGTTGTACCTATATGCTTCTATGAGACCCTCCAATGAATGAATAAAACCAGAGATACTGCATATACCTCCAATAACAAATATAGCGACATCAAAGAACACCTGGTGCCACTGAAGACTTCTCCACTGGAGCTTCAGGTGAAAGAGGCTGGGAAGCAAAAAGCACAGGCCGGCACCCGTCAGGCTTCCCGTTAGGCCCATGAGCAAGGCGAAGTGGGGCACATAGATAGCCATAAACATGGTGAAGACCACAAGGCCACATCGGAGAGAGAGGCCCCATGATTTCAGGCGTCCGTCGCCACCATAGCAGTCTGGGAATATGGCGCGTCCCCCGTCTTGGAAAAAGGATTTCTCCAAGACCTCTACAGCAGCGAAGAATGGTAAGGGGTAGGAGAGCAAAGCCTTGGACACCAGGAAGAGATTGACAACTGCCCGGATGCCACCTGGCAGGTTGTCGGTGATGACTTCCTTGGTCTCGTCTGCCCAGGTGAGGTAGGCCACTAGAGCGAAGAGACCTTTGAGGATACAAGCAGCGATATGTGTCCAATTCATCATGCAGTGGAACTCGCCGGGGTTCTGCATGTTTCCCTCCAGCGACGGCAGGAAAATCTGGGACGTGTAGCTAAACACGATAATCCCAATGGAAATGGGAAACTTCTTGACGTCGATGTAAAACTTAACTTTGTCCCAGGCCCAGTCCCGCGCCCTGGAGAGGCAGTAGGCGATCACAAGGATGTTGATGACAAAATGGGCGAGCGTGCACAGCAAGCTGAACTTAGACACGGCTTTGAGGTTCTTGAGGAAGGCGCAGGGGAGGAGGACCGCAGTGGCGATGATGGCCCATGATCTCTGTGACACGGGAAGGCTTGGGAAGCTGTTGTACATCAGGTTGCCACTCACAACCACATACAGAATGCAGGTCATTACCAACTCAATGATCTGGGCTACATTCACTACGCGACCGCCAAGGGTTGGGAATCTGGGCGCACAGCAGGCGTTGGCAATGTCCACATACGAGTCTCTTACTCGCACCAGCTGTCCATCTTCGTTCTCTTCATACAGACATGCGATGAGGATCTTGCCCGTGTAGCAGCACACCACCGCGGCAAAAATAATGAGAAACAGTCCGAGGTATCCGCCGTGGAGAATGGCGTATGGTAACCCAAGAACGAACATTCCCTGCAAAAGAACGTGTTTGGTAAATACTCAGTATGAATATTGCAAACCAGTATTATAGCAATGGGGTTATTGTATAGTGCTTGTGATGAATTTTCATTTGTAGGCCTTAATAGATTTTTTTAAATTTAATTTCGTGTTAGATTATTTAAATTGATTCTTGTACCCCAAAAATGACCCTTTTCTATATACACCCACGTATGCATTATCTGCATGGTGGGGTATTCCATTTAGCTGTGAGCACACCCTCTTTGAGATCACTTGTCGTCATGAGGAAGGATCAAAGGCATACCAAATGACGTAACGGTGACCGGCAGTGGTCACACCGTGCGTAATTATGCATAAAACGCCTCGCTCTCTCTGTCCCCCTTTCATTTTTCTGTTTTGTGCACTTCTATCAACACAAATGTATCGACTAGATTTCAGTACAATTATCGCTTCACACGTTTGTGTTTTCAGAAAAATCTTAAAATTCCCATTTTCAATTAACGCCTAAGCACAGTTTTATCAGAAGAGACATCTACTTAGATATAATAATTGATTACAGAGATGGGGAAAATGGAAACTGGTGAGATGATAATTCATTACTGTTTGAATTTTCCATAGGATTAGCCTACTGATCGAAATTATGGCCTCACACAATTCTGCATCCTGGAGAGCAGCACCCAGATTCAATTACTTGGCATCTGACAGTGATAAAAAAAAATGCTCTCAGTGTCTGGCAGCCTGAAAGCCATGGGCATTAGGGTACTGGGACAGGGGCAGAGGCACAATTTGAATGTTTGTATTTTCCTCAAACGCAATTTTATAATCGTTACAGAGGGCATCCTCTCAGTGCCTTGAAGTAATAATTGTGAGACTGCTTTTAGCAACTTTATGTCAACAGTAATGCCGGGGACTTTATCTGTGCATTTAGAGTGCGCTCTTACCTGGATGGCATTGGTGACGTTCCAACCTGCCTCCCAAGCGGTGATTTTTGGCTTATCTTGAGCAGCCAATTCTGCGCAGAGACCGCCGTCTTTCGAGGAGGAAGGAGGGGGTCCGGTGCCGTCTCTCTGGTAGTGACTGTCCCCGTCCATCGTGCCATCCCCGCCCATGTCCCCACTGCCTTCCCCTCCTCCCATCTCTTCATTTTTCAGAATGTCCATCTGTAGCCCCTGCCTATGGTCATAATCCAAATCATCACATGCGGCGAAGCCCAAAGCCTCCTCGTCAGTGGCGGCCTGGAAACCCATCCTGGCGAACATCCCACTAACCTTCGCCTGCGATTTATTGGAGATACTGTTGGCCGCATTGGTTATCTTGTTGGAAATCTTGCCGCGGATTAAGGTTGCCATGTTTACTGTTTTAAAACAAAACCTATCGAAATACTTTTGGGAACAATTGAATTTGTATGCTATATACTTAAGCTTTCTTTCTACGCATTAATAAAATCTTGCGAAGTGGAAACTAGCCAACGTCTCACTTGTTATCTCCAATTGTTATTAAAAGTGCACCTGCTGCTACTGATAATCCCTTCTTTCATGTCACCTTCAGACGTCGTGTCTTGGTTCCTTCATCATTTTTGCGCGCCGCTCTTTTCGGTCAGTCACGAAATTTCTGGGCGCTTTGCGCAGTGGAACACCCAGTCGGTCCGCTTGGTTGCTAAATGTGCCACGGACAAAGTGGTCCGATTTTCAGGATGAATACTCCGTGGTGGTGGTTGCGGCAGCGCTTCCACAGTTCCCTTCAGCCGTTAGTGATGCTGGAGCGGTGCGCAGGAGCCTGGGGGTGGGGGGCAAGGAGGAGACACGTGTCATCATCAGCCTGCCAATGCGATGACTGCCGCGCAAAACACGTCTCTTGCCCCTAGTGCGCGCAACAACCCCGCACCAGAACATGGGAGAGGTTTGCTGCATTTCTAGGGGAGGTGCTTGCACCCTAACCCCCTCCCATTCTTATCAGCAACAATAAAGTTTATCATGGCACCCAATGACATTTCCAGACTTTCGTACGTGTATAAGTTTACCTGTATATAAGGAGAAGGGAGATACCGGCGTGCGCCAACCCTGAACTTCATGGAATAGTTTCATCGTTTATTTATATTTTTCCTTTTGTCTCAGGCCGACTGGGTGCGTTTTTGCGGTAGGCTAATATGTCTTTCATTTTTCCCTGAACATAAGCATTTTTTTCGGTTATTTGCAGTTGCAAGAGGATAAAACCTTCCCAAAACTAATACGACGAAGAGACCCTGCAGCGTGACTTGTTACGGAAGCTTGATGAATGTTTGTGGCCATTACAGCGGCGACCACATTGTAGGACTCTTGAAATTAGCCTTTAGATGTTTCACAGGGTTTTACTTTTGCTGCGTATATGTTTAAGAAATAAGTCTTTCATTCATGTTCGCCTATTTTAATTTTCCTTTAAAGCCTATTTTCTTTGTTTGATGTATTTTAACATTGCACAGGACGAATAGAATTTAGCCACTCCTTGGATGATTTACTTGAATGAAGTGACCACTTCGTTGTTTTCATTCATTCATAAATCGTCGGTCTTAACGCAGTGTTGCACCGTTGTTACGCAATATGATATAACTTCCCGAGCAATCTAAAAAATAACTTTAGATCGCCTGATTTTTTTTTGTTTCGTTCAGTTATCAACTGTTTGGAGTTTTAATCCAGTCCATTTTTTCTTCACTGAGTTTGAAATCAAGGAGTGGATTTTTAGAAAATGTTTCAGTACGCCTTTGCGCGCATTTTCATGCAATGTGGCCTATCATTCTGATTTTGTGTTCGTTTTTCTTAAATCGAAAATGTATCGGAAAATGAAATCATTTTCGATGACAGTGATGGTAATATGTCAACTTCGCCCTTTTTCATCAGCCACTGTTAACACATATTCATTTAAATCATGACACGAATTAGAACACATTCCATTAAACCCAAAGCTCTTGGCACAACTTGCTTCTCCACAGCTAGTGCACGCCCCACACCACTTCAAGCACGGCCTTGGCCTGCTCATTACATTAAACGATTTATTTTAGTGCATCATTAAAAAAAAAAAAAAAAAGAGTCCACTATCTTTGCTGTTGAAAAGTAATTCATCTTTTGTCCTTCCATTTGGAGCTGACATTGCAGCGCATAGGTAGGCAACATTGTAGTTTATACTTGGGTAACCGATAGATCCCTTTTTAACTTTGAAATATATTATTTTTTGATTGAATTTTGGTATTCTAAATTCGGGTCTTTTGTATTTTATTTCTATATCGAACAATTGTGAATATAACGATTGTAAGATGCAGAAAGAAAGGAGGCTTCCTGTGTTGTGATAATCAGATGAATATATCACTTAACTTAAAACTTCAGTCGACAAAGACAGGTCTGGAAAATGGCGCTGGTAAATCTTTGTCTTTGTTTGGTACTGGTAGGCACGATGATTACGTTTCAGCACCATGTGCACATTGGACAGCGACTAGACGCCCACATGGAATTATTCTGCGTAGAAAAACGTTGCAGCAGACTTGTGTCCAGACAACAGTGATCTGTATGACACAGTATCCCTTAGGCACACAGTAGCCTAACATAACTCATTCATCTTTTTATTGTTGTCTCATTTGTTTCTTAACTTCACCCACCCATACTTCATGGTGCAAATGATATTTCTGCTTTATATTCATTGCGTTTTAAGGAGTGATTTGTGAAGATAGCACAAATTATGTTTACTAACACTTTGGAAGCTTATCGTATTTATTTTGGGTGAGCCCAGTCTATTGTGCATTTTTTCACATCTGCTGCTTGGGAGACCTTTATGGACGCTGCAGCAGGGACCGCAGTCCCTGAGAGAGGGAAGGGGTTAATCAGACGCGGTCTTATCAGCAGCCTGCAGACCTCCTTTGATATGTACTTACGCCTGTGTGCTTTAATACGCCGTAAAAGCAGCACAGTCATGAAAAGAATAGCAGTGACAAGTAATGCAAGAGGGTTTCTGTGTTAGGTTTTATCAAGTGCAGAGGGACATTTCCCGGGCAGTGGCATCCACAATAAAACAACTGCATGTAGAACTACCTCCATTTTTTTTTAATCGTTTTGTTTCGGGGTTTTCCACTATGCTTGCATGCCAGGGGAGGGAGAGGGCGGTCAAATGAAATCTTTATTCTTATTATTCTTATTCTTCTTGTTCTTATTATCATCATCATCTTTAGCCTACTTGTTTAAAAAACAAATTCCCTTGCTGAGATCGACAAATGATCTCATTAAAACTAGAAATTAAAACTAGAATTATGGTTTGCTGACACTTTGTGCAAGTATACTCATGATATAGGCCACCTATGATGAAAATATAGAAGTCGTTCATACCCGCAGATGCAGATGTGCCCACTGGACGAAGAGGAGCTCTACTCACCTCCCTGCACTGGCATCAGGATTTGCTGGATCTATTATAATACATTTCAGGGCGTTTAGTCCCACTCATACTCATGGTAACTCATGGTGTCATTTTTATTTTTATTACAGGCTACATCAAGTTGATATCCACCTACAGTTACTTCTACAGCTATAGTCATGCCGTGCAGTGTATGATGCTGGCAAGCAAAGTAATTGCCAACTCGCCGTAAGATGTTTTTCGGAGAAAGTAATCATGAGGTGACAATGGTAAAATGTTCTGTTTAGAGACATTTTCTGTTTTACTCTGGTCAATACAATACAATGCTCTCGGTGTTCGTGCTTGCGATAAAAAGGAAAGGCGAGGCGTGAAGAGCAGGGAAGGTGTGAAAGAGCTGACAGCGCAGCTCGCTGGGTCGGAACTGATGTCTCTCACTCAATGCTCACAGTTTATTACCTATCAGTGAGGGCAATGAGGGGTCAGGAGCCCGGCCTAGTGAGGTTTCACACCACAGCATCGCCCTCTCCCCCCAAGGAGGTGATGTCCCCGCTCGCATCCCCAAAGGACTAGACTGCAGATTGGCGATAACGATAAAACAACCCTTGTGCGGTATGAGCCCGCACTTCCACTCCGCTTCATCCCTTGTCTCTATCACACTATGCTGACATCCCACGGTTTGTATCTGGGTTATGCAGCACTCATGTCTTGAATGAAGACCCAGGGTTTGCCTGTTGTGGCGTGTCAATCAAATTGTTCGCCAATGACGAGCCTGCGTCTTTTCGCCCACCGCACCCCACCCCACCCCATTCCACTCCACCCATTCCTCCGACTTCTTTCCCTTCAGGCTCTGAGAGTCTGCTCGTTCCCTTTTCCCATTTCACACTTGGCTGCGCTGGATATGGCTTGGCAGGCCTGATGTCACCCCCAACCCGTATCAAAGGAAGATAATTAATTAGCCTCGCACAGAAGGTAATATTCCTTCCAGAGGGGGACATTATGCATCACAACCTCATACTTGGATCTATTTATAAAAAGTACCGACGCGATATAGTAATAAACCCCTGGATTGACCTATATAATCAAAAGTGTGTTAAAAATGGGTTTCAGATTTTGACTTGTGCCTATCCTGATTAGGATTTTTTTTTTTCAAAAAGAATAAACATAGAAACCGAAGAAGGAACTGGATTCAAAGAAAAATGTGAATATTAGTCTTCCTTAGCTTCTTTTGTTTGGCAATGGTATGTTTGCGTGTATGTGTGTGTGTGTGTGTGTGTGTGTGTGTGTGTGTATGTTGGGGCGGGAGGGGGGGGTTGAGGATTGAGGCGCGATGCTTTGTGACAGCAACTTGCAGAGAGAAAAATATGAAGGGAGAATGGAAGTGTGAGAGAGGGAGCAGCACCAGCCTCCCTGACTGGAGGACTTGAGTCATCATGTGCTTCAGCTTTGCTCCTTTACAGCGAGACTGCTTGCACGACACCAGACACCACAGGCATTGGGCCTGTCTGTGGGGAAAAAAAACACGTTTTTTAACGCACGTTTTCTGTTTTCCTTGTATGTGCCTTCCATGGTCCTAAACATAAATAAACATCCTAAACGTAAAATGCTATTAATTATTTATATTATTAATTAATCAAATCAAACATTATTATTACATTTATTTCACAATATTTAACCACCAAACACCTAACCTAGTGCCCGCTTTCACTGAATATATGACATTTGAAAATATTTTACATTTAGTTTCAGAAAGCATCATATCACATGGCATCTCTCGGAGCTGAAGCTGAGAGGCTGAAACCATCAGTCTCCTCTAGACAGTTCAGCGAGGCAGAAAATAACACATAACACACTTCAATTAATGAGCCAAACTGAAAAGACACACGTCTCTCGGGGGCTGCAGCCGCGGAGAATCAGCCAATCACGCAGTGCGCTGGCCTCTCTTCGAATCCATTACTATTTGCATCACAATCACAGGTACATTATCGCACTGATTAGCTGGTAGTGCTGAAATTGGCAGCGGTAGTCAATTTTAGCCCGCTCAAAATAACCTCTGCAGCCTCGGATGTGCAGTCTGTCTACAATTGCGTTTATTTTGACATATAAACACAACATAGTATAGTAACATTTCCTTCGCAAGAATGTTACTCACGATAACCTGGTTACTCACAAACACACACTGAAAATAGCTTTAGAGAGACGATGTAGCCTGACAGAAAAAACGCCATGCATTTGATGTTTCTTTTATTTCCTATTTTATAACTTCTTGGAAAGGCATTTTTAAAAGTCGCAATGCTGCGTTCGAGGGTTGTAAACGTGCCTGGAGACATAGATGTGTTGGTGGTCCATAGCATAAAAATTCACATCTTGATAGCTCTCTTAAAACTGGAACGGTCCCTGGTAGCCAAATACCCTTCCCCTTGAGAGAAATCCAGGTGGCCCTGTGGTAACTGCTTAAAAGCCTTTTCATTTATCCTAATGCGCCTGTTTAATGGCTTATTATGGGGCCCCCAGAGACATGTAGGGACGGGGGGAGGTGTTGTTGAGTTTTCCAGACCCTAGCCTTGCTGGGAAAAGAACAATGTAAAAAAAAAACACTCCATGTTTCAGTGGTATCTCTTTTCCAACGTTGCAATCATTTTAAAATGAAGTGGCATACATTCAAAATATTTCCTTATAGAATGATTTGTGATATCAAATTTAATGAACAATCGTTTGCTATACATTCTTTTTATATATCCTTTGTATATAAGTGACTGCTGACAAAGTCTCCTTGCAATAATATATAATTTCTCCTGTTGTTAAGTAGCTTGGGGCAAGTCTGCTCGGTCCCCAGACGCCATTTGCTGTTAACCTGCCTGACTGCAGTTCACTCCATCACCTTTCACGTCTCCCTGTCCGCCTCTGCGCCCGGTTCCCCCTGCTGTGGTATATTAACATTGTAATTGCCTTTTACCCCCGTTTTTGAACACACCAAACTGTGCCTTCCCGCGAGGGGAGCGGAGCCTGCGGCTCGACACAATCTCCACCACAATCTGTTTCCCATTATTTTGGCCACTACAACCACAACAGCTATTCACGATATTCCATGTACAGTCTGAATACTGGGCTTGGAATAACAGAGATAATATTAGGCATAAAAGAACCATGCGTATACACTTGCACTGATTCCATATACATACATTGATAGATTTGAATAAAAAAAAAACATTAAGAATAACCTGGAATACCATCTGGATTAGTCTCATTTGTGTTTTCAGGTCCTAGGTTCTCTTGCCTAAATTAGATTATTTATCAATACAACGATATGACACAATCATTTTAGGAATACATGGAAGTCTAAAGATCAGGGTTATCAGTGATAACTTGTTTAACGGTTTAGTTTTATATTATTGTGAATCTTGAATGCATGTTAAGTTGGACCAGAGAGACATGAGAGCATTCAGATTTTTTGTTACTTTTGCAGGTGTAGATAAACAGTCTTTGGCACCTTGATATGATCACTTACAGTTGTTGCTCGTGGCAATGAGAAGCCAACCAATGGATGTTTTACAAACAATGTTTAACAAAAGGAGTTTGAGCCTCAAGGCTGCATGTTGTCCATCTCTTTTAATGTGGTGCTCTCTCTCTCTCATTGACACACAGACACACACACTTTCACACTGTGTCCGTGTCATGGCATTGCATGGGAGTGGACATCTCAGTGTCATAGGCATGTGAATGAGTCAAGAGCATGTCAAGGCACACAGCTAGCTCATGCGGAACAAGTGTGTACCAATTAAACTTTAATGCTTGTATGAGGATCAATGCTTTCCCCTTGGCACTACATGCATCTTTACAACCTCCTCACACACACCTCCACCCCACACACATACACACTCACACACACACCAACTCAATCCCCAATCACTCCAACACATACACACAACAAGAAAAAAAGAGTATGAAAAGTGTGGCATTATTAATACATGACAAAAAACTCCCCCATGCACCCTCTGACAACCTCTCTCAGCCACATGTTACCCGTGTCGCCGACCCTCTGTGCCTTATTGTCTAAGCCCAGTTGTTGTATACAGGCTCAGGCCATTTCCATGATGGGTTCAGTAGCGATGTTGCCCTCGCACTTTAGGCTCAAAATTGCAGCATAATGCTGACGCTCTCTCAAGTGCATAAGTTTATCCACTTTGAAGAGGCTTTTAGATGGATGGAGGCTTGTAGCTTTACAATCCTTCAAAAAAAAAAAACCATCATGGTTTTTATGCGTACAGCCATGCTCATAACAGTCATTTATGTCTGCACTGCTGCATGCTATAATTAACGTCAAGCCATTTGTCATTTGCATACATTTCTAATTCCAGGTAGCTCATTGAAATTCAAAGGCTGCCTGAAAATTGACTCTGCATAAAAAAAAAAAACACAGCTGAAAGGCTTCCGCCCGGCATTGTGCTGGCCCATGTGAACGAGACCTTTGATTTTATTGAAACCAATGGGACTTGAGAGTACACTTACAACATATATGGAAGCAAGCCGGACAGTGAATAAACCATCGACCACCTTTGAACACTAGGAGGAAGCCCACCCAAAGCCCCACCTACCCACCAAGGCCCCATCACCACCGTTTAACTACCCACAGCCCAAACAACACCCTGCCTCTTCTGAACATCATGAAGTGCCACAGTGCCATTGTCTGTTGCACAATCACTCTTAGGAAAAACTCATACGATCCTCATCCATCACCAGTTACACCTCCCTCTGAAACAGCCGCCATTATTGATTTGTGTGTTGACGTGAGAGATGGTACAAAGCACAACAAACAGCACAATGCGGCCTGTTTTCTTTCTTTCTTTCGTTTTTTAAACTGGTGCCAGACGAGCACTTAACAACGCATCAGTCCGATTCTGGCCGTTGTCTCCCACTGAAAATGAGGGGGCCGTGATTGCAATCATGCAAATGTCTACTGGTGTTTATGCTTTGTGGAACTACTGGAGGTAGAACTATTCTACTGATCTAATAATGCCAAAACAGTGCTTCTGGCATCGTTCAAAACAAAACACCAGCAAATCAATAGCAAATTCCCTATGAGACCAGTAGTGTTTGCCTTCCCCCCTTCTGTAATATCTGTTCCTGACATGGGGTTTTGCCCTCCTGCATGAGGGTAGAGGTGAAATGCCGGGGGCATGTAAGGGGCATCTTTAAACACCTCCCAGACAGCCATCAATAGGTTGTGTGTGTGCATGTGTGCATGTGTGTGGAGTTCAGGAGCACTGATCTCCAGGGCCATGTTGTTTGTGCATTAACAGCTGATTGCTCTCTCCATCTCACCAATGCAGTGGCTGAGTGGCACATGGGCATGGCACGCGACTGCACCACACACACACGGACACACACGGACACACACACACAGACACACACACACACACACACATTTTCTCTCTCTTTCTCTCACACACACATGCACATACACATGTACACACACCTATTGTACATTCAGATACATACTGCACAAACACACACACACACGCACGCACACACACACATACACACACACACACACACACACACACACACACACACACACAGCCCTCGGGGTGTGCAGCTGCTACTAAGGTTTCTCGGTGACACACCACTCACACACAGCTCCTACTCGCAAAGATACACACATGAATACGTACACATACATACATGCGTGCACCCACAGACCCACTTCACACACAGACTTACACATACACGTGCATACGTACATGTGTACATACATACTGTCTACTGTATATAACTACACATATACAAATGCACACACAGACGTACATACACGCTCACATACACTCACTCTCTCTCTCTCTCACACACACACACACACACACACACACACACACACAACACACACACACATACACATGACATTTAAATGGAGCTTTCCTGGGAGGTTTTGAAGTAAAAGGTCAAGTGTGAGCTTTTGCAGATGTAATGTTTGGTTAGGCTGACAAGTCAAATCGGAGCGACAACAGTCACACCAGATAGCAGCCGAGGTTCCTCACCTTTGCAACACAGGGACTTAGGCTCTGTGTCCCATTACCCTGATTCATCCAATGACTCAGTCACTCACCAAGGCTGCAGTGTGTGTTGTTGTCAGTGCTAGTGTGATGCCACAGACAGTGACTCTTCTGCCCTAAGGCTGCCGTGGACCTGATGCTAGTTCGGTGGGATCTAGGTGGATGATACATCTTTTCTGACCAAAAAAAACCCCAAAAAACGTGCGTTGGTTTCTGTTTCTGTGGGGCTGAGTGTGACTGTGTCTTTCTCCATGGCAAGTCAAGACATGTGTCCTTAATTAATGTCCTTAAACATATGAATTCCAGCATTCATAAAAAATGATGAAATGCAGGAAACACAAGCCACTGATCTCTGGGCACCACAATCATAGGGCACATTCATAGATCGGGGAGATTTCTGGCTTTGAAAATAGGTTCCATCAGTTATTATTCATCTCAGGACCTGCCATAACACCGATCATTTTTCTTCCTCCATTATCTATGACCACGGGCCGCCTGCAGAATCAATTCCTGTCACAACATGGCCGGCTCTCAGGCTGGATGCTACACTTGGACAAATGGCTCTATAGGCAGTAGTGCACCCATGCAATATATAAGCCTGCACAATTTTGTCTATAAGATGCTGTGTGCTTAATGTATAATATGTCAATACTTGCCATGAACAAGTATGCACAATTTTTCCTTAAAGAATAAATATATCAGTTACCAGAGTCTGGAGTGAGTTCCAGGGCAGCTATTAAATTAATCGATAAATCATATTAACAAAAGCCACAAAACATTTCAAAGAATAATGTAATGTAAATATAATTTTTTAATTTAGTTTGAAATATGTGAATAATTTAAAGCTCTCTTACTTTCTTTCAATCTGCCTGTCATTCTTCTTTCTTTCTTTTTCTTTCTTTCTTTCTTTCTTACCTTGTATGTTTCTTTCTTTCTCTTTCAGACCTGACTGCTTTGCTGCTTTCAGGGCCTGTTCCCCTGGCGTGGGGGTAATTTGGGGCTGAATGCTCGTGCCCCAGCACACGAGTGGCCCCAGCTCTCCTCATAATCACGGCCAGTTTGCAGCCCTTTGTCTCTTTTTGTGAGTGAACCAGGCAGCAGAATTGCTATCATTTTCACTGTCTGCTTCCACCGCTCGATGCATACAGCAGACACACACATGTGGTATACACACACACACACACACACACACACACACACACACACAATTACACACACGCACACACACACATGACTTTGATGTTCCCTTACTAGTATCTCCCCTGTCATTAACCACAGAGGCCTTGTTTTCTCCTGACATCACTCTTTTTTCTCTCTTTCCCTCTCCTACTTCCCACTCTCCCTCTCCTCTTTCTCCATCTCCTTTCTTTCTTTCTTTCTTTCTTTCTTTCTTCCTTTCTTTCTTCATTCTCTCTCTTTCCTTCTTCTCTCTATCTCTCTCTCTCTTGTTCTTCCTCCTGGTCTCTGTCTCTCTAGTCTCACTCTCTCTCTCTCTCTCTCTCTCTCTCTCTCTCTGTGTCTGTGTGTGTTTGTCCTCTCTGTGGTGGTGTGGTGTGGTGTGATCATTCCTATATCCCAGCTCCAGATTGGAGATAATCACCCTTTAAAGGCTCCATTTTTATCAGCAGCTACAGCTGCAATTCATTAAAGCAGTGAAAGGCAGGGAGATTAATAGCCACCCTGCCCCCTCGCTCCCTCTCTCTCTCTCTCTCTCTCTCTCTCTCTCACTGTCACTCTCCTTCTCTTTCGATCTCTTTCAGTGTACTCCTATCCCTTTGGCCCTTTCATGTGTCATCTGAGTCTCTTTTTTTTTCTAGAAGGGTGAAAAGCAAAAGGAACTCAAACCCTCTAAATTCAATTTTAGTGTCAGTAGTATTCAGACTGGACATTATGTGCATGGGCTCAAACCTGACCCTTCTGCTTCCCTCCTTCCCCACATATGATGATGGCAGGCTCCAGATCAGTGTCATATAAATGTGATGTGAGTGCACATGGACATGAGAAAAATGAATAAACATTTAATAGAAGTGAAAAACTACAACCGATTTTTTTTTTCCTGTAAAGGTCAACTACTTAGGGGATTATGTCTCATGTGACAGGATTTTAATTTGATGGTAGATATGTGCATAAATGTTGTAATAGATTGGAGAAGAGTCTCTGTCCTGTTTAAGCAATGAGGGTTCTGTTTGCTCAGGCAGTGGCACAGATCCTTCTGTGTGTGAACAATTGGGGATGTGAGCCCTGTACAAATGCCAGGCATGGATGGGCAGGGCTATGTCAGATTTCTCAAAATGCCACTGTGTAGCCAAGTAATAAATGGAGTAATTCTCAGAGCTCTGGGCAAATACACGGCATAGTGCTGAATAACACTGTTTCACTCTCTGCTGTCACGGTTCAAAAGTTTGCACAGTCAGCAACATTTCCCAAAGTCACATTCACAGAGTTACGGGTGTAATGAATTAGCCCTCAAGTGTAATGTCAAGGCAAAGGCACCACCACACCACAGCTGTGTAAATATACTCCTGAGATATTCCATATTCACTCATGGGACTACAGTACTCTGCATATTTTCCATGGTCAGATATTCCAAGCTGTAAGAGGCTGTGGATGTACATACCCAGTTTTATTTGATCTATTTCTTTCCCCCAGTGCTTGATTCTTTAGCACTAATGTCAGACATTGCATGCATCTTGAAATCATCTTGCATGAACTTGGACCAAACATGCAAATCTTTTTTTCCTTCCTCCCTACTTGCTCTCTCTCTCTCTCTTTCGCTCTCTCTCTCTCTCTCTGTCTGTCTCTCACTGGAGGCAGGCTGGTGTATATGGCAAAGGCTGAAGGATGCCATTTGATGGCATGAGAAGCAGTCACGCCACCTACCCCCTCATCAGTATTGGGTGGTATTCTGGTGTAATGGTATGTTTCTTGCTGCCAGCAGGCTGACTCAGGGCCTGAGTTGGTCTGTGTCGTGGATTGCTTACACGCAGGCAGACTTTCTGACTGCGCATCAATCAGTACCCACCCCCAACCCTTACCCCAACCCCTCCATCTTTGTGCGGGTGGAGTCACGACCACCATGCGTCGCATCCACGAGATGCTAATCAGATGAGAAATTCGTGACCAAGTTTGCAGCATCCTGCCTGTTACACATCTTCACTAGTCACCACATCCTGGAGAAAACGAGGGCAGACTTATGGATTTATGATAGAGTTAGGATTAGTTGATTTATGGCTGTGAATCCCATTGTTCCCACTTGCCCTAAGCCCTGAACCCTAAAAAGACTTCAATGATGCGTCATTTGACATTCAGCCAAACATGAAGTCGAATCATGCCACTTAAATCTTGGAGGGTTCAGGGCCTAAAGCTGAATGAACTGAATGTGTTTTTAGTGGTTTCACATAGTTTACAAGGTAAGCAAATTTTCTCTTACAATAGTCACTGTCAACATGATGTGCATCATGTGTACACTACTGTACTTGCAGGTGATTTCCTCTGAAGAAAACAGTCAGTATTATTTTAGCCATTAAACCACTCATCTCTCACACCTCAGCTCTGTTTGTCTGTTCTCTTTGTCCATGGCGTCTCACTTCCCTGGAGAAGAGGATGCTGACGGATCTGTAGTCCCTGATGGAAGTGGCCCTCCAGTCCAGCCAAAGGGGGGAAGAGGCTGGCTTGCTCTGATTCTCATGCTCGGCTGGCTCTATTTTGCCAGCTGCCAGTTGTGTTCAGACGATCTCACTGCACGGGGAGCCGGGGGGTGTGTGGGGCGGGGGGGGGGGGGGGGGGGCAGTGAAAGAGGGAAGGAGGGAGGGAAGGAGTGTGTGTGTGTGTGTGTGTGTGTGTGTGTGTGTGTGTGTGTGAGTGTGTGTGTGTGTGTGTGTTTGGGGGGTGGAGGGGGGCTTGTTTGGTTTGTCTCACAATGCCAAGGGGAATCTTTGTATCCCCCACCCCCACAGAAGGTCTTGCCAGGGGCCATGGGGACATTGTGAATGGGCTAACTGGCTGAATCATGCACATTGTGTTTGTATACACACAGCCTGTACACTCAGTCATACATAAATCCATCCCTCTCTCTCTCTCGCGCTCTCTCTCTCTCTCTCGCCCTCTCTCACACACATACACATACACATACACACACACATGCGCACGCACACACACACACACGCACTGCATAAGCTACACAAGCATTCACGCACACACACACACACACACACACACACACGCACACACACACACACACACACACACACACATACCCCTACACATACATAAAATAAAGAACAAATGTTTATAATCTCACACTCCCCCTCACAGTCTCTTTTTCTGCATCCAACATATGCGTTCACACATGTGCTCATTCGCATCAGTGGTCAGGAACATGCGCATGGAATCTAAGTGTGACAGTGAGGGGGAAACACATGGCCGTTCACAGAAAGGGGCTGGGCCACGCTGCCACTAAATCTGGGGAAAAAACACAGAAGGCAGAAATTCACACAGCTCTAAAATTGTCAGTGCTTTCTTCCTTTTTTAGTTTTCAATTTTTCAAAATCAGCTTTTGTGGAAAAAAAGCTTTGCAGCTGCGCTTTGTGTCGGTTATTTCTGTGGGTGGACTGACATCCCTTTTCCAGCCATAGCATGAAAAAAAAACAGACTTTTCAACCATCAAAAACAATTTAGGGGCTGGGCATAATACATATCATTACTGAAATTGCCTCAAATTGGTTGCCATGGTTATCTATTTAGCTTCAAGCTTCAATGGCTCATGACTTCTGCCATGAAAAGGAAAGAGAGAGAGAGAGAGAGAGAGAAAGAGAAAGAGAGAAAGAGAAAGAGAGAAATTGTAGTGAGTGTGTGACTAGGAGAGGGGCTCTTAGATCCCTTAATAGTAAAGCTGTCCACAGACCCCATTTTGTGATAGTTGCCATGGCTGCAGTAATTGGGAGACTGAAATAAGGACACAAGGCGTCTGGGACTGTCTGACAAGGGGCACGAAAAGCGACACTACGCATCACTGCCACCTGGGGGTGGTAGGTGGCACTGCAAAGTGGATCCTTTGTAGTGATGAGGGACCAAAATTACACATGATTCCATGAGTGATTTTTTTTTGGTCACATTTAAGAGGCTAATGTTATTGAATGTTAATGATATGCAGAGTGGCAGAACGCATATCAAAGGCTCTATGCACGCCATGAATTATTATTATGATCATTCATAACCAGTAGCCTTCTGGATCAGTATACTCACTTCAAAAAATATCCTTTGGCTTGGGTAAGTGTGGATACTGTCCAGATCTCCAATCAGCCTTCCAGTGTGTAAACAAAGACTCAGAGAAGCCTACAGAATCCTGATGTGTTTCCTGGAGAGCTGCTCCCTCTGTCCTGAGGGGGTGACTGACCCTTTTGCTGTAGTCTCTCACAGGGCCTCACTCACACACACACACACACACACACACACACGCACACGCGCACACGCACACATGCACACACGCACATACACACAAATACACACACACACACTCTTTCTCTCTCTCTCTCTCTGAATCATACTCAGCCCTAGGGGGTGAGGCCCTGCTGAGGAAAGCCCAGGATAAAGCTGGGTGGTGCAGCGGTGCGTCATCATTTGTGGGCCTGTGGTGATGTGTGTGTGTGTGTGTGTGTGTGTGAGAGAGAGAGAGAGAGATTACTGTATGGGTAAGATGAGGACTGCGGCGACGCAAACCGACTCTGCAGAAGAAAGGGTGTCAGGAGAAGCAGTAGCAAGTCAGCAAGTCAGGAGCAGGTCATGCCGGCTTGTTGGTGGGAGGGTTTAGGAGGTGGGGCTCAGCTATATGCACCCCCATCCCTGCCGCGCAGCCCCCAACTCACCCGCCTACACATCCACTATATCCCCTCCCATGATGCAATGCAGGGGAAAACGTGCAGCAGAGGCACTGGGGGACAGCCTTCTGAGTCGTGACTCACAGGAGGAAGGGAATCACTACTGTCTCCTCCGCACATCTTCCCCCAGCGTAGAGTAAAGCTTAGGGCATCCCGCAGACACTCATTGAGGAGACCGCAGACAGAACATGACAGCACTTGGATTAGCACTGGGAAGCCTATTCCTTCTTGATGACGTAGCAGTAGAAGTTCATGGCTGATGATTTTTAATGATCATGTACTTTGAAACATTTAAATGTCACAAGATGGGAAATGTTTGTTATTAATATTTTTTATTTAATCTTTGATGTAATTATGTTCAGAGAAATGGGTGTTTTTTTGTTGATGTAATACTTTAACAGCAGGACATTGTAAGAACATATTCACACATTTATTAATATTCCAATTTTTTGACACAATATATATATATATATATATATAATATATAAATATAATATATTTGTGTTTAAATTAAACATTGGATTCCACATTAAGTCTTGTGCAGAGTATGGGAACAAAAGCACAAAAATGCAGCATTATAGTTTTATTAACATAGCACGGGGCGCTTTGATGTTCATTTTGCCTGAATGTCGTACCACATGCAGGGGATAAGAGGAGCTGAAGAGCTCTTCACTTCTCTGTTAGCAACAGTGGTTAGCTTTAGAGATCCCACTCGCCAGGTTGAGCTGTAACCCTCCTGCTATCCAGATCTGAAGGCTGTGTCTCTTACATTAAGCAGGAGGCAAACCTGTCTCTTAATCTAGGACTGAGGGAAGTTTGTGTGTGTGTGTGTGTGTGTGTGTGTGTGTGTGTGTGTGTGTGTGTGTGTGTGTGTGTGTGTGTGTGTGTTTATTGTCACTCATTAGGCAACGATGAAGGTCGTTTGTGTAAAAAAAAAAAGACATAGCCTAAAAAAAAAAAATGACATAGATCAGTAAGTGTGCAGAGAATCCCTCTTTATGTGTATGTATGTTTGTGTCTCAGGTACCTTAATGATCATGAATGCAGTGTTCACCTTTAAAACATATAGGATTTAAGTGTAGGTGCCAGTTTTAATCAGAGAGATTTTGGTGGCGTATTCAAATCAGTATTTAATGATCTGTAAAATAACTGTAACAAAATGTATTTAATTATATTATTATTTCTAATAAACATCAAACATTTTAATGACAGTATCAGTATACTGAATTACTCTATTAATATAGGCTACTTAGTCACTATATAATCTGTAATGATTTTTTGAAAGTCAAAAGAAATAAAATAAACACAATATTTAAATATTTCTTTTATAAAAAAGAAAATCTTTTTTTTTTATCCCATGTATGAATCAGTCATGAAACGTAATGTGATATAAACGTTTGCATTACATCCAGAGCTGTGCGCTGTGTCCTGCAGACCAGGTTTTCAAGGGCAAGTTCTGCCGTGTGATTTATTACACTGCACCTTGAGGAGAGGCCGCAGAGGAGGGGAGGGGAATGAGCTTCTGTTCTTGTCCCTCCTTGTGTTTAGCACACCAAGCTGCCTTTTCACACATTCCTATGTATCTATGCTGTATATATTGTATATTGGTAATGTAGAGCTCACCTCAGCCTGCAGCAGTCAGGTGCATGGGCACAACAGTGGAACAGCAGAGGTTAATGTGGTGTAGCTCAGGCTCTTACCGCTTGCACTCTCTGCCTTTCATGATGCACACCCCAGGTGTGTGTGTGTGTGTGTGTATGTGTGTGTGTGTGAATTTGGAATAGGAGTGGTTTGGCGGGGCAGGCACAACTGGATAAGTCTCCTGACAGCTTTGCCCCAGGTGTGCGCCATTAAACGCTTACACCTCGACAGGCAGGCATGTGAGGGGCGAGCAAATGGGCTTTTGAGGAGGACACGTGCCTCACCGAGCCTCACATGAAAGCCTACAGAGTCTCACACTCGGCCCTTTTGTTGCACCAAAGGATCCGCCTATTCTTGCCATTCATTCCACTTAAAAAACACTCCAGACCACCATCTTTGCTGCTGTACATCTGCACCAAGGTATGCCGCAAGACTCTAACAACATACCACCATTGCATTCACGAGATGCATTTCCAGCAAAGTGCTTGTATCACTTTATCATTTTACTTTAATTTGAATTTTAATTGAATTACTATTTTTTTAATCCAAATATTTCATGCTAATGTATCTCATTTGCATATGGAAAGCTAACTCAAGCCTTTTCTTTTTTTTATCTAATTCATTTCCTTTAGAATAGGTAAATAGATATTTGAATATCTTTGAAGATCCCTTTGACAACGCTCGTGCTTTTTCCCGGACGCACGTTTTTCAAACTGCTGTGCCGGTGACAGGCTGTGGTGGAGATAGCATTCTGCTCCTTATGCGCTTCATTAATTGAAATGCTAATTGATTCTCTATGAGGCTTTTAAGAGGGCCTGCGCCTGTCTCTCCACTGTGAGTAAGAGTAGGAAATGGAGATAGAAAGCAAGAGAGAGAGATAGAGAGAGAGAAGGAGAGAGACAAAGCTGTGACTATAGGGTGACTATAGTGTGACTATAGTTCACATACGTACATATGTGCACTGGTTCACAGTAATCTGAGTCAGTTAAGAAAAACATGGAATGCAATGACAGTGTGTCTGCTTGTGCGTAAATGTGCTGAGTCACTCATCAGATTACTATTTGCACTGCAGTCATACAAATGTGTAACACAAATGTGTGTGTGTTGTGTATGTGTGTTGTGTTGTTTGTTGTTTTGTGTGTTATGTTGTGTGTGTTTGTGTGTGTGTGTGGAGCAACCAAGGCAAGTAAACTGGAGCACCTGTGACAGCGGAAGAAGGGAGCGGACTCAAGGCAGAGCCGAGAGGAGGAAGGTGCCCATATGGCTGTCTGTACACAGAGATGCACGCACACACACACACACACACACACACACACACACACACACACTCACTGACACATGAATAAACTCAGTTGGCACTTGCCTCCTTCATCCCTCTGTCATTCGTTTCATGCTGCATACAGAGACATAGGCGTACACCTCATGCATACACACACATACACACACACACACACACATACACACACATAGACATACACACATGGGCGCGCGTAGACACAAACACATATAACTGTGTATGGACACAATCACATACATGGACACACACAGAGACACACACACACACACACATGCACTGAAGGGGGGTAAAATAGAAAAAATGGCCAACTAAATGATCCGTGCCACGTTGCTAGGTAACACAGGGGCTGGATGCTACAGATAAATGGAAAAATTCCGCCCCTTGCCTGCCCGCAAGCAGAGAGAGAGAGAGAGGAGATAGAGAGAGAGAGAGAGAGGGAGAGAGGGATGGAGTAGAAATAGAAGAGGGTTAGAGAGAGGAAGTGGGAAAGAGGGAGAGGGGAAGAGAAAGAGAGAGAAAGAGAGAGAACGTTCTCATGATGGATGGACAGCCTCTGACATGCAGCACAGATGCGCTCAGGCAGCCCTCTGATGTCCTGTTTCACACCTGCCTCGGCCTTTCTTCGTTCCACTCCTCCCGTCTCGTTCACAACACACACGTGACAACAGGTACACACACGTGTGCACTACAGCCTCTCACCATCAGTCAGCCACAGCTGCCCAGCGCCTCCATTTTACATTTCATCTTCTTTGCCTTCTCTACTCTTTCTCTCCCTCCGACTCTCTGACTTCTGCCTCTCTTATAGCTTATTGTTTTGAGCTCTTATAGCTTATTGTTTGTTTTTGTTCAAAAATATCTCTCTAAATACCTCTCTATCACTCTTACTGACTTTCATTTCTTTCTGTCTTTGTGTTTCTTTCTATATCAACCAGTTACTTAAGTCTGTTTTTATTTATGTTGTTTTTTTTACCTTCCCTAACCTACCCCTCCTCTCCTCTTCACTATAAATATAAGTCTATCCAACATAAATTGGCCATCACACAGACACCATCTTTTGTCAGTTATAAAAAAAAAAGCTTGTGATAGACTAGAGCCTTTTAATGGCAATTACAGCTACCCTGCTGAAATGCTGCAATCTCACTGGCCGAGAGCCAGCCAACTCCTTCAGTCTCCACTTCACACAAAGCCACTGATTGCCAATCATCAACCAACTACCATTATGCAGGGGGGAAGAGAGAGAAAGAGAGAGAGAAAGAGAGAGAGAGAGAGAGAGAGATGAATGACAGTGTAGCCACCGGCTGCCCCTACAATTTCAACACCCCATCTAAACTAATCTATCCATCCTCAGACTCAAAGCCCATTTCCCCTCTCTCCAAGTCATTTTTTTTTCTTTTTCTCTCTCTTTCTGGATGTTTTAGAAAGCTTCTGGCGCTTGTCATCTGCACCGGGGTTTTCTATACCTCATTAAATCCTCATCAGGATGCAGGGGAGGAAGCAGCAGTAGCCTGCATTCAAAAAATAAAAACCCTGTGAAAAACACAAAAACAACAAAAAAATGACTGTAGCCTTTTCACTTGTGCTCGTTTGGTACAGAAGCATCTAGAAAGGCAGATGTAATTTCTTGTCGGCGCTGCGGGCGTAATGGCCGATGGGCGCGTGAGGGAGCGTGGGCGGGCTGGCACCACCGGGAGCTTCCAGCAGGGCTGAAAAGTACCCAGCTGAAATGGTGTGGAAATAATGTGTCTTCATTGTCTACTGCATTTCACGACACACACTCTGTTTAGGGTAATGGAAAGTCATTTAGTTGATGTGTGTGGAGTGTGTTTATAAGGTTGGACAAGAAAGTGGCAGAGATTTGAGCTACCTTTGAGGGGGTTGGGGGTTGCTGTGGTAAACCTGTTCTGATTAAGTAGTTGCCTGTTTTGTAAACACTGGATCGGTCATCGATTAATCAGGGGTTGAGAAAGAAAAAGTCCTTTCCTACCCTTCTCACACAGCAAGGTTAATCAATCGATTGATTATGAGGCTAGAGATTAGGGTTCATGTGGGACCGCTGGTCTTTGTTCCCCAGAGCACAGCAGAGGTGGCTTTTGTCTCAGCGCACCTGCAATTTCTTCTCCTTCTTGAGCAAGCAAAATAAATGTCCAGATAGACGAAGGTCAGCTCGGCCTCTGCATTCAGGTTCTCACAGACCACCCCGTAATACAATCAATAACTCTATTTGTATAAATGAATTAATTCCATTTCTTTTAGAATGCACACTCAATGCACATATGCTTGTTTTATGTACACTGTGAAGCATTTTAGTATTTTGAAAACATTTATTACACAACGAATAAAAACCTTTTACAAAAGAGTTTTTACAGATCTTCCTATTACAAGAAAACCCTGTAAATGGCAGAAATCTATAATCTATAGATGTTTTTCTATAGATAATAGAACTTACAGGAGACACTAAGATCGTTGTTTTAATGAACTGTTGAAAAGTCACTGAATAAGACAGACTATGAAAATGAAGAGTGACACAATTATGCAGATTTGTACAGTAATACTTCATGGTGTTCTCAATTTTGTAGAAGATGGTATGCTCGTTCACATTTTTTTTTTTGACATTAAGAGTCTTTCGTTTCTCCTTGTATGTTGAGTATGTACAGAAATATAGGGGAAGAAAAGGATTTTGTTGTTTCTTCTCAAAATGACAACAGTCAGACAGAATAATCAATGACTGTGCAAGCCCATTCATAACCAAGTCAGACGACCCATAGATGGCTCATGCAAAGAGCACCATTATTTCACAGTTCATGTGTGTATGTGTACAAGTGAGAGAATTTGTGTGTGTGTGTGTGTGCACACGTCTGTATGGGCTTCCATGCGCTGCCGACAACAGTCCAGCGTCACTGTTTTTTCACCCTCGGGGGAGAAGGCAGCTTTAGAGGTGACCCAGTTTGTGTGATTAGTGTGGGCCGAAGGTTATTTCCCTAACTGTTTTGTGCTCGAGCACTTAACTGTGTCACACACACTCAAGGACGCAAAAGAAGAAGCGTGTGTGTGTGTGTGTGTCTCTGTTGGAGGGGGGTCTCACATGATCGTCCACACTACCCCACACCACTTCTACTATTTGCTGTTTACTTATTTCCAGGCAAATCTATTACCCCCCCCATTTAATCATAACGCACACTCATCCTCTCTCTCATTCTAAACCTTCCTCTATCCTTCTCTCTCTCTCTCTCTGCATTGATAAGATTTCTTCCCTGACTGAGAATAATGACAGGCATGGGACGGGGCATTATTAGGAGTGACAGAGGGAGAATTGCTGGAGCTGATGGATGCTGAGTGCCATTACTTGAGATGCGCACATGGTCGCCGCGTCGCTCAGCCCAACTGTCAGGGAGATATGAGGAGGGCTAATGACCAGTGACAGGCTGGGCCCTTTGTTCACAGTCTTGTGTAGAGTAAACACACACACACACACACATACACACACTCAAATATTGTCTGAGGTGTGTCTGAAGTTGTTAATGAGTAATTGAGGAAAATTGACATTTGCACATTGTGTATGGTGTGTACACTGTGTCTGTGTATACTCAAGAATACCCATAAGCTAATCATGTGGATCTGTGTGTGTGTGTGTGTGTGTGTGTGTGTGTGCATGCCCACTTGGTTTTTGTAATAAAGAGCAAGAGAAAGTCAGAGAAAAAGCAAATAGCTAGCTTAGACAGCAAGCTTAGAAATAGCAAGCTTAGATAGCAAGACCGAAAGCTTAGATAGCAAAAAGAGAAAAAAAAACAGATGTAGAAAGAACAGTGGAATGGTTTTCTTCTAGAAGAAATACACTTGATAAATATATCATGACATCCAAATGATGTCATTCAGAAGCTTCTATGGCAAGAGCCCATGACAAACTGAGCATTAGAATGATGATAAATCGGTAAATATAAGAAGACAATACTGCAAATATTTGATTCTTCAGGCAAGAGGAAAAATATTAAAAACAAAATGTATCGAGAGTGCGAGCAACTGGAAGTCCAGCTTCACAAAACATTTCAGACAGCTTACTTCATAAATTCAGTCTCTTTCTATGGACTCCTTGTTCATGAGGAGGCTCAGGATGAAGAACTTATCAAAAAAGAAAGTTCATCAGAGTCTCTCCCTTGCTTTCACTGTGGTTGGCTGAACATGCACAACACAACAACACTCGCACAAGCACAAAAGTCAACACATCAAAAAATACGGATGCCGCATAAATGTCATCTTCTAGCCAAGCAGCCAAGCACAGATAAACACATAC
This sequence comes from Tenualosa ilisha, assembly GCA_015244755.2. NCBI lineage: Eukaryota > Metazoa > Chordata > Actinopteri > Clupeiformes > Clupeidae > Tenualosa > Tenualosa ilisha. The sequence goes on from PYXC01002417.1 coordinate 427,775, forward strand.
ACACATACAAACAATCGCACACACAACCAATATACAAACAAACACACACACACACACACACACACACACAAACACACATGTTTTATTTTAAGATGTCTGTGAGTGTTGCTTTGGGACGAGGAATGGAAGCTGAGGGTACTGCCAGGCTGGAGTTGCCATGGCAACATGGCAGCAGGCACACACACCTATGGGTGGGGGGGGTTGGGGGGGCTCGCCGTCTCTGTGGCAGCACTCAGGAACATGTCACACACACACACACACACACACACACACATAATGTCTGAGCTGAAACAGTGCCCTCAGGTGATGCCAGAAACAGATCCAGCCAAACAGGGAGGAGTGAAACAGAGATAAACGAGAGAAAGCAATATGAATCTCTCTTTCTCTCTGTCTCTCTTTCCAGAAAAAAAAAAAAATCAGCCAGTGCATCTCTGTGGCTCCGTGGCAACCCTGCTGTGGCAGTCCTGGCTCCATTCCTCCTCCTCCTCCTCCTCCATCTTGCGGGAGAATGACGGCTCTTAGTGCCCCCTGCTGGTAGGCTGCCTGAGCCGGATCACCCACTCCCCACTGGGGTTGCTGTTGTACAGATCCAGCAGGTGAGTCTCAGGGTCCAGACAGTGCTCTCCTACAACAGCACAGAGAGAGAGAGGGACAGAGAGAGTGAGAGAGAGAGAGAGGGAGAAAGGATTACAACTCTGTACTGGACAATTACAAGCCATTGTACATTCAGCGATCTGTTCTAGCAACACACAAAGGATTAGCAATAAATTGACCAGTGCACTCTATCTACTCAATCTACGTTCTGGTTACACATTCCCACTGTCAAGTCACATGTCAAATTCCAACTTTCCTCTGACTTTCACTGAACAAAATGCTCAATGTCCATGACCTGTGATTAATGGAAACAACTTTTGCCATAGTGCAAATTGCAAGGTCTCTTCAGCAATACATGTTTAGTCTTTAACTTAAAGATCACACACAAAGTATGGTCATATACCTCTAAGTTTAAAGTACATACCACATCTTGCCCATATTGATTACAAGTTGTTATTGAAGAGGAGGGGGTTAAATGGGTACAAAAAAGTAGGCTACTGACAACATCCATACAATGTATGAAATGCATTAAAAAGATCAAATTAAGAGTAAAGCTGCATAAATGCCTTGTTAAATTAAAATTTACTTTATTTATGGACTGTGAATCTAAAAGAGAAATCCTGCCTATCATGATTCATCAATTCATTATGGTTGGTAGGAAAATCTTTCTTTGTAAAGGTGTGGTTCCTAATGCCCTTGATGCTTCCTTCTGGAAAAGGCATCTAATTAAAACATGTGCTGACTCATGCACTGTGTGTGAGTGTGTGAGTGTGTGTGTGCGTTTGTGTATGTTTTGGTACGTGAGTGTTGTCATGACTAGCTCGAATGTGGGAGACTGTGTCAAGCTTAAATATAGTTACAGGCAGGGCACTTGTCAGCTCTGATAAGCACAAAGATACCAGACCCACGCCTCGAGTTCTCTCTCTTTCGCTCTCTCTCTCTTTCTCTCTCTCTCTCTTTCTCTCTCTCTCCCTCTGTCTCTCAATGCATTACATAAGTGAGTAACCACATTAGCCTGTTCACTATGAAATGGAAAAGACCAGTGGCACACAACTCTTGTCAAACCCTTCAGAGTGGCACGTCGTTCTACTCACCGATGTTCCCCCCCACCTCGTAGACGGCGTAGTCACGGTAGTGCACCGATCCATTTCTGTAATCAGAAAAGACACAGTGTCAGCATATACCATATATCTTCGATAGCAAAGAGGTCTAGTAACATTGGAAGTACTGAATGATGGGACATATGAGATGTTCATGTTACTACTTCCTATAAAAGGGTTCAGTCTGTGTGATGAGTTCAAGAATTGTGCTAACCTGGTATATGAAGTGATCTGTCATATACCATAGTATATAGTAATATATATAGTCTAATATATAGTCTAATTTCTACTGGACTGATTACTTCATCTTTTCTAGAATCAGAAACAAGTTGTCCTTAAAACCCATCATGGTATATGCTAACGGCATATTTGATCACTGACTCATGCTGGTCAGCTGTGTGTTTGTGAATACTGACCACAGGTATGGTCTGCATTACACTCAGTGTCCTGTAGAGGTCACATCTCATCTAGTTTGTGTGCAGGGTGTTTAGTGTGTGTTTACTATCTGTGTGTTCAGCACTGATGTGAACTGTCTGAATGCATGCTTGGCTGTGTTGTATAAGCACTGTTATGTGCCCCCCTGAGTGTGGCATGTCCTCACGCACCTCCGGAGCGGGCCCTTGCCGTTGTCTGAGGAGGTGTGCGTCTCCCGGTGGAACTGAGCCAGCAGGTCGGCAGCGCGCGAGTTGATGTTGAGTCGCACCTCCATGGTGCTGCACAGAGCCTCGCCCACCTCGATCTTCACCGTGCGGCAGGGCTACACAGCGGGGCAAAGAGGAGGAAGAATACAAGGAGGAGGAGAATAGAATCTTTATTTTCACATGGAAGTTTGTCTTTGGTTTACAAACACACAGACAGATAAGACTCATCTGTAAACATACTCACAGAAGCTAAAGAGAGGCAAACAGAGGCTTCATACAGTATACCGTGAATTGACAAACACATGAGGTAGGGGTGTGTAAATAAAGACACCAAAATATATTAGAGGCAATAAATGGCAATAATTCGGTCACCGCTGGAGGTGAGAGGAGGTGGGAACGGAGGTGAGATGAGGACGAGGGTGGGAGTTAACTGGAGGGTCAGCGTGTGTAGCTGTCAGCTTAGTGCCCCTGTTCTAAACTAGGGCTATCTCATTAGGCCGTTTCTCAGCGCCTAAGCTGACAAAGAGCTGGGGGGCTCCCTCGCTAGCGCTAAGCGCTAATCCCAGGCTTGCCTGTTCCCACTGCCAGAGAAAGTTGAAGGTTTACGAGGATAGACGTGGACATGACCTCTCCCCATGAAGAAGCTTTGAGTGGGCATGCTTATTAAGATGCCCCATGTATGGGTGGCGACATTTTTGCATTTGAGGTCTGGCACTTTTACATGTTTGTTCACGTAACGTAATTTTCCAACTATTAACCGAGGTTTAGACACTGATTTTGTGAAATGTCTTCAGTTATGAGGGTTAACACACGGGAATACATTTCTTTTCCTCAATCTACTTTCTCAATTACTCTCATAACATCATGATCGTGATTTGTTATAAGCAGTTTAATAACCTGTGGTTACTACTTAGGTGCGGTTAAAACACGGTTATGTTCATGTTTGCCTAAAACTCTGTCCAAATTCATACTGCATCTTACATTTGGGAAATTAGTATAGATGATTGAACAGCTTAAATTCAGTAGTGCTATTAGTATTTTTCATCAGAAGTGCCTCAGGGTTTAATTTCAGTGTAATTTAGTGTTACTTAGAGGCCTATTTGATTTGTAAAGGTCTCCTTGTTTTTCTAACAGAAGCATTCCACCTCCTCCCCTTCAATTGGTGTGACACAAGTTTGTTTTGATTGCCACATTCTGTCTGTACCTCAGTGGAGTTTTTGTCTGGCTTGTCCCTGCTGTCTGTGTGGATCTTCCTCAGCAGATTCTTGATGCGCTTGTCGTAGAACTGGTACCGGCGGTTACTGTTCTCATTTAGCTTACGCACCTGGCTCATCAGGAAATTTGGAATCTAGCAAATGACAGAGAGACACTGTGACTCACTGGGGGAAAATGTCAACAAGGCAAAAAAATTCAATTACCATGAATCAATCTTTATCAGTCACAAATTTGAGATGAGTAGCAGATGCACTTAGTTATGAGTTTAGTTGTACTCATTTATTCATTATTTATCTGATACATTAGTAGAAGGAGTGGTGTTTCAGTCTGTGTATATTTTTATATCATCATAGTCTTATGTACAGTCTGTAAAATGACTTGGCCTTCTGTTTTGACCTAAATCTTTATATTACATTTTAAAATTGACTCAAGTACTTTTTTGTCTTTAATACAGTGCTTTGGATAAAAGCATCTGCCAAAAATCCCATAAACATTACAGGTATGTGCAGAAGCTGCATGTGTAAGTGGTTGTGAGCTCACAGTCCAAAGCAGGTCCTGGTAGCGGATGAGGAGTCTCATGATGTCGGCAGCGCGTTCAGCCTGGCCCTTCTCGGCCCCGTCCAGGCGACTGGGCACGGACTTGTGCAGGAAGAGGTTGGGTGCCATGATGGTGGAGACGGCCCACAGGTTCATGCGGTTGCGGCGTTCACGCGCCACCACCTTACTGAGGAACTCCAGCAGAGCCTGGGGACAGGGACAGACCACACACCACCACAAGCTTTTAGTGCAGAAACTATCAAACGCATGATGGGATTAAATGATACTGTGGCGTAATCCCCCCCTGTTGTTTACACTGAATGATGAAGATCGCATAACAGTTTTCTTTTGTTTACTTAATGAAGCAAAGCCATATTACTGTGCTGTCAACAGATGATGTATTTTAAGGTACATTTTTTTTCTGCAGCAGAATATTTCAACAGTTTTTAAAGATAAATCTTATAGTTCTAAATTGGTCACAGAAGGTTTTAATTGCAGATTTCATGAAATCCATGTCCTGGTTAGGACACTGGGAGGAAATCGCATCAGATTGCTCATGCAGCAACACAATCCTGCCAAAGTTGCCAGTTCCTTGAGTCGTGACAAATGAAAGGCGTTCTCTGTCCAAATGTTGAGCGATACCTGCTGGTTTTGCAGGCAGCTTGCGTAAGCCTTCAGAAGCGTTACATCATACTCGGTTGTCGTGCCGCTACAGCAGGTATTAGCTGTGGTGACATTATAAAGAAGCTATGAGAACAACTGAACAGTAATCAGTTTGTTTGTGTTTCCCTTTACATGCTACAGTAATATAGCTGACCTGGGCTCTTGGTTCAAAGCGCATGGACGAAAAATAACAAACGGCCTGAGATTTAGGTCTAAACAGTTTGCTGGAAGCTGACATTCCACAGCCTGGCCCACACAACTGTAAAACAAAGCAGCTGGGTTGCTTAGAGGCAGGTTACATAAAGGAATGAGCGTTTCATTTTGATATGGCAGACTGAAAATGCTAACCAACAGGCCCTCAGTGGAAATATGGGCCCACACCAACGTGGTTGTGTGCAAAAAAGCGTGAGTCATCAAATGGTGCATTAGCTTCATTATGTAAGCCCCAGGAACGAACGGCAAAGTGTGTGCTTCGTGCAACCCACTTAAACAAGAAGAGGTATACCTCACATTTCCACATAGCCTTTAGCACCAGCCCTGAGTGCCTTCGATGGACATCATTTGCAGACTTTATATGCTGTTAAATTGCACGCGCGGTGCGTGGATGCTAAGTGCTACTGAGCAACATTTTAAAAGTCGTACTGTGCTCTGCTGTGTGAATGTGAGCGTGTGTGTGAGTGTGTGAGTGAGATGTGAGTGATACCTTAAGTGTGTTCCTGTTGGGCTCAGGCAGTAGAAGAATGAGCAGGTTGAGCATATGAAGCCTCTGCTTCAGATCAGGGATATCTACAGCAGGGTATAAGACAGAGACAAACAAGTTCAGTGCTCATTCATTTGGACTGCCTCCACCAGCACAACTCAAAAGCACATCTGCGCTTCACAACACAGCCATCTGAGAACATCCTGTTGCAGGCATTTAAAAAAAAGGATTATATAAGCAACCGCCCAGTCCCACAGTCCCTATAACGTATACACATTTGTCATCATGGGATATGCTGTCAGATACCGTGTCAGAATAGGGTTTATCCAAGATTGAGGACACATTACTTACACGTCCACTATAACAGCATGGGGACCTCCTGTGCTTAATATGAACTGGGGACTACATGTAATCACCTAAGAGTGTTATGTTTTCTCAGCAGCAGGCATGGAATTAAAATGAACTTACATAATGTACTATGTGATGACGTGCGTACAGGTTTGCAAACTTATTTCATGTAACGTAAAGAACGCAGTTTGTCTGTCAGCAGAATCTGAGTAGAATCACAGCACACCAAAGGAAAAAACAACAACAGCAACATCAAGCCGAGAGAGGTTACCTACTGAATATCACACTGGATTTAGTCAGACCATGACAGACATGGTAGATTAGGTGATTATCTCAAGTAATTGAGATAAGAGAAGCAGCAACGTAAATAAATAATTGTCTTTGCCTGTAACCCCTCAGGGGCAGCGCTCCTGAATGTTTCCAACAGCCTTGTATGTTCTCTTAAATATCCTATGTATCACTCCTGTCCCAAAGAACTGATACCAATCATGCAGGCAACATTCACAGTGAAAGACAGACAGAGGGGATTTCTGCAGTAATGTTAAGCTGCTCACCCCTGACGGCGTTGAAGGTGGTGAGGTGCTCGGCAGTCAGCAGCGGAGAGGGCAGCTCCCGGATGAATTTCTTCAGGAGTGCCGCAACGTCGTTGGGACTCACCTCGTCCCAGCTGAAGCTGCCCGAGTAGAAGGTGCTCTCCAACTTCTGCTGCAGGAGCTATGGCAACACAAGTGGGCCAAAAAGCGGTTTAGAAATCAAAATATTGTACATTCTCTTCTGAGTGTCACCTTCTATTTGTACCATGGCTATCATCAAAAATATAAATTCACAATTTTTCTCATACACACTGTATACATTACAGTGTCTCAGAATTTGAGCTCTTGAACTGCAAAAACACTTTTTGAGCCTTCAGTCGTGTGTTTCATATTTAACGGGGGCATTGATGTACCTTTTTAGTCAGCGTCTCTGAGGGACCTGAATCTCAGGTGGTGGTGTGCTAGCACTCAAGGCTAAAAGGTTCTTGGAAACCACATGCTTACGGTAATTCTTCGCAAATCTCTTGCACTTAATTTGCGCCCTTCTGAACACGTTTTTTGTGACCCTATTGACCCTCACACACAAACAGTTTGACTACACTGACTATACTATACTTTGATGATTTCAGATGAAGAGAAAAAAAGAGAAGACAACGTAAGTGACAAGATGGCTTACCTTGATTCTGGCTTGGGATCCTGAGACCCGCAAGATCCCTTCAGAATCAATGCCCTTTTTCTCCAGGAAAGACAGCAGCTGAGAAGAACAATGCCAACAGATGTACTTGGTGATGATGCACAAAAGACATACCTACTCTGTTATATGACCAACATAAACAAATGGGTCATCCTGCATTATGGCTGTGATGCTGTGACTAATATTGATGAGCTGTATCTGTGAATGTGGCGACTGGAGAACTGGGTCCTTACCGACTGCAGGATGAGGGGGATGTTGGTGTTGGCCTTGATTTTCTGGTCATTCTCCACCAGCGTTGCCAGAGGGACACCAAAAAGCAAGCTCTCTGTGAGACGAGGGAAAATACAGAACATACAGTGGAAAAAAGAGAGAGAGAGACAGGAAGCAGAAGGGATTATCACCGATGCTGGTGTGTCAGCCTGGGGATCTCCACTATATTACCACATCAGTGGGAATGAGGAGTGTGTTGACAATAGACTCAGTAGACACACAGAAACTGGCTTCTTGACAGAGCAATTCATAATATCACATCAAATGAATTTGTGTAGAGGATATGTGATCCCATATTACACAAACATCCCAGTGGGAATCTGGAGTGCCTCCTAGATTGAAGCATCAGAAACAGGACAGCCAGGGCCCATGGCCCTTACAGTAAAACATGGTGTCCATGTAAAACGTGGATGTTGCCTCTGTTCAGCATAAACCCAGGCACTCTGGGAAATGTAAGCTTTAAACCAGCCAATCGTCACTACCATTGACAGATGGGGGCTGTGGTAAGGGGGTCAGAGGGATGGGATGAAGTGAGGCAAGGTGAGTTCAGTGTGAGGATGGGATGAGGTGTGGACGAACCTGGGATTTTCCTCTTGCAGGTCTTGTGGCGCTTGACGTCCAGCTCAAGGAGGTCGCACAGGGCCGTCATGTCGATGAGGGCAAGCTGCCGCACCTTCTTCATGTCCTGCTGTGACAGGTCATGGATGCGAGTCACACCTAGCCTGCACTGGGGGCAGACCACCCTCTGAGATGGGAGAGGAGCGACAGAGAGAGAGAGACGAGGGGAAACGACAAAGAGAAAGAGAGAAGAGGAAGAGAGAATGAAGAAGTTGGGGAAAACATGAGAATAGAGAGGGAAAGAGGGAAAGCATGAAAAGAAAGGAATGAAGGTAAGAGTGAAATAGAAAGAGGAAAAGAGAAACACAGAAGCAAACAAGCAAACAGTGTTACGTTGAGAATCTCTCCCATCCACAGCAGGTGGATTCCTTGGCAAAGGTGCTTTTTCTTCTGCCACAGACAAACGAGCAACAGGCTGAAATCTCTCCCTGTCTAGCCAACAGGACTCCACCCCCCCCCGCCTGCTGTGAGCGCTGTGATTGTGAACACTCACATTCATTTCCTTTCCTGACTGACACAATTCTCCCTTGTGCTAAAGGCTTACTGGGAAGCGCCGTGCTCTGGCAGCTGAGGTAATTCCCTCATTTGCATCTCTCCGAGGTCCCTTTATCTAAGCACAATGGGTTTAATCAGAGACTGAATAATTTCATACAGGCATTGCAGGCCTTGATTACAGACATTGTCACGTGTGTGTGCGTGTGTGTGTGTATGAAGGGGGTGAGGGGGGAAGGGCTGGGAGCAAAGGAGCAGGAAAGAGTGAAAGAAAGGGAGAGAATGAGAGAACAAAAGATAGACGATAGATAGATAAGACTGAGAGGAGAAGAAAGAGATAGTGAGAGAAAAAGAGAGAGAGAGAAAGAGAGAGAGAAACAGAGAGAGAAACAGAGAGAGAGGAGGAAAATGAAAATTAGGTCATAATATAGAGGAAAGGAAGTAGGGCAAGATAGGTGATGCTAGAGATACAAGTACTAAGGTGTGTGTGTGTGTGTGTGTGTGTGTGTGTGTGTGTGTGTGTGTGTGTGTGCGCCAGCATTGTGTGCCACTGAGACAAAGGGAATACTCACAGGAAGCGTGCCGTCATCTTTCCGGCGCTGGCTGCTGGTCTGTGGCAGCTTGGCCTGCTTGAGCAAAATGGCTGCTTGTTCGCAGTACGCCACGTCTGTGATAAAGATCTCCTCCTTGGGCAGGCCACTCTGGGAGTCCAAACTCACCGACCTCTCTGAAAAAGTCCAGGTAAACATGCTTTGAGTTACAAAATATCTATTACAAAAAGTATGAATCTGAGCTACAAACAAAAATAGATAAGCTTAAAGTAACTGAGTAAAAGAGAAAAATGCTACTGCGATAATATCACAAACATGCTGTGCCTCAGTTTTAAAGTCGAGAGCGCACAGCCCTCTTAATCTAAACTCGACAACTGACCAAATCCAAACAGACATAAAAACACGGTAAATACGTACGTCTTTATCGGCCAAATGTAATCTCCATGAACACACAAATTCTGAGTGGACGCAGGAAAAAAACGACTGTGGCGAACGCCAGCTCCGTCGCCGCAAACATGGCAGAACATGCACGTACACGCACTGATAGCGTGAGCGATAATCTCAGACCCTCAACCACCTGCGACACGTTTTAAAGACCAGTTAAAATGTCAGACTGGGTGGCAGAGCGGTGGAGGCTGGGCTCTGGGCATGACGAGCGTCTCAGTTGACTTCTACGCCTCGCTCGTACACACACACACACACACACACATACAGCCTGACGGCTTGATGAGAGAGAGAGCAGCCCCGGATTAATCGCAGTCAATTAGACTCAGGGAGTCTGATGCGGCCAGATTGGGGAGAGCAGAGGCCAAATCGAGCTCGCCCAATCCGACCACCTGACTCTCGCTTTTGCTGAGCGAAACCTGCCCTGACCCTGATCACCAGGGGCGCACATGCAAGAGGAAAAAAACCCAACCCTGTCAAAAAACAACCAGAGGGATTTTCAGTTAAGAGTGTCAAATGTTATCCTTCTGAAAGATCACTGATATTGTGTTGATAGCCTAAATTTGATGGGAATAGTGTAGCTCATATTTGTCCTCCATTTATAGAAATAAGACTGTGTGCAACAAGAACCAGAATTGTTTGTAATGCACATACTGGAAAGGCATCTGTCTGAAAGAAGTGGAATGGACAACATTCAGGGATGACACCCTGAGTAATGCAGCTGAAATGAAATGACTCATAGTAAGTCAAGAAATACTGAGTAGCACAATGCAAAAGTGCCATCTTAACATATGCTGAACGAAGGTTAAAGAAGAACAACTGTTACCTGAGAGAGGGGCTTTGGTGATGGTCTCCATGCTTCTAGACTCCCGTTCAGAGTCCTGGGGGTCCGCGAGTGGACTCTGCGCAAAAAGGCAGAGTGAAAAAATAAAACAACAATAACAATCAAGAGATGAAAATCACCAGTGGGACTACAAGACAAGCGCTCATTCCCTGAAGTGGGACAGTGTGCTTTTCACTGCGTCTGATAAGGGCAACCGCGGGCTGCGATGACTGATACAACCACGATAAAGCCACTGTCCCCCTTGCTGTTTGGACGACCGGAACAAAAGGCTGCCCTTTTTGAGGATGAGGCGTCTTTTTGTGGGGATAGGTCAGCTGCCATTGTTCAGTGCTGCAGCCTCAGGGACCAAGACAGAGCCATGGCTTTTACTGACAAAGTGGTGGGACCTTTTAGGACTGTCAGCCATCACATTGTAGAGAAATTGGAGAATATGGAGAATATACTGCTGTAAATTATTTAACATTTAACCAACTAGTCACACAGTGACTAGGTTTACATGCACTTTAGTATCCCGAATATGAGGCTTATCCTGGTTTTGATCATATTCGGGATGTGTGTTTACAGGATTGCAGAGAAATCAGGTTATTAATATCCCTGTTTACATGATAAATACTAATATTCCAGTTACTGATTATAGCATTCTTTGCAGTGTTCTCACTGAGAATTCTGAAGAGCGCCGCTTGATTGTCTCGGCACTTATCAGCATTCCATCTCGCACGTCACACTCAGGAATTTTTCTCCGCAACTGTCAGATATCAGGATAAGGTGTTTACATGCTACAGTATCCTGGTTTATTTTGGAGTACCCACCTGGCATATCCTGATTTCTCAGAAACTGGGTTAAGGGCTTATTTGGAATACTGAATTCAGGAAAAAATGTTTACATGCGCAAATGCAAAGCCAAGATCCTTAATATCCTGATCATTTTTGGGATACTTAAGTGCATGTAAACATAGTCAATATGCTCAGGCTTTGCTGTATCTCATTCATTATTACAGTAATGCTTTCCTTTACATTATTACATTCTGCCTTCCAGCCACCTGTTAAAGCAACTGAAATGTCAATATAATTTTGGCATTCATTTCAAATGAAAAGGGAAGTGGTGACTGAACAAAACTCATTTGTGTGCAGGAGCAAGTCACTTCATTTACACACTTTCAAATGTATGGTAATGGCTGCTGTACATTTCTGCCTTTTTAATAAAATTATTTTAAACAACTAAAAGATATTGAACTGCATATCTTACTTTTAATTACACCAGTCATGTCACAATAAATATACTCAATCACAACCTCTGACAACCTCATTCAGTAGGCGATGCTATTACTGTAGAGGATGATATGCAGTAACATACAAACACTGTGGACAAATCTGTCATGATGCTGGTCCTCACCTGTGAGTGTGGGGGATTAAATATGTCCCTGACGTCACGTGGGGGCGGCTTGTTCTTCTTGCGCAACGAGCAGGTGTAGGAGTCCAGGCGGCGCTGGACAGCAGCCGCCTGCGTACGGGTCAGGGTGGACAGCAGCACCACTTTGTCCACGTCCTCGCTGTCCTCCTGGATCAGGGGAGACAGGCCGGCATCCTGAAGCCACTGCTCCTCCTGCTCACCCTCTGAGAGAGATGCACACGACACAAGCAAATTAAATAATACAAAACAGAAATAAAGAAACTATAAAAAACGTATTCAGAACTTAAAAGGAATCTATACGTGCGTGCCCTAAGCTCCATGATACGTGTGTCCACACTCTGACACATAAGCTATAAACTCATGGCCATGTCGAATCAAATCAATCATATTAGCACCATCAAAGAACTATTAATACCGCAGAGACAACTTTTTTCCATACGTTTCACAAAACAAGTTCAATCAAAGTATTCTCTTCTGTTCTACTTAAGCTTTAAATTGATTGTCTGAGACTGGGTGCTTGATCCAAGCCACCATCACGATGTCCCAAATACAAATCCATGGTTGTGTACAAACACTAGAGTTATTGTTAGCGCAAACTAACAGCCAGAAGACCATGCAGAAACAAACATAAGGAGAAAACTGTGTGTCTTAGAGCTTATAGATCAGAACTGTGGACTGCAACCTTTCACTCTCGTCATTCCTTCTCTCTGTCGCTCTTTCTCTTACCTTCTGACTGTCTGGAATCTCGTCGGTCGGGGTTGGGTTCGCTGAAGCTGCTGCTGCTGCGGATGGTCTCCACCTCGCTCCAGAATGAGTCGAGGCACAGCTTGTCGGGCTTCTCTGGCTGGGGACACTGATCCGAGGTGGCCTGCTCCTGAGGGTTCGCCCAGGGCTCCACGCTCATCTCGGTGGGGCAGGGGTCCCTGCCAGAAACAACACAAAACAACAACAACAAATAAATAAATAAAACAACAAAGGGGTGTTTAGAGAGAGGTAGGGGTAGCAAGAGACGGACTAAGAAAGAGGAGGAGAGGGAGAGTTAAGTGACAGACAGCCAGACATGAAAGAAATCAATAGAGGCCTAAGCTAATGCATTTTTGGGGACATCAATCTAAATTCAACAGTGCAACACTGGCCATATTTAGGAGGGGCTCCATCTATAACGGGGAAAAAAAGGAACAAAAATGGACTATGAATAGAAGCCCTGTACAAGCAGCCTCATTACCTTGGTGCCTGGTGAAAGAAAGGATAGAGTGGAGGATGAGTAAAAAACAAAGGGAGGCATCCAAGCGTAACAAGATGAGTCCACGGAGGCTAATCAATACGGATAAGCAGGACCAGCCGAGGATGAAGAGGAAATAGGACTCCTCTATTGATCTACAAGAAAAATGTTAATAGCCTGGTAGTTCCCACACATGGCCAATAGATGGCACTGTTGCCTGCTAACACTTAGTGCAAAAGTAAAGGGCCTTTACTCTTGCCTGCCTAATTAATGGCAAACAGTTCACCATTGTATATGTTTAAAGCTGCTTATTGTGTAAGACAACTTGTAGCAGAGTAGAAGGAGGTTTAAGGGGGATTTCTATTTCCATGAAAACCCTCCTGTGGTGGGAGCAAAAGGAATCTCATACACCTACACTCCCATGGGCTCCGCTGAATGTGTGTGTGTGTTTGTGTGCAAGGCAGCAATGTGGCTGAGGCCTGAAGCGCTGACCTCCAGGGCATGCTGTACTGAGGGGAGGGGACAATGCCATCTCCAGCCCCTGGTATGTGGCTTGGGTCACGCTGCCAAGATGAACTACTGTGCTGTCATTAAAAAAAAAAAAAAAAAAACACGCATCATCCTACAACAATTTCCTATACAAACTTGAGACCTTCCCCAATTAAGCCTATCTGTGTTCATTTTTAAGGACTACAATGACTAAATGATAACGTTCAACAATAATGGTGTGAAGAACAGCAGCAAGTAACAGCAGCCTATATATTACCCAGACAGATACAGACATACTGTACTCCTATGAGACCACACAGCAGAGCAAGGAGGACAGTAAACATCTAGTCTATTCACCACTGAATATTGTGTTATGGCAGTGAGACTAAAGCAGCTGTGGCATGGAGCCCTATCTCCCAATCTCACATGACACACAAGGAAGTCCATCAATAACACAGCCCCCTTTGCCTTTGCTTTGACATGCAAAACCAGTTTCAGGGTCACCATGGGAAAGGGGGAGGGGGGCGGGTTATGCCAGTTTCTACCGGAACTCAGAAGGAAGCAACATGACCTGTAATACCCCCCCCCCCCCCCCCCAAACACACACACACACACACAAACATACTCACACACACACACAAACACAGACACTGTCTCTCTCCAAACTACTGCCAAATAGCCAATAATGCAAGACAATATACATTACATTATTATTCCGACACCTTGTGATACATAATGGGAAGGCTTCCGCTCAACATTAAAGCTGCCTCGCCAAATTGTTTACACTTTTCAGAGCTTTGTGGGATGCAGCAAATAAAAACGCCTTTCCTTCCTATCAAACACATGAATGAAGCTCAAATGCTCAGCCATGTTCTCTCTTTCCTGAGCCTTGCGGCACTTGGAGGCTGGCTCCCGCCTGTAACATCTGCCTGCACCGACGCTCCATTGCTCTTGTTCCATCTAGTCAGTAGGGAATAGAAACAGGCCAGCCTTACCGTCACTCGCTAGGGATGAAGGCCAACAAACACCACCGCAGCTCTTAAGCACTCCTTGCAGGGGTCGATACGTAAAATACATACACACGCACACTAACAGCCACCCTGAGCCACCACGGACCTCGATCCATAAGGCTAGATTTCCAGTGGTCTCTTGAGTGTGTGTTTGTGTGTATAGAATGAAGCAGCAGTGTGTAGGCTGCTCTCTCTCTTCCTCTGTGGTACCTGATCTGTGGGTGGGCGGCTGCTGGTCTCCGACACTGGCTATGTGGGCTGTTGCTGGGCCGCGGTCGGGCTCGGTTGCCCTTCCCGTGAACATTCTGCCTGGAGGGAGCCTGGCGATGTGCAATCTCCTGCCTGCCTCTCATGCTCTGCGGCATCAGCGGCAAAGGCCTAAACCACACGCAACTCGCTAGGGTGAGGATTCTGTTTAAGTCCGTTTCTTTTTTGATGTTGTCTTGATGTTGCAGAGACCAACACTGGTGTATATCTAGAACTGCTCCATCCGAGATGCTGACAGGTATGTGACATGACAAGGGTGGAGGGAGGTGATTGGCGTCTCCGCCCCTTCATACACACCTGTCAGCTCTTACTGTGGACACGCCTTAGCTAGTGGCTTCCGACACACACATAGCCAAAACCAAACACACGTGAAGATGTGCATATCAGTCCATCTCCTTTTTTAAAAAAATATACATCTGTCTCATTTCCTCTTCACGCACAATGGAAATTCCACAGATAGCCTAAGATAAGAAGATGGCCAAAACTTGATATATTAACTTCCCTAAGTGAGTGAAGTCCCACAGACACACACACAAAAAAACACAACTTTATATTCAGATGTCATGGCTGTGTCAGTAAGGAAGTGAGAAGAGAGGCAGTTCCAGTGGGCCTGGACACACATCAGCAGAATGAATGAGTTTCCGGTTCACAGCCAAACTAAACCAATTCTATGCAATCAAGCATTCACGAGTGCTCTTCATGTGAATTTCGTGATGACTGACATTTTGTCAATGCTATCTTTGCATCCATTCCAAAACCCCACAGTGGTGTTTCCTCTTGGGGAACAGGCTTTTCTGTTATGCCACCTACGCATATTTTTCCTTTCTCTTACTCTCTCTCTCTCTCTTTCTTTCTCTCTTCCTCTCTCACTCTTTCAATACATTCCTATCGCTTGACTGGACTTAAAAAGTATGTAAAAAATCTGACAGTAAATAATGTCAGAGATGTTTTGACATGCATGTCTAACTGATACCAAACACAATCAGGGACTTTTCTGAGGCAGGTGGATATTTGTTTTCAAGTAGGAATACCTCCACAGAACCAGAGGGCTATTCCAAGTAGGTAGTTCAGTGGCAAACCTGGGTAGGTTAAGGTGAAGGTAGTGATAAACCTGATAATAGAAAAGCCTAGAGTCCTTGTTCTATTAACTAAACAAAGCAAGCAGGCTGCACTATTAGGAGATTTACCATTTCCTCTAGCTTAACTTGCCCAAGTTTATCACTTAACCACCTACTGGGACCCCCCTAGGTCATTGCATCAGTTATAGCCCAAGTTCCTTGCTATAGTTTATGACCACAATGCTGACCTTTGGTTAAAAAAGTCATGTGTTGTCGGCAAGCACAGGATCCATTGTTCCTTTTTTTTGGGGCGTCCAATAGTGTGATAACGTTGAGCATTTTCAGAGGCTTGTTTGTTGCTTCATGTACAGGAGTTCATGCTTGTTCAAAACAATAATAACCTCTACCTTGTTTTCTCCCAGTGCAACCTTGTGAGTGACACACACATTCATGGGTACTGAATTAAGTCAGTGGAGCTGAATAAGGAATGAGGAAACTCTGGCTCCTGTTTTTCCTCGTATTTGCAACCAGCCTTTTCAACACACACACACACACACACACACACACACACACACACACACACACACACACACACACACAAAACACAGAGCCTATTTTTAATGCCACAGCAACCATCCACAAGGAAATTAATGTTGCTTTACTCTGCGTTGCACGTGTGCTGCGCAATTCAGTCACGTTAGTACACATTCAAAATGCATTGATCAGCACACTTACAGGCACCATTTCTGATGACACAACACCATCAGTCCATTGTTTCATTTAACACAAGAAAAAAAATTACGGGTCAAACAAAAGGTTATCTCCCTACTGGTATTCTGAAGTCTGGTCAGTGAACACAGGTTCAGGTGCAGGCTTGTCTCCTTGTTAGGAGTATCAGCTCAGGCAGTGGAGCACAGGACTAATCTGCTTCATGATCAGTGACAGTGCTCCTCCAAGGCCACTGGTCTAAATCCTACGGCACGGTTCAAAGCCTCTTATGTTCTGGAAAGTTTAGCAGTTAAGTAATATGGATGTGTGAAACCTACTACAACTTGTCCAGAAGTAGGCTAAAGCATGGATGAATCACTGGACAGCTGTAAGAAGGACCTCATAATGAAACATCAACCTCAGATTTTAAAAAAATAAAAATGCTCACCTCAATTGCTCACCTTCAAAAATATCTTCATGGGTGAGAATTTAATAGTTAACTAGTGTTAACAAGCCTAATTGTTTACACCATGATATTCAATCAGTTGAAAACTTGCTAAACCTACCAACACACAACACCACTGACTGAAAGAAAAGATTCCTGTTTGGGTTAAAGATGGACAGAGAGATAGGCAGGGAGAGCGGCGTGCATAGATTTATCCCCACTCTGCAAGGGCCTGGTCCTACCTGGCCTTTGGGAGTCCATTGGCTTTGCCCGTGCACTGCAGCCGGGCCTGGTGTATGCTTCTCCCCCACGGCATCCTGGCCTCGTCCCCCAGGCTGCTGCTGCTGCCACAAATCGCAGGAAACAGCAGCTGCCTGCCCCCAGCAAGCTGTTTCCCTGTAATCTCGTCGGCGCGTAAACACATTAGGAGCAAGGACAGTTTCGCCGGCACGTCACTGCGTCGCATCCTGCTACAGGAAAGGAGCCTTACGGGGGCAGCACGCCTGGCCCGGCATCACTTCCTGCGTAAAATAAATGTTGGATCACCCCCTCCTCTCGTCCTCCTCGTCCTTGGCAGGTCCCCTCTGTGCTCCTTGGTGTGTCACTGTGTCGCTGTTACTGACGGCAACTACTCAGTCAGTGGACTCATCTATCTGTTTGTAGAGTCTGGAATTCACCTTTGCTCCCCTGGTGTCTTCCAAGCCCATCACAGTTCCTCCTCATCTGAGCCCTACAAAACTACTAGTAAGGCCAAACAGTGGCAGGGAAAGTCCCTTCCTTAGAGCAGCACACTATTGGCGTAGGAACTCCTGGTTCCTCTTGCTGTGGTCTCTGCCGCTCTCACATTGAAGTCGTGCCTGTAGATACTCTGGAAGTCTTTGAGTGAACGAGTAGGAAAGGTGTTGATGGTCACTACTGGTGGACTACGGTGTTGTTGACTGTCTCGTCATAATCCCTCTTTGAGATTTGCCAATTCCAAAACACCTTCAGCAAGAATGTGTCTTTTTTCCCTCCTTTTTCAGAGATTAGGCTATTCTTGCATTTGCTGTGTGCACTACGTCAGAGAAATGGAAACAGGGCTCACATTCATGAGGGAACTGTGACACCACATGGGGCGAGACTGTGTGACGTGTGATGTGTAACTTTGTTTTCTGGGAAATAAAACCTGAGAGGGACACGCGCCACAGCTTACGTGACACCACCCTGACTAAAAACAGCAATGGACTTCCCAGGACCAAGGCCTGCAGTACTGCAGGATCAAGCCTAATCCTTCAAAAATTTCGAACAAATGTTATTCTCTCACTCTGAGAGGTACCACATACATCCTAAGGTCATCACATAAAGACCACAGTTAAAGCAACTCAACTAAACAGGCTATTAAGTAGCCTACATAATGCCATATTAGCCACATAGCAGACTAATTTGGACCCTGAACTAGCATTGAAACCAACAGCTTATTTACTTTGACATCATTATAAGCGCAATTTATGCTTCTGTGTTGAATCAATGCCGTTGTAACTGTGAACCTCTGCAGCAACATGACCCCGCACCGTGGAGCCTCTGTGTCGCCTGATGTGCACCTCAAAAATTTTCTCCATGTTGAGCTGGCACAGACCGCAAGGGCTGTGATTGGTCAACTTGGTCCACTCGCTACATTTTATTTGCCAGTATATTTTAGAAGTCCACCATAGATAGTCAGCAACACTGTATAAGCTTTGTAAATAATGTCATACATAGTTTTGGATCCAGTGGTTTTGGATCCCAGTTGTACAGTGCATAATTTTTTGGTATATGGGTGTATTTAGGCATGCAAGGTGTTGAAGCTCAGTTTGGGAATTCAATACTCAGGATGACACATAATACATGTATTAGTCCAATCAGTCTGTTTATTACTAGTCTAGAGACACATTCCCAAACTTTTAACTCAAGTAGGCAAACCCACACCAAGTGATTTCCCTACCAACCAACCCAATAAAGGTCTCCTCAGGGAGCGTAAACCCTGCTGAGCTCCTGTGAGGAGTTTGAACCTGACCTCTCCTGAAAAGACCTGACAGCCCAGTCAAGTAGCAATGCATACTGGGTGGACAGCAGCAGTCTGCTGACAGGTATTGACCTGACAGCATGGGAGCTGAGGAGTAGTGAGAGACAGTGCTTAAAAGCACACTGTGCTCCCAGTGGGCTCCTCCTCAAGACGTTCCTACCAACAAGATAGGAGTTTGTTACCAGGGCACAGGCTTACCAGGAATAAGGTGTGAATGTGGCTGCCATACCATGGTGTCATCATAAAAGCAATGATGAGAAGTTAAGAACGTTTTAAAAACATTTTCGAATAAACTGTTTGGTACATGAGACACAACAGCTTACATGTTGGACATCTGTGTTTCTATTGTATGCACTGCCACAGTTTAGTCCATCATCTGAGCTCATTATTTCAAGGCGATTGTCAGTGAAAAGTTGGGATTAAACTCTCTGGTCTCTCTGGACTGAACTGCGGCCTGTTGTCCTGCTGCTCACCTGTCCCCTCATGGGCCTGATCTCTGAGGATTAATCAGGTGAGGGGAGAACACTAGCTTTTGCTATGTCAATCCCAACTCAAACGCCTATTGTCTGCACTACGCGGGGTTGGCCGAAGTCAACCTTGCCTGGTCTGCTCGCCTTGCAATCCTCCTTAATCACAGACACGGCGGAACGTGACACCTGTGTCTTCTTACACCAACACCAGCAGAGCATGTGATGACACAAGGACGAGTTGGAGTGGAGGAAAGGAGAGAGAGGAGGGACGAGGAGAAGACAGATAGGCCGAGAGAGGTAGAGGAGAGTGAGATGAGAGAGAGAGAGAGAGAAAGAGAGAGAGAGAGAGAGAGGGGACACCTATGATGCCCTTGCAATCTGCCTTTGGCAAAGGGCCGAGTTGTAGCACTGGTGAAAACAGGAGAGAAAGACGAGTCATCTGGAGACTGACGCTTGTCTGCAGCCAGATGACGTGGAGTAACTGGTATTGGCATAGTCACACACCTGCACCATACTATAGTTTCTGTTGTGTGCGTATGTCTTACGTTGTTTGTCATGTAATGGATGCTACAGGATGCCTTAATTTTCTACGGGATAATAAAAGCACTATCTACCCATTAATCTCTCAATATTCTGTGTATCCTATACTGGGACAACTGTTTTTCATCCACTTAAGGGAAAATTCCTCATGAAAGATATTCTACTGTCAATGATATTACACAATTCCATTATCGTCTGTTCTTATGCGCACATCCACTTTTTCAGGTTATCTTTTCATTTGACACTTCATTTCCTGTGAACTGTGAGAAGAATGTTGTATAACTGCCAAAACAAAACACCATATTGATTCTGCAAATAATTCCAAACATTAAAAATTAAATATTCGGCCGGGTACAGAGAGAAAAATCAAAGAGAAAATCAAAGCTAATGGCACCACCCAGTGAGTTAAGACAACAGCCAAATCTGATTCTGCAAACTTGACAATGGTCAACCAAATTAACAGTTAACTGTTTTTTGAGCATATATTTTGAAGTTTCCATACTAAACTAAACTTGTCTATATGTTAGCTCTGAATGAAAGTTTATATGGTGATTATGTACCCTAGCTAGTTAGACTGAGTCGAGTCTTACAACGCTTTAGAACCATGTTTTTCTAAACATCTATGAAGAAATTAATGGAATCGTATTTCCTTTGAACCGACTTCCGGGTTTTGAGGTAAGGAGCACTGGCAAGGGGTATACCAATGCTTCCCAAAGTGGTATGTGAATAGAGGGGTTGTGTGAGGTGCTGAGGTGGGTGGAATACAGAATCAGTCCTTACAACCCTTAACACCAATGTAGTTCTAAAGGACAGTGAGTTGTGATTTGACTAGTTCGAAAAATAGAGGAGAATTAGGATGTATCATTTTGCCTACTGTATTAAGGAGGGTCTAGCCTAATTATTGTGACAGACATGTGAAAAATGATAGAAAGAACAAAACAGCAGCTAGTCAGATAGGCTAGCTAGGCTATATGATCCTGCTGGATTTGATCAGGCCAATCTTTGAAGAATAGCTTAGCCTAAATTAAGTTTAAGTTTGTCATTTTTCTCAATATGCAAGTCTAACTGAAAAACAACAACAAAAAACAGCAGCAGCTGAAAGACCTAAAGGTCTTTTAGACCTAAAGGCCTCTGGGGGGTCATTTTATATCACATACTTCGGTGTTGCATTTAAAGTTGGGGGTGGGGATTGACGGCACCTTGAAAAGACCCGCTGTCATCCCAACAGGTAGCCTAGGCCTAACACTGCTTCACTCAAGGTAACCAAACACCTAAGCTACTAATAAAGAGGAGTCACTCACAAACACTTGCGCTCTCTTGGACAAGCAACAATCCTACACCCGGGCACTGTAAACACCTGCTGGTCCGTTTCACACTGAAGGCCATCAGTCCGTTGGGTAATCTGCCTACAGCTGGCCATCTGGGCTTGGTGGATTACAAGGTTCCTACTGTCACTGCCTAGTGTACAGCTGTACTCTGTCAAAGTCCTATAACATGTACCCTTTGTAAGGCTATGTACTCCATGTAGGCATACTTCTATCTGTTGTGGTATAGCCTAACATGCAGTGGGGGTTAGTTTTTCTCAAAACAAACACCTCTTTCACAATCACTTTCTGGGCTCTGTACCACAGTGAAACAGAAAAAAGAAAGAGTGGAGTAAGAGAATTCTGCAGCAATACAAAGTCCAGCAACTTCCACTTTTGTGCATTATAGCCGCTGTAGGCTCAAGCTGATCCTGGGTACAAGGGTTTTTTTCACTGGAAAGTACACAGGCTGGAGGAAGGAGGAGGCAAACCAAGGCTATATAGCCTTCTCTGATTTTCTGTGGGTGACCAGCACTGCAGTCAGACCAAAAAATATGACAAAAAACTGCCTTTGGGCTGGGTCACCAGACTTCCGTGGTCTCCAGGGATAGCCCCTGTTTGTGGTGAAATGAGAAAACTTTTTCTGTACACACCCCCTTCCAGAAGTTACAATTATTAGGTCTTTAGTCTGACAACTTCATTGTAAAACCCCCATTTATAGGAAAATGTCTCCAGTTTTCATCTCAGAACTTTGGTCCCAGTGTGGGCTATTCATCTTTTTCCTCCATGCAACTACACAAAATTAAGCTGTAAAATAGGGTGAAGGCATAAAATCACTAAAGATCAGAAACGCTAAGATGGTAGAACTGAGTCATTTTGGATGGCAACTAGGTGGGTAACAACAGGAATCTGGCCTAACATAGCTCTCAGTTGTCTTTCAGCTGAGTCTAATCACCTTTTGAGGTCCAGGAAGGAAACCAAAAGCATAACTCCACACAATATTTAGTACCTGTATTAATGGCCAGGTACCATGGGAATCCCGACTATTGAATTACTAATGAATTATTTCCAAATTGTAATGTCTAATTATCCTACAGGTCGTATACGTTTGGATACTACTGTATTTTAACGTAATCATTTGTTTAAATACATACATACATATATACACACATACAGCACGAACAGCGAATAACACCATTGCGACACCCACAAACAGCCCTTTACTGAAGATATTGTCGCATAAGCTCAGCCTGTCACTTAGGAGACACACTAAGAGTAAGGGTAATGTCAAACGTGAATTTATAAAATATCTTCACATTCTCTGAAAGCTGGCCTTCGACATTGACAGAAGGCTACGTTTCAGCAGCTGCTGCTCACATCCACGTGCGTGGATGCAAGATATGTCTTTGTATGACAGCGAGACGCCTAAATGAATCCAATAACATAGTCTACGTTTATATTAACCCACCTGGCATTCGATAGGAAAAACATATTCGTAAAGTGGGGAACAAATAATATTAATTCATCTCAAAAACATAGCTTTCATTACAAATGCTGCCATAGCAACAGGTATCGCGCCCATAGCAACCTCTTGCTGTGCGCGCATACTGCGGATGACAATGGACGAGTTCAAATCATTCTGAACGTCCGACCTTAATTTGTTCTTTCTGGTGTTCTTCAAAACACAAATACTCAATATGCAAAACATTTTAAAGATAGAGACACCGCCTCACGAGAAAGACAAAAAAAAACATGTTTGTTAGCGAGTCTCGCTAACGGTCATCAGGTTCTTTGTGAAAGGCTGCTTTCACGATGGCTAGCTCTTATTACAAACAAAGGAACATATTTGAACTTACCTCTGAAAACGAGTGCCCAGCTCAGGATGATGCAGGTGGGATTCAGTGCTAGCGGGATGAGATGGGGATCAGTTATACTGGCAGATTCTCAGGACATGTCTCCGAGCACTGACAGATGGAGAGGAGTCACTCACCACCATCACGTTATCCTCACCTTCGTGACGTCACCGAGCGACCACAACAAATGTGTGTCCTCTGCTCAGGGTTCTCTGTGCTGTTGTATGCCTTTAGTCATGGATTCCTCCCCCTTCCAAATTATGGGGGTGCTCTCATTATTCCTTTGTTTTGGCTTTGTCACTGCAGGTACATACACCAGCCATAATTCATTTCAATTGACTGAAATTGCCTTATACGATTCCTGTAAACATCAATATTGAGAATTGTTCGTCAGTTTCTGTTTTACATTGCATGTATGCATTTTGCGGAAGCTTTTGTCCAAAGCAACTTGCAAAAAGAGAACTAACAATCAAGCTACACAGAAGAAAAATAAATTCTTAGAAAGAATACCACTAGTTTGTCATTTATTTATTCTATTTACTTATTATGCAATCTAGGCTCCTTTCTTTCATCACTATTTTCTTTTGATTTTACAGTGATTTTACAAATGGTTTTGTTTCAAAGGGCAAAATTTAATTGTTTAAAATGTTTTTCTCTCAAAAGTCATTTCTTCCCTTGTTTCCCCACCCCTGCCCTACCTTTTAGCAGCATGCACCGTTTAAATTTGCTGCTGCTGTATATTTTTATTGGCCTATGTGTTGTCTTTAAGTGTGCATGTGTGTTTGGGGGGTGGGCGTGTTTGTGCCAGCATGCATGGCTTTGCAACATCCCCTCCCCCATGGGGCATGTGTGTGTGTGTGTGTGTGTGTGTGAGTGTGTGTGTGAGTGTGTCTGTGAAGGGCAATGAAAGAGGCCATTCGCTTCCTCCTATTGTTTGATTCCAGACCCAGATGAGGCTATGGCCACACCCCCTGGCTTTTGCGCACGCTCTGATTATTTTTTAGTTTCCATGGATACCATGGTCTTGGCTAGCTGTCTGTAAAATTATGATTGAGCGCTCCAGTAATGGATGTCCAAGGAATTAAAAACAATTGGAGTGCACACGGTGGGTGTTGTTTACCTCATAATTTTTTTTGTGTGTGAGCAATAACTTGCAATGTGCAAAACTGGTTGGACACTCAGATGCCATTATATTGCATTGCAGATTGTATGATTATATGATGTATATTGTATGTATTCATTGTATGTAAAATGATTAGACATGGGTCCATGCATTACACACACAGACACAGACACATACACACATGCACAAACACACACACACACACACACACACACATACACACAATTTCCTCTGAAAATGATGCAGCATTACCAACATATGCCACACAGACTTCAGTCAAGCAGAACACAATCTTTGTTTGACCAGCTTAGGGTGGTACTGTTGGCTTGCCAGCTGACATGTGTGCAGTAAGCTGGATTGCTAGATTGGCTCTGCCTGGTCCACCGTACCTGGGAAGACAGCCATGCATCTGCCACGGCAATCCCATGTCAAGCAGACACGTGAGATCAAGGCTGTTCACTTTCAAACCTTATAAGGTCTTAGATGAAGGTGCACATTAGGACCCTAATACTATATCCAAGGAAACCAGATATTGTGAGAAAATTTCCACAATTTTCTGGGTCTATAAGGGCCATTATCGTGAAGTGAGTTTAAATTGTTGATGCACACACAGTATTATCTTGAAGGGTTGTACATTTTTCTGTGCCTATGGGGAAATTCTCTACTCTAATAAGCAGATCTCCAATGGCCAAATGGATGTGCATCATGGGTCAGACACTAGACATTTCCATGGCCAGTAACAAACAAACTGGAGAGGAACTGTTAGTAAGTGCGCATACTTAATGTGATTGATTTGATGTGCAGGACACATGGGATGTGTTCACTTATTGTAAAAAAAGTGTACTAATACACAAAACAACTACAGTAATACATGTTGAATGAGAGGGTACTTACCAATCCATGGTTTACCCTTGCCCCAGCATAAACACAGCTTACAACATAAGGTATTATGTGAAGCTATACACAATGGGCACTATTCACAGCTGTTTCAAATCTTCTTGCTATTTTTAGCTGTCTTTGTTTCATTCATTCATAATGATATCCTGTACAAGGATTAACCCTGTTTTAGGTCAAGAAACCTGACTGGAGACCTGTGCAAGTACGAGGTGTGTGAGTGTGTGTGTGTGTGTGTGTGTGAGTGTGTGTGTGTGTGTGTGTGTGTGTGTGTGTGTGTGCGCGCACATGTACTCACTCACTCACTCACTCACTCAGGCACACACTAATTGTACACTGTTTACAATTTTTGAGGCATGAATAATAAATAAAAAAAAATCTAAGTATGTGACACTGTTTTAATGTATTACCAGCAAGCACAACTGACTGTTGTGTCTGTGCACTTTACATGCAGTTAGGGAGAATACAGTAAACCATTGTCTAGACACTCCCCCTTGTGGGCACGATGGTTAATTTGATTTAAAGCACAAACAAGAGACCCACTTCCAAAGAACCTCGACAAGACAATTCCCAGATACTGCTCCCTGTGTTTGTACTCATCCTCCAGACTTACATTTTAAATTTTTATGTTGAATCTGCATGTATTCATGTTTACTCCTGCGACACTGTTGTCCAAAGAAACTTACTACTATATATTTGAATCAAGGGCTAAATACAATAGATGGGTAACTCACCCCTCCCTTCATTGTTTGGGGTAAAATTGCACCCCAAGTTCCTGGAGCTAGGGCTGTGCCCATGTTTCTCTCTCTTTTTTTTTTTTGTGCAGGCAGAGAATAGATATGTTACAGCTAGTGGAGATATTCGGCGAATGAAAAGAAATCACATAAAATTGATTACAGCATATATAAAGTCATAGATTGTTCCCTCCAAAGGAAAATGAATTAAATTGACAAAACCCTTGTAGATACTCACAATCCTGTATTGCATGATGTTTTTGGGAGCACAAACTGTGGGCTAATATAGGATTAATACCACTAATTAATATCAGAACAGTATGAATCAGCACATTATTAGTCAGCACATTACAGCATGTCTTTTGAACAACTCTCTTAAACAGCTAGGTGCAGTTTAAGAGAGTTGCAGGTATGACCGTGAAATACTGTGTTCTGAATATGCTATTTGGCAGAACATTGTTGACTAACCACATTTATACATACTGCCAGCAAGTGGCGCCCTTACACTAGACTTAAAGAGCATTTGCTTGTTCCTATCTTGTGTCACTAGTACTCTGCTCACTGAGAAAATCTCTTTTCCAGTATTATCATCTTAAAAAGGTTTCTCCACACAACCAGTCTTATCAGAATCCTTTGCCAAAAAGCAAATACTGTCCAAAAGCTTAAAACGTAAATAAACCTTTGAAAACAGCCAAGTTGATTGCGCATGCTACAGCAGTCATACTATCAGTAGCAGTCTGGTCTTTGCTTTCTGCTGAAGCCTGATTGCATATGACATTGTGTGTGAAATCCTGTAACATCAAACTGTAGTGTTTGCATTAAAAACATACAAAAGTTTTTAAAAGAATTTAAAAAGAATTTTGACAGATTTAGAGCAACTGAATCCATTCAGGGGCTTGCCATTACAAAGTTTTTAACTGTGGATATGCTGACAAAAACAAAATTTTAGATTGTCATCCTTGTTATGACACTTTCACATTAACCATTTCATCACTAGTGCTACAAAGGCTTTACACAAAACATCCCTATGTCCTCTTCTCATCTGGTATGGGAGTAGCTAACAGTCACACCAAGAAACTGTGTGGACTGTCACAGGTCACAGTTTAATTTTTTGTGACCTTCCTTCAGTTTACACATTGTACTGAGTGCACAGGTCTGTAACCATAGTATATAGTATAGTATAGTCTAATACAGCGTAGTCATTTCTGTAACCACAGTATATAGCATAGTATAGTCTAAAACAGCATAGTCATTGTTGGCTAAACGCAAATAATCACAGTTTACCCATTTACTCTCAGGTTTCAGAAATAGAGTTTATCCACCTCTATTTCCTTCACTGTGTTTATCCACCTCTATTTCCTTCACTTTTATGCACCGAATACAAGCTTGAAAAATGCTCAATTCAAAATCCCACTGCATTATCCACCTTTTAATAACACTGGCATTGTAAATACAAACACTGGACAATAACCTTCCATCATGAAAGGTGTATGTCTTTTTTAAACCTCGCATACTGCATGCCACCCACTTTACAGTGATCACTGGGTACATAGCTTACCCACCTCTTATTTTACTACTAAAGCCCAATCCCATGAGAGAAATTTGTTTTCAGCATATACCCCATCTGTCAATTAGTGATAAGCAAAACACACAATGAATACACAGTGAGTGAACTCAAACACTATCACTTCCACTAACCACATTTTTCTTGCTGGTCGGGGATTACACCACAGGCCCTATAGGCATGTTTGCATGTTACCGTGCAAAATGCAAAATGCAAAAAGGAAATGAATCAACTCCCATCACAGTCCACCATTTCTTTTAATCTCTCCAGTCTTGAAGATGGTCCCGGTCCAGGTCCAAGTAGGCTACAGGCAAAACTTGTCCATTTGTAATGTTGTCTATTTGTTGCTATGGTAGTTCAATTCAGTCCACTGGAGTGGACTGGACAGAAGAATTGAACTGTACTGTCTTGCTATACCAAATTATAGCCTTATCCCTACCTACACTGTATTTCATTTCTCATGGTAATTATCCATGTTTTACAGTTCCACATCATCAGTAGTGACACACACACCTCCCAGCAGCCAGTGTAGACACTGCTCCTCCATCAGCAAATATGAAGACCTCTAAGACCTCTCATTTAAAAACTTAATTACTTTGCCTTTCTCTATTACAAACTACTCTCTCTCTCCCCTCTCCCCTTTGTATGTGTTCAACAGCTTTGTCTATAGCCAAAAGCACACAGAAGCATAAGTGACCTTGAGTGCTGTGTGTGTGTGTGTGTGTGTGTGAATCAGAGAGAGACAGAGAGAGAGTGTGTGTGTATATGTGTTTGTGTGTGAGTGTGTGTGTGTGTGTGTGTGTGTGTGTTTTGCCTGTATGTACACTCTAGAGTGTGCAGGAAATGAACTGACACTATCAGATGAGGCAGCATTCCACCTCCCTGCATAAGCCATCACTGTGCTATCAGTGACGTGAGGCAGCCACTGAGGCTTGGGTACCCAGCTGATGGATGGCAAGTCTCCCGCTGAAAATAGAAAATACACAAATATTCCACGGATGTAGCCTGAAGCAGCAGGCCTCTAAATTCCAATCTCATGTCATTTAGCCAGCGCTCTGGCACTTGTTTAGGTATGTATAACCATAGCAGTCTATCCCGGGCAATGCAATAGCTTGGCAGTTTAGTATTTCTTGGAGGCTTGTTAATGCTTCCCCAGAATTCTCATTCCAATACAAATGCATGGTTTCTATATATGCATATGACCATAGGGATCATGCTTTTCTTTTGCCATACTAGAATAAAGTGTAACAAATAATACTATTTATAGTCGTGGTGGAGAGAGGGGGGCACAAAATGTTTTCTTTTTCCTAGGGGGGGCGTAACAAAAAATGATTGAGAAGCACTACAGTACGAAATGATGGGGAATCTGGTCTCTTGATTATACATCTTGCCTTCGATATTTAACACCCTTTAGCATTACGATGGTACCTCATAAGTCATATGACCATCAACTATGGCCTACTGATGATCCTACAGGATCCTCCTACCCAGTCAACAAGGTTACATAGCAGTATCAAGTATTCCAGGAACTGTATGGTGTGTAAAGTCTGCTAAAGAAAGATGTCCATAGGTGTCACAGCATAGACGTGGTCTTACTAAATGGTTGGGTCAGTTTGAATACTTTATGCCTTGAGGGGGTGGGGGGTGAGGGCTGGGGGGAGGAATAATTCTGTGCTGACATAACCATATCCGGACACTTACAGTGAGCATGGCGAGTGGTGGGGGCAATAGGAAAAGTCAATAACACTGTAACACTGTCAGCCACAAGTCAACGTCACTTTTCCCTCATCTGTTTCTCTCTTTATCTCCCCTCTTTGAGGTGACACTATGTAGTATTTCCACTGCATTCTGGAAAAAAAGGCCAGATCATCACAGGACTTTTTCTGGATTGCTTGGGTGAAAGCTCTTTCCTCATGCCTGATAGAAAACAAAAATGGCTGGATATTAAAAACTCTTATAAAACAGCTTAGGAGGCACATGGGCATATGCTGACCTTTTCAAACCAAAATCAGGCTCTTATCATATGGAACCAACCATTTTCTCACAGCTATACCTAAATATAAATCACATCACAATGTACATTTTGAGACACTGCAGTCTGACTGGGGCATGCATGGGGCATAACGATGGCAGACATGAGCCAAAGACAGGACAGTTGCTAAGGAGTTTGAGCATGTCCCAGAACTAGCCACTAGGCAGGGCTCTTAATCAGCAAGTTATGCTTGGGGCTGCGTTGTGCTGTCACTGACATCTGCTCAGCAAGGCCACTCAAGTTCAGGCGATGACCTTTTTGGGCCAGGCTCCATATCGCCACACTCGGTGCATTTAATTTAGGCTAACTGCATATTGCACAATGCAATTACACTTTAAAGTGCACGTTATGTCTGCCATTGCTCTGTGAAGCAGCTGAAAATGTTGGTGCCCTGCAGCAGCAGTCCGTGTGGTCTTGTTGGCAGTGACGTGACTCTGCCTAAAATAAGAGGAGAGCTGCATTAAAATAAATCGCATCACCTCTGCATAACCTTACCCAGATTGTAGGCCTACACACTGTTGAGATGTGCGCGCCCAAAAACAAACCACAGC
Organism: Tenualosa ilisha; assembly: GCA_015244755.2. NCBI lineage: Eukaryota > Metazoa > Chordata > Actinopteri > Clupeiformes > Clupeidae > Tenualosa > Tenualosa ilisha. The sequence continues at coordinate 457,734 of PYXC01002417.1, forward strand.
ATTGGTCTCTGAAGCAAACATTGCCATACCCCCCTCAGGGCACCATAGTAATTTTGCACTATAAAAAGACGTCCTTTCTCTTTTTTTTTAGCAAAATTATGCATGTCAAAAGCTTGTGCACCCTGCTGTTCCTTGTCTGCATGCAAGCAGCTCAATTTGGTTTTTATCAAGTACTCCCTCTGCAGCACAATGGATCCTGTGGGTCTCAACACAGAGCACAGAGAGGGAATATGAGTGGTGATGATGCTGAGTTCCTATAATGGATTTTGGCAGCACTGCCGAAGTTTATTGTGTCAAAGTGAAGTGGCTCTCGGCCCTCTGAGCCTCTCTAGGTGTCATCAGGATGTGTTTGATGGCCCGAGTTATGGGCCTGCTAGCCAACATCCCTCCTCCAGAGTATTTAAATAGTTCTGCCTGTCACCCCAGCTCATTTATCTGAACACCGTTTCACTTTTTAAAGTACATTACAGCTAAGTGTATAGGCTGCTGTATTTGCACTGACTTTAGCTTAATGACTGATTATTATATTACAAACACCTTATAATTCGTTGACAGTCATCCAGATGCCTCCTTTTGGCATTTTGACTCCTGCACTATAATGCAATGTGTTAACTGTAATAGTCAGGGGGCAATTTAATATTGGAGAAATTATATTGTTTGACTATGGCTGAGACTGTGCCAGCCAAAGCAGCATTAATTGCACCACTTTATCAAGCAACCTGTCAAAAGTTTTCAGCGATGCTTGCTTGAAGTGGGGCATCAGCAATTTGTAAATGCTTAAGCTTTCCAAGACACAAGTGATTTATGCCTGGCAAAGTCAAAGCTCTTCTCCACTGTGCTGATGCCTGGCAATGGTCTTGGATACTGACAGTGCATTCTGATAAATCTTTGGACGAGATTTCTAAGGACCTTTTTGTGCATGCCAACATACACTTAGCTCCCACATGCAAGCTCCCCCAGTCAAAAGCTTGGCGTTGGCCAGGGAACCTGCCAAGGGGCAAAGAGAGAGAGAGGAGAGAGAGACAGAGAGAGAGAGAGAGACAGATGATGTAAATCGTTCTTGTTAGCTGACATCCAAAACATCAAACACACTTACTTCAGACAAGCTGACCTTGGCTCCCACTCAGTTTTCCAACCATGGTGTTTCTTGTGGGGTTTTTGTGTATCCAGCTTTAACACGACCATCCTGCAGCTGCACAAGTTCGGGTCCAGAGAGAGTCTTGGTCTGGTCTGGTAGGTCAAGACACTGACAACTCAAATGGCCATGGGGGTGAAAAAGTGCTGAGTCACTTGTCATGGTCTGAGATTGTTTCCTTTGGCATTTGCATAACTGTCAGCCTGTCAAGTGTGTGTGTGCTGTACATGTGCACTGTCCTCGCCACTGCCAAATATAGAAAGCCAAACAAGAATGAGGGCAGAGAGAGAGGAAGAGAGAGAGAGATGGAGGGCTCTCTTTTAAAAGCCTTCATCCACTAGATTGCCCTCCATCCCCAGTTAAAGCTTATCTTGAAATGCTGCATGTGCAACTATGACACTACTGGTTCGGTTATTGGGGTCTAAATTGAGTCATCTTTTATTCATGGGTCTGGTCTGATCAGCCAAAGGGTCTGATGTGTGGAAATGTCCTCTAACTTGTCACACTGGTGAGAGTGTGTGTGTGTGTATTGAGAAAAGACACACACACACACACTCACAAACATGGACAAGGACACACGGTCTCTTTCTCTCTCTCTCTCTCTCTCTCTCACACACACACACACATAAATACACACACACACACAAACACACACAAACATCCCTAAACACAAGAGAGTGTACAAAAACAACTGGAGCAAAACAGAGTCATATAGTCAATAATAAAAAGCTACATTTTAAGATTGAATGATTTAAAACATTTTTGAACAGGCATCTCAAGAATCTGGAGAATGTTGGAGAATGTCTGGTACACTGGTAACATATAGTGACAAGTAGAGCACCTGTCTCTGACAATTTGTGGTCTGTTTGCTTTACTTCTTCTTCTATTCCATCATTTGTTAACTCGACCAATGGGAGCACTGAAACACAGTTTACTTTTTTATGTGCTTTTTTTTGCACTCAGTGACCTGGGCTGTGTTTCCCAAAACCATAGTTGCTTACCAGTTATTGTTGTCGACTAGTTAACAACCCATTATTGACAGATTATACACTGGATAATATGGACAAAGCTATGCATTTAACAGTTGCATCTGAAAACCTCTAATGCCATACACATCCTGATGGTGCGCTACAAAACAGAACCCAATTAGAGAGGAAGGAAGACATCAGGGATGATAAGAACTCTTTGATGACGGGAAATCTGTGAGATGTCCTTGAAGAATGTTGGAAGAATTGCGGGGAGAGTTTTACAAAAGCAGTGAGAAATACTGGATGCCACAATAGATCTGACCATATAAGAACCGTAAAATACAAAGACACATGAAAGCTATACATATACAAAGCCTACAGACATGCCACAAACACGTGTGTAAACACAATTACGACTTTGCGAGCTTGAAATCAGTGGTCATCACATCAAAACTCAATTGATTGTCTCTGTTACACGAAGTAAGGGGTGAATGAAGATGTTTTCCTCTGTGACTGACATGCCTGTGTCTCAGTAGTCTCAGTAGGGCACCTTTGATGGAGTGGACCCCTGGCACCAACCTGGCATCGATCCTCTCTGTGCCAAGCTGAGTCAAAGAATCAATATTCTCTAATGTAACTCTGCATGCCTGGCTGGGCAAGGATGAGTATGTGCTGCCTGCAGTGGACCATGGAGAACAACAGCAGAAAATTTATGTCATTAATTATTTATCGTAGCCTCATCACTGAGAGGCCACAACTTTGCACAGGCCAGTATTGATGTGATGCACTGACTTCCAGAGAAGTGATGTAAAGTCTATTTATTAGGAAGTCTGAAGAGGCCAAGGAGAGAGATCTTTATATGAATTCAATTAAGTGTTGAAAATCTGTCAAAGTGGACACATCATCGTATACTGGGACGATGGTAGTCTGTCCATTATGACCATGAACTTACCATGAAACTTACAGTAAACTAACTTTGGTGTAAGCAAACATCATCTTAGTGTCCTATCCTTACTATCCTTAATTTCCCAATTACTGACAGAGGAGAAGTCTTGTGTGAATCAATCCATAGCCCTGTTGTTCAAGGTCACCAAGTGCTGTCAGCAGGAAAAAGAACACAAAAATTTGACACTACATAGATTGGATACTGAACCAACAGCTAACAGCTGAATGGGGCACAGTAACTTAGTTTTAGTTTAATTTTCCAAAGGCCAATTCAGTTAACGTTAGCTGCAGGTTCATTATTCGGTCTATGTAGTATCAAATATTTCAAATAATATCAATAATATCAAATATCAAATCTTTTTCCTGCTGGCAGCACTCGGTGACCTGGAATAACAGGGCTATGGATTGATTCACACCAGATTTCTCCTTTAATAGGCTTATGTTGATTTCGCTCAATTTCTTCAGTTATGATGTTTATACATAGGGGAGTGCTATACATGTGAATGCATTTCTTTTCTTTGTTATGCAATTCACATTAAACCATGATCCAAATCTGATTCATTACAGGTAGCGTGTAATAAACTGCGGTAAATACGGTCAATAGAGGGGGGCCTGCAAATACAGTTTTGTGTTTTGTTTTGTTTTTTGTCTAGTTTGCATAAAACACTGACCCAGTGTGCTTTATACTGTATTCTGCTAATGACTATGCCACCCCTCCAAGTCTGAGTGGTAGAAGCATTTACAAATTACAATTACCTAAATAAACATCATCTCACATGATTAAATAACATAATAAAGTAAGTCCTCGTACAGAAGTAAACGTGTCTAAGGCAGGAAGGAAAGCTGAGCAGGCATTGTGCATTTGGCAAAAAAGAGGCTCCACTTTTGAAACTTTATGTCTCTCCCCTGTCATGCAGGTCTTGATAATGTCACACACCACTGCAAACAGTCTGTTCCCTCTAGGACGCAGCTGAGAGGCACACAGCACGAGACAGCCAGAAACAGAGATAGATTTATCCCTGTTTTAATGCTGCACTTTTTGTTATCACTTAATTTGGAAGTTAATGTATGACTATATTGAACGCTTTGGCACCATTGTACACGGCACAGCCATGCCAATGAAGCATATTAAATTGAAACTGAAAGACAGAGATTGTGTGTTTATGTGTGTATTTGTGTGTGTGTGTGTGTGTGTGTGTGTGTGTGAGAGAGAGAGAGAGAGAGAGAGAGAGAAAGTGAGAGAAAGTGTGTGTGTGTGTGTGAGAGAGAGAGAGAGAGAAGATGATGCACATGAAATATGCACAGCCGCCTAGGCAGGCACCATACCCCCCTTCCACAACTGCCTGGGGAACTACAGGAATGAGGAGGGAGGTGGAGAGGCTAGGAGTGTACAGGCACAACATGCACCCTTGCACTGCCATTCCACTGACCTAGATTTGTTAAGAGGATATAACATGATACCAAATGCATGAGTTTTGTCTCTGTTTCTCTATCCTTTACTTCTCCTACTCCCAATGGCCTTATAAATAGCTCAGATATACCATTAATAAGTCATGGCTGCTATTTCTATTTGATGTTTAACGTCTTCAGGATTCCAGGGTATATGACTAAACTGCCAAGAGGGTGATGTCATTTAGTCCATCTTAAATGACTTATATTTCACTTTGTACTCCACTAATGTGGAAATCTAATGGGACACAGGCCTCTGCTAAATAAATGAATCACTGCACTGGTATGTCTGCTAAAATGCAGTACAATTTTGGGGCACTGTGACTGTTCGTCTCTGTGTGAGCAGTATGATGTCTTTGATGTATTCCTCTACCTGTGTGCACACACATTGTTGCCTGGACAACATCATGGCTGAGCTAATCTGGTTTGGGTCTAGGGAGCCCCCAAAACATTTCTGACATTCCAGAATTGTTAATGAGCGTCATGGTTGAGAAATGAATTTTACTATGCTGCAGGAGTCTGGGGTCTGCAGAAACTGGCTGGCTGGTTTCTGACATTACGAAGTATCATTATCTTGCCTAATCCTGTACCCTAAAATACGTACACAAAACTTCGCAATGCACGGCATGACCTTATATTCTGAGGCTCCACTAAAGTTCTGTATGCTACAGGTGGCAAATATTCATTTGAAATATGCTTAGAATATTCCTCTTAGCACAAAGAAATTCTGACAAAAAGTTTTCAAGTTTCAAGTCCTTCGAGCCCTGCACCCTCCAGAACTCAGACACCTTGATGTAAGGGGCTTAATTATTTATAAGTTCACAAGACACAACTTAAACAACTACATTTTTTGACAAATTAACAGGAACTTACTTATCGTGTCTGCATTTCCCCCTCCAGTCTCCTCCCACGGTTTCCTCAGCAGCCCCGCCCGGGAGGAGTGACTTTTCTGAGGGGGGCGTTCTGCAGCCAACAACCGCTAAGCTTCTTCTCTTCAAACCACTCCGGGGAACTGAAAGACAAGTCTACCAACGGCTTACTGTATGTTTGTATGGAAACATGCCACACATTTTTCATCATCTGTGGGACTGAGTTTTGATCAATAGGATAAACTGAACATGGTGAGTAGTTTAGATGAAACCTTCGTTTTTTCGAGCAAAATTTCATTTGAAACTCGGCAGAGAGGCAGGCTTAACGCAGTGTCCTCAGCAGCAGCAATGGTGAAAAGCTAACGGGAGTGTGGAGTGAAAAGGTAGCCTTCAACAACCCCGTTATATGTCCTTGCTTTTGAGGTAACGTTAGACTCTCTAGACCTTTTTGAAATTGCCAAGCATTTCCACCTTTTTCCTCAGCAGAGACTGTGACAGAAAATGCGGTTTAATTGTACGGAGAGTTACCATTTGAGAGATGTTACTGTTATTCAGCAACAATGTGTCCGACTGCGCTACAACAGTTTCAGATGGGTTGAAGTTGAAATGTGCACATTTCTCATGCAGAAGGCTAGACCAGACCTAACCGAGACCGTTATGGAACAGGCTTGCGCAAAAGTAAGGTGCTTCGAAGACGCATTTTCTCGCCCTTGCGTTGTTTTGTGTCACTTAGTCAGGTTAAGCTAAATGACTAACGTTACACATGTTAAAGGATGACACAAAAGTGTCTTGTCCCGTTGACGAGTTTTTGACCTTAAGTTGTGGAGTTGGCTAGGGGGCTCTGGGTTAATCGCCTGGCAGGAAGAAATCAGTCGTGTTAAGTTTGGACTATATGTTTATTATTCTTATAGTTTAACCCTGGGTGTCTTTCATTTAAACGTTTGGGGTATTCCATAGTTAGCTACATGTTCATACATAAAGGCAGCATTGTTCTACCGTCCAAGGGTTTGGGCGACCTGATGAACTTCGCCATTGTAACTGAGAAACATGGAAACAGAGATAAACAAGCGCTTTTTATGCGCTTCCTCTCACACTTCTTCGGGCTCCAAACCCAGATGTGCTCACAAGAAAATGTCACATTATGAAAAAATGTCACGTCTCAGAGCCATACTGGTAATGTTGTTCCACTTTCATCGTGATGGGCATTGCCAAGAGAATAGTAAAATGGACCAGTGTCAATCTATTCTTAGAGCAATAATGTTTATTGCTGTCTCATCGGAGTTGTTAAGTGGAAAAGTCTAATCTTTACTTTCGCACCCGGCTTGCAGAGGCTGTGAAGTTCAGAGAATTCTTGTGGGAATGACGAGAACAGTGCAATTGTCTCAATTATATTATTGTGGTTATAATCATTTTTCACAGGAGTGGAATTAGTTTACTGACTTTGCATCTTGTCAGATCCCTGTCAAAATGAATGAGGAGATTTTCGGCAAGTGCTTCACTTTTCTCGGAAACGGCAAACTCCCTGTTACTTTATGGATCCAAGTGAATTTATAATTGGAAGATGATTCATTCATAAAAGCTTTGATTGCCTCTCAGTATAGTTCAAATCTGTTCACACAATTCAGGTTAATGCAGCCATTACACTATTCATGGCAGAGATGGCTTACTTGCTACTGTTTAATCATGATCTCTCTATATGGCATAGTTCTGAATGATCAGTTCTTGCTTGCCTTGTTTTACTGCATTTTAATTTGTCCTATTGGTGGAGGGAAGCAAGGGGAGGATGAAGTGTGTCTGATTTGGGATGCATCCCCACCCAGTGGGGCATGTTGGCCTTTAAATGTTTAATAGTGTATGTCGGGCTCTGAAGAGTGCCTCTGTCACTGCGCTGCTCAGCATCTGCACAGGCTGTCAGCTCCGGTTAGACACAAACCATCAGGGGGTAGAGGCAGTGCTGTGGCCTTCCTGTGATGTGTAACCACACACATACACACACACACACACACACTTACAAACTGATTATTAAAGGGTACGAGATGGCCTTGTCATACTTAAACTGTTTCTTCACCTCTCTCACACACACACTCTCATTCACACTCACAGATTATGAATTGGTGCTCTTTTTCACACTCTCGGAGTTGTCATGCACCAGCTCCCAATCACACACACACACACACACACCACACACACACACACACACACACACACACACACACACATACACATTCTCACTCGAGTGTCTCCTCTTGCTGGGTTTTATTCAAAACAATGTCATGTTCCAGAGGAGCACACACTCCCTGATGGCTCTGACTGAGTAATGATGTCTTTTGTAGTTTACTTTGTACTCTAACTGCTCTTAAATAATTCCATTAGGCAAATTTCACTTGTCACTCATTAAACATTTACAGACAGAGGGCTGCCAGTGGGACAGACCACCAAGGTGGAGTCTGTCATTAATTTTTTAATGCAAGGAAGTGGAGGATTGCTCCTGCATGACAGCCCCAAAACTAGGTCTCTGGAACACTCCTCTGACATCTCCCCCCATCAGCTTGAGGTCTGTTCCCATTATTGTAAGGACGTGGCCATGGTCGTGTCATATTCACCAGCCCTTTCTTAGACCAGGAGCCATGCTTCTGTAGGCAGACCTGGGCACATCATCTTGATCTCTCTCTCTCTCTCTCTCTCTCTCTCCTGCTTTGGAAGGGCCTTCTTCTTTAAGCCTGTGTCCAGACCTGTTTACTTCTTGCCCGTAAGTGAGGAGTAGACTTAATCAGAGTGATCTGATTAGCCTTGGCGTGCTGTGTTAGTGGAAGGTAAGGGGGTTAATCTGGAGGCTTAGAGATGCAGGCCCAGCCTTGAACGCTGGGAGTGTAACTACTGTGGGCTAACTCCACTGGGCTGCAGTGACTGGGCTTGGCTGAGCTGATCTGAGTCCTGCTGGTAGGATCCATTAAGTTGGAGACACACTCACACACTCACACACTGCTGGGACCCAGCGGGGAGTTGGGAAGCTCAGCCTCCTGTTTACCCATGCGGAGAGAGTGATGGAAGTCCATATCTGACTGCAGGAGGTGCACAGCGAGTGTGAGTGTGAGTGTGTGTGTATGTTTGGGTTTGTGTGTATGTGTGTCACCATTACATCTGCATGCCTTCCTGGCAGTGATTCAGTTACTCTTACGATGCACTTTGAGTATGTGCTGCAGGTTAGGAAAGCAACTAGGATGATAGTGGTAGTGTGTGTGAGTGCGTGAATGAGGAGAGAGAGAGTTTATATGTCATCTATATCTATGCAACATCGTGCATGCCTTGGTATAATAGGGGGTGTAAATGGGGGGTATGATGGCCCTCTCACCCCTCCCAGAGACTTTCCTCTGGCACGCCTGCATCCAATCACTGCCTCTGTACAGGAAGTGAGATCATTGAGTTGGCCTGTCTGTTCCCCAGTGTCAGGAAGGGAGCAACGCGTAGGAGACCATTGTGAAGGACTTTTTTTCCTTGTATTGTTATTGCGTGCAAAGACCACAGCCTTACACTTCCAATCCCAACACATGCATGACTCCCATGCACACGTCCCTGATGGCTGCAGAAGTCTATCAAATTCTTTAATCTTTGTGAGCATCGTCTCAGTTCCTCTCTAAAAGATGCAAATGGAGCATTTTTTGCCTTTATAGCATGCCTAAGTCTGAACCCTGTGAGCTAAATCGCCACGTGTGATGTTGAAAGCACTGCATTTTGATGGAAGGCTACAGCGTAATTTACGTTACAAAAGGGGGTTGCTCCTATAAAGGCAGCTATTACACGTTTGCACGGCTGTAGTTTGGTGCAGCCTAATTAGTGTTTTAATTGATGTTTACATGTTTTCGTGGTATGGAGAGTTCGAGAGAGTCGGAAAACCTTCAAAGCTGATGCACTTCAAAGACATCGAGTTCTCGGTAACCTCAAAGTGCGTGTGTGCATGCGTGTGTGTGTGCGTGCGTGCGTGTGTGTGTGTGTGTGTGTGTGAGAGAGAGAGGAAGAGAGAGAGAGAGATAATTTTTTGTGAAAAAGAAAATGTTCATTTCCCAACCTGCCTTCAAAGAAATGTAGGTCTCTCCACCTAATATTTAGACCATGCTATGCATCTGCCCCTTCTCTTAACCCGGAATGTGTTTACCAGTGCCTGCCTGTACCAAGACTACTGCAGAGTGTGTGTGTGTGTGTGTGTGTGTGTGTGTGTGTGTGTGTGTGTGTGTGTGTGTGTGTGTGTAAAAGAGAGAGAGCGTGTTTTTGCGTCTGTGTTTATATGTGTGAGTGTGTGTTTGTGTGTGCATGTGCATGCAGCATGCTTGCTCACAGGCTCCTGTCTGTGTGTGTGTGTGTGTGTGTGTGTGTGTGTGTGTGTGTGTCTCTGAGCGCAGAGCTGTCCTCATTATGCTTGGCTAATATGCACAGGCTCAGCAGGCCGCCAGCATAGCTGGGCTGGAGACTGCTGCAGCTGCAGACTTCACCTCCTCTCGACACCTAACTATGTGTGTGCTTAGTGTTTTTAAATTGCCCGTGCCTGTCAGGATTCATTGGAATTGCTCTGTCCAAATTTGCATGGGGAAATATTTGGGTGTATGCGTATGATGGCATGCGTGTGTATGTGCACGTGCGAGCATGCGTGCATGTACATGTGTGTTTGTACATGTGCACATATGTGTGCATGCACGTACTGTGTAGCTTTCTGGTTAGGTCTTGTATTTCTCTGTCTGTCTGTCTATTTTTTTGAAGACATCTGTGTGTACATGCGTTTGTGTGTTTTTGTCGCGCTAAGCACTCTGGAGTCAGTGCCAGTGTCTCAGTGCCTTGCGGCTGCATGCTGTCATTTCTACTGGGTAAAACCATTTTTGTGGGACAGTAGAAGTAGGCAGTAACCAGTCCACTTGCTCTGGGATTTTCATTCTTTTTTTTGTTTTTGAAGAAGAAAAAGATGAGGCTTTATTGCAGCCTCTACACTGCTGTTAACTGGAGCTGCACCCACTTTCATTTTAATGGGGTTAGAAAATGTGTTGAATTATTTCTGCCTCCTAAAAATGATTCATCTGGAATGTGGAAAGGGAATCCACAAGTTGCTGAGGGAGGAGGCATTTTCAGCATAGCTAGAAGATGGTGTGTGTGTGTTTGTGTGGTGTATGTGGGAGAGCAAGACGTATGGAAGCAATTCAACTTTTACAACATCGGCGTTTGTTTGATGGACACCTCCTCACCATTTACAGTTTGAGGTCAACAGGGAACAGTCATCCACAGCAGCTAGCTAGTGTTCAAAAGGGAAATTACGTATCTTGAGGGCGGACCCCTGTGTGTGTGTGTGTGTGTGTGTGGTGTGTGTGTGTGGTGTGTGTGTGTGTGTGTGTGTGTGTGTGTGTGTGTGTGCGCGCGCGTGCGCGTGTTGTTGTGTGTGAGGATAAAAAAGAGTGGGAGATAATGTAGTCTTTTGAATGTTCCTCGCTAAGCTGCCGACAGCAGGAGCAGTGGTTGAAACAATAGTCTGTGAAAGTGCGGCGGTGTTTCAAAAATACATCTGGTCTGTGGTGTTCCAAAAGCAAACAGAGCTGCTGTTGTCACAGGCTATATTGTGCCTCAGAGGAGCTCTGCCCTTCTGTATATGTGCATGCGTGTGTAGTTACACTTTAGACACACAGCTGTGTGCGTGTGTGTGTATATGCATGCATGTGCTTGCATGTGTGTCCATGTGTCTCTGGATGAAGAAACAGAGCTGATGAGCTCCATCTGATCCAAGGGGACGGGACACCTTCCCAGGCCAGGACAGAGACAGCGTGGGCTGGGGAGGAGAGGAGGCCAAGCTAGCTGGAGGGAGGAGCCCATCTGGATATGGGCCCAGGGAATGGAGAGGGGAGCAATGTTCCTGATGACGACTAGTGCCACCCATTGCCCCAGACATGAACTGTTTATGACTGCTCTGCAGCTGAGTCACTGAGAGCTATTATGTGTTTAGCGCAGGGCAGATGCAGGCTACAATAGTTAACTGTGATGGAGAGATATAGGAAATGTTCGCCACTGATATTGTAGTTACATATAACATTGATGAAATAGCATAGCTGCTCAAGAAACTGAGCATTATAGATCATGGCACTATAGCTTGTATAGGCAATTCTATCAAACCTCAAAACTAGAAAAACATCTTTCAGTTCAAGTCTGACTTCTGTTGGAAGGAGACCATCACCATACCATGTATGGCATTTTATAAAGCTGCGGAACTTGAGCAGTCTTAATCTTCAATTTAGTCCTGTTCTCAGTACTTCTCTTGTTGTGGCTCCCTTTGTACAGGTGGTTGGGTGGGTGTGGGGGGTAATTCTCTGCCATGCACTGGTGGTCGGCCAGCGTGTCTTGCCCCTTGCGGCCCCTTTGGGGCTTGCCCCCCTTGCCCACTGACCCGCTGTAGATGGCTGGCGTGGCTGGCGGAGCCTTGTGACATGCCGCGGGTCTCACTAGCTGGTCCAGGCTTTGTATAGCTGCCCCGGTTTGTTCTGACGACTGGGGACACAATGACCCAGAATCCAGTTTGGCCCTATAGTTTTAAAAAAGAAGGACAAGAAAGAGATGGAGAGATAGAGAGAAAGATGGAGAGAGGGAGAGGAAAAAAATGATGGCACCAGCATCAGAGAAATAAACTCTCAGCCACCCTTGCGGCAAGTAGGGCAAGTAATCCTGACAGAATAAAACGTCCTCCTAAAGGGCACGAGAGAGAGAATATAAAATGCGAGCGAGGGTGTGAGAGAGACAGGAAGCAGAGAGAGAAAATGGAGGTCAGAGGAAAAGATGAGGGCGAGAGAGTGTGATAGAGAGCAGTGGAAGCACATTCATTGTACAGGTAAGCTTGCTGCAGTCAAGAGTCAAGACCACTCTGTTTCATTTAGAGCAGAGAGAATGAGAGAGGTGAGAGACATGCTGGGAGCGAAGCAGAGGTCTTCCACGCCCAGACAGAACACTCAGTAAGAGAAGAAGGAGAGAGAGAGAGAGGGAGAACAAACAAGTGGCAGGCCAGAGGTAATCATAACAGGGAAGAGGAAGAGGAAGATGGCTTTTATAAACTCATAGATACAACTGGCAAACACTGATAAAATGAAAGGCCATGAATAAAGTCAGTATTGATGCTTTTCTCCCTGTCTCTCCTTCTCTCTCTCTCTCTCTCTATCTCGCTATCTCTCTCTCTATCTATCACACACACACACACACACACACACACACACACCATAAATGACCCTGCTGGCTGTGTCACAGAAGCGGATCATGCAGCTCTCGTGCGGAGGCCCATTTCCATCCCAAAGGCTTTCACAGATCCCCGCGCTCTGCGGGAGACACTGTAGCAGCGAGCCTCTTTTTTCAGGCGGGTGCTAAAAGAGCCAGGGTAGCCTTTACAGAGGCCTGTACCCCCACCCCTGCACCCCCGCCCCCGCCCCCACCCCCACGGTCACACGGTCACACGTGAGACTCCCATCCCCAGTAGTACAAGCTGCTTGGCGGAACATGCCAAACGGGAATGAGAACAAGAGCCGGCTCATCTCTCTGTCCCTCTTTTCTCCTCTTTCTCTCTTTTCTCCCTCCCTTTCTTTCTATGAGAAGCTTTTCTCTCTCTCTCCCCCCCTCTCACTCTCTCTCTCACTCTCTCTCCCGGCACTGTGATAAATGTGCAAATCCGCTCCCCTTTCTCTTTCATCTCCCTCCTCATCAAAGAATGTGCTTGTGTCTCATTTCTGCTTTTTTGCAAAGTCCGTTTGATAGTGCAATTTTAGTTTTTTTTTTAACGTTCCTGTTACAAAATGCCCTGCCAAAATTATGCCATGGAGATATGTAAAGAGTTCAACAGGAGGCTACTCACACTCACACACACACACAAACACACACAGATACACACAGAAGACACAAAACACACTCTTCAAAAATCCAGGATAACTTTTCCATCCTTTGGGGAGATGTCTCCAGGGTGTCACGGCAACCGACCGCTATGCAGGCTGCAGAGAGCGGCTGTGCAGAGGGGTCACGGGCGTGTCAGCGTCAGGGCGGGGTTTACTATGAGGCAAAGGTCAAAGGTCACCAGCCCACCCCACTCCCACACGGGGCCTCTGCAACTCCTCCTGCTATATAGCCCCAGAGCCAGCTCCTTTACCTCAGCCCCAGTGCAGCCCATAAATAAATGTTAAGTGCCTAAGTTAAACAGAGCACCAGTGTGGATGGAGAGTGACTCTCAGCGCTAATATTTTTTAGCTGTGGACAATGGGGCAGTGTATTCACATGTGGTTAGTTCTGTTGGCATGCGTTGGCCAGGCTCCCCTGGCCCAAGACTGCTGTCTGTCTAGGACATGCCTGTCATTGTGAGCGTGACTGTGGCGTGGGCCACGCTGCTTTAATTCCTAATTGCCATGTCATTGTGAAACTATGCTAATATTTGGATGAACGGTACGACTGTGGCTAGACTCATTTTTCACTCTCTCTCTCTCTCTCTCTTTTTCTCTTTCTCTATTTCTGTCTGTCTGTCTCTTTCTATCTGTCACTCCTACTCTCTCTCTGTATTTCTCTCACATACTCTCTCTCTCTCTCTCTCTCCCTCTCTCACACACACACACACACACACACACACACACGCGCACACACACGCACACACACACACACACACACACACACACACACACACACAGATCCTCTGCTCTTTTCTTATCAGTGGAGTGTGTTGGCAGAGAGTGTGCTGCGGTAGGCTATGTGTTGAGCAAACAGAGAGTGCTGACTGGGGAGGGAGAGACTTGGAACAGTGGGGAGGAGGACGACCATCGTGCCGACCATCACTTTACACTATCACAGTCCATCCCCAGGAAGTCTCAGTATGAGGAAGACATTCAAAAACAAAATAAAAAAAAAAAACCAGACTGGCCAGAGCTGTCCAGTCCTCTCTTCCTCCTCCTCCTCCTCCTCCTCTTCCTCTTGATCTCTCACTATTTCTATTCCTTCATCTCTACATCTTTCCCTCCTCCTTTTTCTGTCCTGCCTTCTATAACCCCTTGAAATGCCCCCTCTCTCTCTCTATCTCTCTCTCTCTTCCTCTCCATCTCTTTCTGGTGCTCTGACTGAATCTTCAGTGCTATGTCCCTCTCTCTGTTCTTTTCCACTCATTCCTGTCTGTCTTATCTGGTCCCTCTCTCTTTTTCTTTGGTGTCCATCTCTCTAATCCAATGTCTCTCTTTCCTCCTTTGGAGGCCGACTTCTCTCTGATTCTCTTCCTGCCTCGATCTTTCTCTGCCTCTCTCTCTCACTCACTCTCTTTCTCTCTCACACTCACTCACTCACTCACTCACTCACTCAATCACTCACACTCATTGGCATGACTGTAGTAATTTTACCAAAGGCTTAAAGCAAGCAATTATAGTGTAGTAGCAATAGTAGTAAGTAATGAACAAAAGAAAGCCATGTGCCATTTTTAATAAAGTAAACACAGCTAATGCAGTCAACTAGAAACAAAAGCAAAACAAGGCAAAGCAAAGCAAACAACACTCTCTCTCTCTCTCTCTCTCACTCGCGCGCTCTCTTGCTCTCTTTTACACAGTATCAGACATACACCCCCCCCTCTCTCATTCTAATCATGTGGCATAGCCAAAGTTTATTAATCCCTGAGGGGCTAATTTGATTCAAGGCAGACATGAAGGTGTACAGAAATAGCCGACATGGGTGAGCAAACATACATACTCACTGGAGTCACGTGGGAAGAGCGTCTGAGCCCAGACTGGGCTAACAGAGAAGAATTAAACAGATGAGAGTACGATTGGGCCTGAATAATTGATGATGGCTCAGGTCAGGCAGGCAGTTGGAGCAGGCAGGTTGTCAGCTGGGCTGGGTTGGCGTGCCAGTTCTGCATTCCTCTTCCTTTGTGTCTCTGCCCTTCCTCTGTCTCTCCTCATCCCCGGCTCTCGCCTTTGCCCTTCTGTTCCTTTCATCCTTTTTTTCCTCCTATTCACGCTCTCTCTCCTCTCTGTCTTTCTCTCCTATTTTCTCATACCCTCATCCTTCGCTCCTGCTCATTATTTGCCCAGTCTTCCTTTCCACTTCTCTCTGTCTTTATCTGCCCAGCTTCCTCCTCCTTTTCTCCATTTCTTTATCTGTTTTTTCCAGATCCCTCTCTCCCTAACACTTCTTCTTCCCTCATTCTCCATTTTTTCTTATTCTCTCTCTCTCTATCTCTCTCTCTATCTCTATGTCTGTGCTTTGTGCCCTGCTGTGATGTAGGGGTTGAGGCAGGAAGCGGTGGCTTGAAGCGGTTCTGTTGATGGGTGATTACATGAATTAGCAGCGACCTGGAGACACAGTCAGTGGGCCAGAACGCATGCCAGGGGCTGCACACGGGCACCCACACCAGACCAGCCTTGGCCCCACAAAACACACACACACACACACACACAGCCACTTTGACACACTCAAAAACACGAGGTAGCACACAAACACACACACACACACACACACACACACACACACACACACACACACAGTGCTCCAATCGGCAAGATGAGAGTTGAAACTACAAGCATATTTTCTCTGTCCATTCAGAAGCCTCCCTCTCTCTTCTTCCTTTTCTCTGTTACTCCCTTTCACATCATTTTTTTTCACATTCTGTCTCTAACATCTTATGTTCATCAAATGTTTTCTGAGACTGCATCTAGCCTTCCTAAGGGCATCACAGCTGTGCCAACAAAAGGAGAGACTTCACCTCATTGCTCACGGTAATGCCATTTGACATTTTTGTAATCAAGGGACATCATGCAGTCATTGATGATTCATGATTGCACTTAAGTGTATTGATCTGCTGATCATTGATTAGGGAGTCAGCATCCTATTTTGGGCAGGAGGAGTAGCCTATGTTTGGCTGCCTGGTTCAGTGCTGCCATTCTCTCCCCTCCCCGCTTTCCCGTCGCTCTCTGGCCTTTCAAATGATTCCCCTCTCATGGACTGCAACTGTGTTAGTGGCACTGACTGGTTGGAAAAAGATCATTATATATCAGCAGTTTCTGCCAATATTGCAGCGTATTGATCCCGGAGTGGTCACACAAGCAGAGTGGTGGTGGTAGGTGTTTGTGAGTTGTGTGCACCCCCTCTCCCCATCAAAGCTGACTGTGAGAGAGAATAGGCAGAGCCAATGTTCCCTTACTGCCTGCCTGGTCCTGTTGCACTGCCCATCCGCTGAGCCCCAGAGAATTGTCTCCATTAGTCTTATTGGTTGCCCAGAGGAGGTGAAGGCGAGAGGTGGGTAGGGGTAGAAAGCAATGGTGGAGGCAGAGGTACGGGGGATGGTGGGTGGAGTGCAGGTTGCCTGCCTGCCTGGCCTGGGTGCCTTGATGGCGGGCGTGATATGCCATTTATCTTCATGTCCTAACTTGCAGGTCAACAGAAGTTGTCAGGTGGAGAGCACAGTTGTTTCTTTTTCTTTGTCCCCCCCCCCCCCCGTCTATTGACACACACACACGCACACAGACCAATTCTGTGATCAAAAAGAACAACAATAAAAGCATCACCAATGTACTTATTTGCTTGCGTAACAGTTTATTTGAATTTGGCTTGCCAAGACTTAACATTTTGCTTGGTTATACAATGGTCTGTGGCATTATTGATTTGGCATAATCTGATGCCTTGTGATTGTTTTTTTTTCATTGTTGTTATTGTTGTTGTTTTGGCTGTTTGGAATATTATCAGGACTTGGTAATCTGTAATCTCTACAATGGTAGTTTTGAGTTTTTAAGACCCATTTACAATTTTGTATATAAACATAGTTCCTATTTTTCCCTTCCTCTTAATCTGTCTTATTCCCACTTCTTGTCCTCTCTCTTTGATGTACACTCCCTCACACACACGGGACCATCCATTTCTTCTTAACGCAGGAGATTTCTTGGACGGTGGTGTGCTGTATGTTTAATTGATGTGAAGTGCACTCTGGGTAAAGGTTGGCCGTGAGCTGGAGAGACAGAGACACGCGTGGGAGCATGTGGGCTGGAAACGGCAGCCCTGACACGCTGCACACACATGTGTTATGGCAGCGTGTTTCATCCCTGGCCTAGTTAGTTAGATGGCAGTCTGCATCACTAAATGTGGTCTCTTTGTGTGTGTGTGTGTGTGTGTTTGTGTTTGTTTGTCTCCGTGTTTGCAGTAGGTAATGTAATTTTGCTTGCTGATTTGATCAGTAGTCCTCATCTGGCTAGTGCTAATGCAGTTAGTAGTTTACAGAGGACATAAAACAAGCTGTGTATCACTTGTCTCTCACTTACACACACACACACACACACACACACACACTGGATCTGAAACCTCATAATTTATTTTATCTAGTGCTGCATCTTCCTCACAGAACGGAAAAAACAACGAGGACGATGTCCCTTTCAACTTCGCCGTGTTTAAAAAGCTCCCTGCAGAATCTGAAACTGATGACTAACACTGTGCTTTGCAGCCCCCCCTTCTCCCTCCTAACCCCTGTTCCCTCATCCGTCCCACACGACACTATGGACCCCCTGAAGGCTAACTCGATAGCATTAGCGCGCATTTACACGCCTCTTCCCCCCACGGCAGAGCACAGAGCGTGAGGCCGAGCGCTAGCTCACTGGAGCATTAAGCCATCCGACAACATATTTTTTTTTCATGGGTTTTAAATGGCCCGCTGAGCTGCGTCCCAGGGGACGGCAGCTGGCCTGTCAGCGTTTGGGGGATTCGATGCTGATTAACAGTCCATCTGAACACGGCCAAAGTCGCAGCAGCAGCAGCAACAGAGTAAAGTCCGCTTCATCCCCATGAATCACGTAGCAGGGTTTAGGGGTGAGACAAGACAAGGTCTGAAGGAGAAATACAGGTTGCTTAATTCTTTTTTTTTTTTTTTTTCTTTTTCAAAATCTGATTGAAGAAGCCGTGTGTGTTGGTGTCTGTTATGATCTTTTGGGAACTATTCGCGTAGAAAGCTGGTTACATTTTTGGATGCCTTGTGCTTATAATTAATCAGGGATGCTGAATCTGTCAAGGCAAATGGAAGTAGTTTTTTTTTCACAGTAATAAAAGCTTTTTGCATGCCCTCCCCACCGCCTCTCTCTCACTTTCTATCACTCAAGTCTCACTCTGCCCTCTTTCACCTCACACACTCTCCATCCTTTTCTCTGTCCCCCGTCTGGCTGATTAGATTTGGCTTGTTCATGACCAACCTCATGCAGCCATTGTTACAGGAAGTGCTCTCGTCTGTGACTTCCTCTCTGTGCTTCGCGTCTCAGCCTGCTGGTTAACTCCGTCTTGGTGCAGGCCAGGGGCTGCACGGGCTCAGGATGTGACCTGACTAGTCAAAACTACACATTTATTTTACTCTGTCTTTTTTCACCTGGATGGAATTTATTCAGACTGGTTCTTCTTAGATAAAGCACTACCTTATTCTTCCCTTCTCAATTTGTCTGTGGTAAGATAGGCACAGTTCCCCAATAACCACCTCACAGCAAACATGAACAAAATGTCTAATAATGGCTCTCCTTATCACTCCTGGCCAAACGTCAAACAAACTGCTGTGCAAACCAAGGCTTTATTGAAATTTACAAGTGATCACTATGCCAATTGTTCTGCAATCAAATGCTACTGAACCAGACACACCTTACATATTGTCCAACAGAACTGCTATCATATTTTACGTGTTGATGAGTGTTTTGTATGACCAGTGGGCTTGAAGGATGCAGTTTTTGCTAGATAAAAATCACGCTTATCTGTGGAAACGCATATGTTGATAGCCTAGCCTTTAAAACAGACATTTAAAAATCACACATTTGCCCCTCACACCCCCATTCACACTGTTCATGCATCAGCCCAGCTCAGGATAAGCAGAGATGATATGATGCTGTTGAGTCCAGGAAGTGGTGTGTGTGTGTGTGAGAGAGAGAGAGAGAGAGAGAGATAGAGAGGAGGTTGTTGGTGGCAGTGGGTAGAAGGTGTCTAGCATACACAGGATATAAGAGAGGCGAATAACGTCTCTGCTGAGTAAATGGAAAATTCCGTCTACGCCAAGGCACCGGAGATGAAAGTAGTACCATGTCTACCTCCTCCATCTTCACTCGGGCTTATGAGCAAAAGCCCTCATTTTCTTCAGATCTCAGTGCCTGCCATGCCTCCTTGCTAGTCCACCATAAATTATAGAAAGCCCAAAAAGGGTTGTGGTAATCCCCCATAACCGCCTGACAGCCGACAGCCAGTGTTTCTTGAGTTTTTGTTAGTTCAGTTGGGTTGTGTGTGCTCGATACGGTGACGGACTGTGCAGGTGCTGCTGTGGGGGACTGTTGAAATTCCTGCCGACCTGCTGAGTAGGCCCACAAGACCTAGGGAAATGCTTTCTGCTGCGTGTACATTATGGCATTTTTCTCCAAAGTAACAACAAAAAAAAGAAGTTCAAAAAATGTTTCCTCCAAGTGTCACTGCCGAATTTCAGTCTGTTTTTGTTTGCTTCTTCGTTGACTAGTTTTCTAGCGTGAGAAGTCTCCCCTACTTCACATGCATGTCCTTCCTGTCTGTCATTCACACTCATCATTATTGTCGAGCTGATGAGCCTGTCTGTCTCTTAACAGATGGTGTGTGCAGAGCTGGGTTAAAAAGATGGGAGGAGATCTGGCCCCAAGGAAAGACCCTCGCTAGGAACCCTTCCTCCTCCCTCTCCCTCCTCCTCTTCGTCCTCTTCCTCTGTTGCCCAAGCATCTGCACAGGCCCTCCTGTCTGACCAATCTCCAAGGCAGTAATGGCCAACCACTTGGAGCTTCTGCACGAGCTACAGCAGCTGGACAAGGTGCCCAGCCTGGAGCGTCTGCGGGCGGCCCAGAAGCGGCGGGCACAGCAGCTCAAGCGCTGGGCCGCCTATGAGAAGGAGATGCAGAGCAAGAGGCGCAAGGCCGACAAGCAGCGGCGCGGCGGGGGAGGTCCGAACGCCCTGCATGCTGACGGCCGAAAGCGTGTGTCCTTCTCAGCCAGCGTGGCCCTGCTAGAGGCTTCGGCCAGGAATGACGCAGATGAAGGTAAGCTTTGTCACGGGCCGCTCCAGACTGAACACGGTCGTAAACATGAAGTGCTGATAATGCAGACTCACCATGGTTACAGTGGTGTGGATGGTGCATAGTCAACATGGTCATAGTGGTATTGATGCAAAATCACCACAGTTACACTGGTAATGATGATGCAGAGCCATCACCCTAATTGTAGTGATGCTGATGATGAAGGATCACCATTGTTACAGTGTATCTGGTGGTGCCGAATCGCTTTGGATATGATGGGACTGATGATGCTGGCTCATGCCAATGCTTGTCGCTGTCCCTATGATGGCCTACTAACTTAACCTTCAGTTGAAGCTGTTGCTATGTTGTAGCCACATGGGGTGTAGCCATCTGATTAGCCTAAGGGTGTAACAGAATCAGGTTCCACACAAGTTCCACTCTAATCGCTGCAGATGAGCTGAGACAAGGGGAGGTGTGAGATAAGATTGGTGTCCTCTGAGATTTGTTTGTGTTGCTTTGAAAAGTAGGCTACTATTTGTTTCACTATCTAATTTGCTGAATGTTTTCCCATAGATTTGAGTGGGCTTTATATTATGCATTAGATCCAACTGCTTTAACAAATGTCTGTTTTAATTGCTCTGTTGTTTTGCCTTCAGTTGTTTCCATTTCAAATTTATTGTAGTGAGTGTGGAGTGGTTTGTGGTTTCAAAGTATTCGTCCACACTGACCTTTTTAAATCGGTGTTTATTGGTTGTGTCTGTCAATGCATTACACATGCTGTTGGACGGGGCTTAGCGGTTCACTTGAAAGAAATTTAATTAGGCACTTAAACACCATTTTTTTTCTCTGACACTCCAATTGAGCCCTGGCTGTGATTGCAGAGATGTTAAAATTGACTCCCTCGACCCGGCAGCATCCACCCCGCACTACCTTACCAGACCAGACACGAGCACCCCCACTGCCCAATACCCTTCCCAAACAAACCGTCAAATCCACAAGTGGTGGTCGGGCTGTGCCTAATGACTTCATAGTGGTTGGAGGCTCCACCCAGTGAGCTGGAGGCAGCCATTAAAACCACTAGATTTGCAATCACTGGCTGTGTAAACAGCAGCTGATGTGGGTTCCCACTAGCCCCCCCCCCCCAACTCCATCCACCCTGATACCCTCTACCCCCCTTCCTCTATGCCTGCAGTGCCTGTTACTCTGCATAAATGGAAAATGATAGTTTGGCCAGGCATACTGCTGAACATATGGTCATTTCATCCATGTATTCACACACAGGCGAGATTCCTTTGGAGCCATGCTGAGCATTCAGAGTTGAGAACAGAACTTTCGGCTCTGAGGATCTGAATGTACGACTGCACATTGTGCTCACTTTTCTTCACTTCTGTTTCTGCACTGTCTGTTCCCTCACTGTGACTGGACAGAACTGAGATGACCATAAAAATAGTATAGTGTATTAGCATGCGAAGAGCTCAGACTTGCTCAGCCTTTGAATAGTATATGCTCCGAATTTGCATTCGACTTGCTGCTTCTGCAGACTCAAAGAGCAGACAGGGACATTGTATTTTATCTCTTTGCTGTTGTCTGCATGCTCTTAGATTCCATGAACCAGACTGTAATATGGGTCTTCTAAGCTCCCTTAAGTCTTGCGCTACCTAGTAAACAACTACCTCCACATCCACTTTTACATTTGCTGTTTCTTCTCCAAGAGATGTGCTTTCATCATCCTCATGATGAATGCTTGCTTTTCCTTTTCCGATCTATGCCTGCTAATGCTAATGCATGGAAACCAAGGACACTATAAAACTGTAGAAGTGAGTGTGTGTGTGTGTGTGTGTGTGTGTGTGGAGGCGAAAGAGTGTCCTTGACCCTCAGACCTTCTCAGAAAGATCCGCCATCTCTCTTTGTTTGGCAGACCAGTACTCTCACTGATGACTGTTGCCACGTGTCAGACAGCACAAATCGATAAATCAGCTCGGGTTTTCCTCTGACGCCACACAACTGCTTGTCGCCGGCCCCTCCTGGCCCAGATTACCATACAGTAGCACTTCTCTGCTGTTATTTATGCCTCTGGAGGGAGTCTCAAGACATCGTTGTAACACACTTCAAAATCATCTTTGAGAGAGGCCTTGATTAAATTGGTTTAAGATTGATGACAATGCCACTTTCCCCAAATGGGTTTACATCCTCTTTGGTGGCCTAAAATGGATATAATCTCATTAATCTCTGGCACTCAGAGATGGCCGTGCAGTATACATATAAACAAGGTGCTCGACGAAATGTTAAATTTCAGATGGACCCCTAATAACCATGCTTTAGTGTCATTTGAGGGTCTATTTGTGGCTGTGTTGGACAGAATTTTTTTGGGAACCCAGGGCTCCAATTGAGCATGCATGTGGGCTAGCACCCATAACGTTGGCTTGGCAGCCAATGGTAGCGTGACAATTCATTTGGTCACCATGGCAGCTGACACATGCCAGGGATTCCAGTAATCTCTTCTCAGCCCCTTTTGTTCCTGATGACCACTCTAGGGATTCCTGGCAGCAGCAGAGAGAAGTCTCACTGATGAAGGACTCACTGATTTTATTTATTTATTTATTTATTTATTTATTTAAACAGCCAAAAGAGAAAGAACGGGCAATCAGCAATCACCTGCCCACTTGTTGTGAAGGAGTGGGACCCTTGTTATGCCCTCTGTAAGGACTAAGGATTTGCATAGGCCCTGATTTGCTCAGCAAAGACTTGCCTGCAGATCCAGTCATTTCTTCCAGATATAAAGATAAGATACACAGACAAACAACAAACACAAAGAAAGTCAATCGTTGGGATATGCAGCATGTGAGCATGAAAGCATCTGTTAGCAGCCTTGATTGTTTTCTGTTAAATATGTAAGCTTTCCCCTAAATGCAGGATTTGATTTCTTTCGTTGAATGAAGTCATCTCCATGACTATTTGGCCGGGTGAAGCATGAAGTTTTCAGTGCCAAGAGGTTAAACGCCTTTCTTTTCAAAAAGGCGCCCGGTTTCCACACTTATATAAACACAACGCCCATATGAATCATTGCCTTAATTCATTGTTTCTCTGAAAGACCAGAAATGGTTTTCAGTGGATTGACACATTCCTAACTCCTTGACCCCAAATCCCCTTGGGTGCTTAGTAAAGTCGTCATGACCATCACAAGCTTTTTCGCGTTTAAGATTCTGCTGTGATGATTATTGAATGGCTCCCATTGCTGTAGCCATAGGAATGGCTTCTAAACCTCACCGTTCATGGTGTCATTGTAGATAATGACTCTGAAATTGCCTCTCTCCTGGGGATGACATAGTCTCCTTTGTGACGCCTGTAATGGAGACAGATTGCTTTTTTAGGTCCCACAGCCCACAGCCCCACCAGCTCTTCTCTCTGGAGATGGACTGTCCTGAAGTTGAAGGTGTTGATTGCAAGGAAAGAGGCAATGGCTATGTCTAGTTTCACTCAGAGCCTTGGCTCTGGTTTGATATGATGTACACTTTGTTCTGGAATTGGAATTCTTTTACTGGGATTAAGGAACATTAATGGTTGATGTATCTGTCTACCCAAAATTAATGTTGTTTAGTGATCTGTGAAGAAATTGCCAGGTGCTGGAATCTTTGAGTGCTTTTTGCATTTGTTAGAGCTAATTCACATGTCAACTTGTTCACATGGGACCCTCGGACACACATACACGCACAAACACACTACATTACAATGTTACCTAAAGTTTCAAACAACAGGAAGTGGCTGCGCTCTATTTCCTGTTGCCACTGTACTGTAGACTCGTGACCACAGCTCGCCGCATTTCCTGAGGGCCACCTGCCTGCAGGGCTGTTCAGTGCTATGAAATGGTGTCTCCAGAGACAGAGAGAGAGACAGACTGATGGCAGGATCATCCCACGGTGCCTTGACTGCCAGTTTCACAGCTAGCATCTCAGTAACACCACCAAAGAGGGTTTTAGAAAAGAAGGAGAACCTGTTCTGTTTAAATCCTCCTCTGAGCCTCTGGGGCTTCATGGCTTGCCATTGACACTCATTGCCTGAAGGGCGCTTGTGTTCACAAACCCCACACCACACCACACCACAGCCCACCACCTCTGTGACTTTAATTGTTGCTCTTTATCCCTCACTGAAAAACGATTTTCTGTCTGCGGTGGCATTTTGAAGAAGTGGGCGCTGGTGGCTTCAAATCAGCAGCTTTGTGTTTGACCCACCCCGTCAGTGAAGGCGGCGGAGGAAGAGGAAGATTAGGTGGAGGAAGACAGGAGAGAGGAGAGTGAGTGAGGAAGTTGCTCTCATCTTGCTCTTGAGAGTGTGAGCTCACTTCTAATGGAATATTCATATCTTGTAATTGGGCTCCCATTTGTTCGGTGGCGGGGGCGCAGACTGTGACTGTGTCTGCTTTGTGCGGCCGCTGTGTACGGCAGCGATTTAGGCTCCTCTAAAAACCCTCTCCTCAAGTAGCCTGTCATCTCCCTCTGGCTCAGCACAGCAGGGCCGGGGCCCATTTTTCAGAGCCGAGGCTTATCTTCTTCTCAGTTCGCACGTCTGTAATTGAGTGGCACTAAAAAGAGAGCGATGGCCCCGGAACTGCTGTGGGAGGAGAAGCTGTCGGAGCTTCTCCCAAAACAGAAGACAGAATTCTTTTGAGCGGTTGACGCCAGACACGCAATGTGGGCAGGCTGTTGTGAGCAAATACAAAAATTTGAAAAACAAAATACTAAAAGGAATGTAATGATCAGTACACACACATACTTGTGTGTTAATGATGAGAACTGCACTGTTGCTCATAAAAGCTCTGATAACCGTTAAACTCCACTTGTGGTGGAGTCAAGTATTGCCACAAGAACCCACAGCAACACATAACACTCATTTTATTTTAATTCACTCATTTTAAGGATTTAGGAAAAATTCATTCAGTCATTCAGTCGTCTTTTAGACATGATGAAGGCACAGAGTGTAGGATTCAGTCCTACACTTTAACAGCCTTGTATTGTCTACTTAATGAGATGATTGCATAAGGTCTTTGTGAAGGAATCTTGTCAGTGCAACTGTCAGCTGGCCATCAACCTGAAGCGCAGCCGAGTTGCTCATGCATAGGCCTTGACTAGCTCAGTGAGTTTCACCCCTCAAGACATCCTTGGCTTTGGACCTGGACAAATCCCTGCCGTGAGCCGCTTCATCCTGCCAATCTGCCTTCTACTGGATTCACTTCACACCAGAGACGCTTCGTTTAATACGGAGAGGTTTTCTTGTTAATGTCGTACAGTTTCCGCTCTCTTTTTTTCTTTCATTCTCATGTCGGTGATCTCTCTCTCCCACTCTTTCTCATGTCGGTGATCTCTCTCCCACTCTTTCTCATGTCGGTTATCTCTCTCGCACTCTTTCTCGTGTCGGTTATCTCTCTCCCACTCTTTCTCATTTTTTGCACCTTCACTCATTCGGTTTCCTCTGGCTTCAAAACCTCTCGTTTTCTCACATTTTTCACTTTTTCTTTTTTTTTTCTCTCCTTACTCTGCCCCCTTTCCGCCTCTATCATCTCTCTCATTTTATGGCCGCGTGGCTCCTTATGAGAGTTTTGAAGTGCCTTAGAACTTTAATTACCACCGTCAGAAACCGGTTCCCTCGTTCCATCATCCCCTCTCCCTCTCTTTCTGTTCTGTGTCGGCCTCCTGACGAACAGTTTCTTTCCACCCCATTGAGATCAGAGAGGCAAGTCATCTCGTCTGCTAAATTAACTAATTGGAAAAAAATGTAGAAGGGGCCCCCTGTTCTGACAAATGGTCCCTTTCAAAAATGGCAGCTGGTTGTTAACCCTTCTCTCCATCGTCCTTTTCTTCCTTCCCTTCTTTTCTTGTACTAATTAGAGTTTCAGCCACATTGTATTAGAGCTCACAATATTATGACTGTATGTCATAACTTACTTTTTTAGAGATTCTTTGAGGACTTGTGGAGTGAGTCGATCCTCACCTTGATCCTTCTGACACTATTTTGTACATTTTTGTGAGTTTTTCAAAGACTTATGCCTTTCAAAGTGTTATGCCTGTGTGTTATTCCAAAATGTTGGTCCAGCAAATGTGCATGTGAACATGTGAATGTTATCAGAAGCTACACACACACACACACACATCACAACAAATCACATCTCACATTCTGGCACTCATCGCACCACAACAGTGCCTACCAGTCTATAGCAGCATATGGTAATTAATGGAGAAGAACAACCAAGGGGCCACAAACAAACAAACAAGCAAGAAGCCCACTGGATGAAAGAGACAAGTCACAGACACAGAGACCAGCTCAGAGAGGGACCATGAAATAAAAGAATAGCATCCACTTACTCATTCTAAAGCCTGAACCATTGTTACTACCATCCATTTAAATGATTTGTGAGCATTTGTGAGCATGACAGCCTGAGGGGATCATTTCTGATAGACAACACAATAAATTCCTCTTCAAAGTTTCAGTCTCTCATTTCCTGAGATCCTTTCATCTCTTTTTCCCCCCCACCCTCCTTCACTTTGGCAGCCTTTACTCTTCATCATGAATATGATTGCAGTGCTGTTAATTTCCTGAGAATCCACCTTAGCATGCGATGGGGGTCAGGGTTGGGAAGAGGTGGCCGGATGGCTGTCTGGGTGGTTAGGTTGGGTTGGTGTGGGGGGCAGCTGAGGCTAATGATTTGGTAAATGGGCCTCATGAGGAGCTGTCAGGTCTCCCCGTCACCCGAATGCCTCCGATAAGATTTACAGCCAGTTTGTAGCCTCTCTCTATCCCCCCCACACACACACTCCCCACCTAAAGGTAAGGTCTGCTGGCTCCCCGAAGACCTGATGAATCGATCAGCAATATGCTTGTGCTTTATCTTCATCACGGGCGGTTGATTCTCACCCAAAAAGCCAGCCAGGAGTGGGAGAGGTGTGGGAAATTGTACTGCAGAGTCTAAATGAGATGAGCCCCTTTCAGTTCCCTGTGATTTGCCACAGAGTGAAAGGCTAAATCTAAATGCTTTCTTCACTTGCCTCCAGGAGAGGCTGGGGAAAAGTAATGGCTCCCCCAAAATCTGATGTTTTCAATCTCAAGGCATGAATGGTCATTCAGGATAAGGAGAGAGAGAGAGAGAGAGAGTGTGTGTATGTGTGTGTGTGTGTATGTATCCACCTTCTATATACATGTCTGGCATTTCCGGAGTGGATCGGAGAGTGTTTTGTTTGGGCATAGGGGGGAGCTTGAGTAATCTTCTAGGAGAAAATTGGATGATGTGGGAATTAAAATCCCTTCCTACTCATTCAGCAGACCCTAAGAGCCCTCCCAGCACACAAACACATACACACATCCCTCAGCCCTCCCCCTCCCAGGCCCTAAACTTATCCCTAGTGAGGGATTGGGTGGACTGTAAAGGGCATTGGGATTACCAAACAGTGATGGATTAAATTATCCTGGAGCCGTCATTGGTCTCATTCAGGGAGTCAAAAGAGATGATTAGGTTGATGGACTTAATTATGATAATATTGATCATCTAAATTATGATTAGATACATCAAGTAAATTGTTTTTGTTGTTATTTTTGTTATTATCACTGAAGAGGTATTGGTCAGGGCAGAGGGTCAGATCTCGATCCGCTTTGATCCACTGTGCTCCTATGACCATTTCAGGATTCATTTTCAAAATCCCATTTGTCCTTTGGAGTGGATTATGAATGTACTCCATCCCATGGATTTGTTGGATGTGCACGATTTTTTCATGTAGTCTGAAATATTTATGAAACTATGCATTGTTTGATAAATATGTCTCCTTATTTTGACTGACTACAGTAACAAACACCACACACAGGCAGTTTTTTTTTGGCATCCCCTGGTATTATTCTTCTTTGACTTCGCCCTCACAAGCAGTCACGTCAAACAAGCTTTGAGCAGCCTTGTCTCTCCCGCATCTGTTGGCAGTAGCGTTGTGGGTTGAACAGAGAATTACCATGTGTCTCTTTTTTTGGTTGACGGTGACATTTGCCTGTGAGCACATCTAACTCCAGTCTCGGAAAGGAAATGCTTGTCTGGCTTGTAATGGAGGTTGAGGTGGAGGGGAGCTTATCTTAATTCCTTTGATATCTGCTTGTTAGTCTGCATACTGTCTCTAATTGGACCAAGGCGGAGGGCAGGAGATAGAGACAGGACTGAGTCTGCTCTGGAGTGCTGCAAAGTAAGGACAAATTCATGCTTCTGTGCACAAAACACACTCTCTCGCTCGCTCTCTCTCTCTCTTTCTCTTTCTCTTTCTCTTTCTCTTTCTCTCTCTCGCTCTCGCTCTCTCTCTCTCTTTCTCTCTGTAAAGATCCCTTGCGAATTTCAGAGATTACAGTTGAGATTAGAACTGGTTATACTTGCATTCCAGTACATTTCCCCTGGAACAGGAATGGGGCATATTTGTCTAGTTTGTCCAGCACGAGGACGTATGAGTTTATGCATCATGTTTGAAATCACAGTGTTCTTCCCAGGGGGTGATGGCGGTGTTGAAACTGTTGTGGGGAAAGGGGGTAAGTGGAGGCTCTTGTCTCTATCACATCAAAACAGATCAGTGATGGTTTCAGAGGAGCAGATGTCAGTAAATTCTCAAAGACTTTTTTCAGGTTTTTTCTCTCCTCCTGTATTCTCAGTGTCCCCTGTGCCCTTTTCCTCTCTGCACACGTTTCCTTACAGAGGAAGCAATGAAAAGAGGGAGAGTCGCAGGGGAACTGGGGTGAGGAGCGGCATCTGAGCATCTGTGTGCTGAAGCCTCCATTTGACAGCCTTCAGCTCTCTCTCTCTCTCTCTCTCTCTCTCTCTCTCTCTGTTTTGCTTGCTTGCTTTCTCTGACTTTTTCTGTCTCTCTTCTCTCTCTCTTGTGTATCTTCATACCTCAGTCACTCACACACATTTCAGACATACAGATGCATGAAAGAACATTCCCTCTCACTGACTCCTAAAGTCTTGAAAATACACACACAGAAAGGCAAGCTAAATGAAAGTCTGCAGCATGTACTTATGTTATATATTTCTTGTCATGATGTGTACAGACACACACACACATACACACACACACACATATATATACACACACATCATAGCATTTCGGCTGAACAAGCTAAGCCTCCGGCTCCGTAAAGTAGGCCACCAGGCAGCGCAGCAGGAGCCGTAAATAAGCCGAGGTCCAGCACCCCTCTATCGTGCAGGGGGAGCCGTAGACGCAGACCACCCCCTGTGCACACTGTCTGCTGGAGCAGCAGCAGGAGCAGTAGCATTCAAACAACACTTCCCCTTTGCAGCAGTTTGTGATGCGCCTGCCTGGACTGGCTTGTATGAGCCTACTGCTGGAGCAGTCCAATAGAGTTGCAGCATTCAGTTGAAACACCAGCGGCACTCCATTGGTGTATCGCCTCTTAGTGAATGTTCCCGGATTTAGAGTTAAGGCAAGTTGAGGTCATTTGACATCGGAGGTCATGCGTCGTCATAAGATCAGGCCTTATTTCTTAGAATCGTTTTCGCATCCGTTATTACTTTGCATCGATAACTGTTTGAGCACTGGCCAGAAAAAAGAGCCGTGTTAGTGCTTCCACGTGCACACAGAGATGGCATTAAAACGAGGTCTTTAATAGGTAGCCATTCATGGGTTAATTATGTCACACTTTAACATGGCTAATTATAAAAATGGATCTCCATTTTCCCTACGTCCTATTAAAGCCAATGTCAAGTTCGTCAGGAGGAGGAATTTACGGCTTTCACGTCCTACTTCTCATGCTGGGAGAGAAGGATGTGCCTTTATATGATTAAGGCTGTGCAATGATGGTAATGTGATGTCTGTAGTGTTGTGTTGGAGTAGGCGGCTTATTTCTGAATTCCCCATCCCCTAACAGATCGTGTGTGTGTGTGTGTGTGTGTGTGTTTGTGTGTGTGTGTGCGCCACCTAAGTGCTGTTTTTTTTTGGTCCAAAGCTGGGTAATTTTGGTGGTGTCCTCTGCAATATTATGAAAGCATAACAGATGTCAGTGGATAGACTGCAATCGACACAGTTCACCACGCACCCTCCTGTTGTTAGCCATCTCTGTCTCTCTCTCTCTCTCTCTCTGGTGTGTACACACCCAGCCACAGGCTTGTGTACACACACACACACACACACACAATCTGTTAGGGTATGGGAAATTCACAAATAAGCCGTTCACACCAACACAACACTACAGACATCATAGAGACAGACAGAGAGACAGACTTACTTAAACACCTGACAGAGTATGCTATAGTACCAATAGACACATACACACACACACACACACACACTTACACACACATATCCCACAGAGCATCTTTCAGGTCCATCTAACCCTGCTCTTTCTCCAACTGCACTGAAGTGCTGTGATATCTGTTCTGATTTGGGGAGCTCCAGCAGTCTGAGTGCGCTCACAAACATTGTCTCTCACTGTGTCTTATCTGCTATCTGCTTCGATCCATAATGGCTGCTGGCTGACCGGCCACAGTGTCCTCCGCTGTCCACCGCTGTCCAACGGCGGGCCGATAAGCGCAGAGCCTGCAGGCGGGGTCCGGTGGGGTCTGGCGCCCCTTGGCTCTTGTTTATTGACGTTTTTGTTATCTTTTTGGAAGCATCGCAGACCCCCTCCCTGGCTCGGTATGTGCTGCACCCGCCCAGGAAGTCGTTTTAGAGAGAGATTCTCTCCCCCCCCCTCTCTCTCTCTCTCTCTCATATTAGCTGCTTTTGCCGTTGGAAAAAATTAGACATCGAAAGGAAAAAAATGAGAGACAAGATAATAACTATGCCGACCTGTGCTCTTTTTTTTCTATTGGGTTACAAGCAGCAAGCGGAAGAGTTATCAGGAGCTGATCTACAGTCAGTGTCTCGCTTGGGGAGGAGAAGAGATGGTGTGTAATAAATAAAAAGCACGGAATAAATAATAAATAGATACCAATCGCCCTAACGGCATTCATTCTTCATCCGCACAGTCCCCCCGCCTCTTTCTCTTTGCTTCTCTCTTTTCTCTCTCTCTTTGTCTCTCTCCCTGTCGTTCTGTTCTGCATGTCTCAGATCACTTGTCTTCCTCTGTCAAATACAGGTTTCCATTTATAGCCGGCTGTGGCTGTGGTCTCTCTCTTGGAAGAGGATGTTGAAGTACGTGGAGAGAGAAAAAGAAACAGAAGGAGGGAAAGAGAGGGATAGAATAGAGAGATAGAGAGAGAGAGAGAGAGATGGTCAGAGAGAGGTAGTAAAAGAGAGAGAAGAAAGATGGAGAGAAACAGAGAGGCTGTCAGAGGGTTTCTCTGAAGTGCACTCTAGTGTGTCTAAAGGCTGAGCGGGGCCCTCTCACTCTAACGTGCTGTGCTGTGCCGTGTGGCATGCATTCCGGGGAGTAGGGGCAGGAGCTTGATGCGCTTCCTGCCCAGTGCCCAGCATATGGAACTGATGCATCTGTTTCAGGCAGGCAGGATAATCTATAATTAGCCCCAATGAAGCTGTTTGCCTCAATCAATGGGATTAGGTCCACGGGGAGGAAGGGGAGGAGACATTAACAGCCGTCTCCTGGAATATCTAACGCCACAGAGAAAATTAGTTAAGGGGGATATGTGTGTACATTTGAATACTGCATTTCTGTGTGTGTGTGTGTGTGTTTCAAGTATGGCTAGTGTTATGTATCTGAGAGTGTTTGTTTAAATGAGGCTAGGAGTGTATATATTTATTTGGATATGTGCATGTATACAAACACATCTCATAATGCGTGTGTGTGTGTGTGTGTGTGCGTGTGTGTGCATGTGTGTTTGTATGCATGCACACTCCATGACTGATTAAAGGCTCTCAGTGGAGTGGGAGAATCTTTGGGAGAGGATCTGGACTGTGAAGAGCCCTCTCATTACAAACAGCAGAGCCTCTCTCTCTCTCTTTCTCTCTCTTTCTCTCTCTCTCTCTCTCTGTCTCTTTCTCTCTCCCTCACCCCTCTTGTCTATCTGGAACCGTAATATATCAGAGGAGAATGGCCTAACTGAATGAAAATATTATTTTTAGACCTTAGTTGAATCAAAAATCAGCTTTTAAAAGTGTTTGATTTTTGACATTCGTCATGCAGGTTTCTGTGAAATGATATTAAGGTATATGGTGTGTTTTTGTACCTGGTGTGTGCTTATGTAGGGGAAATGGTTGCCTTTTTTAAGAAAAAGACACAGATCTCCCACTCTTGCTTTCATACTCTCTTCTCACTCTCTCGCACTCCTTCTGAGTCTGTCTCTAACTCATTGTGTTTACACCCATACACACACACACACACATACACACACACACACACACACACTTTCAGTGTGTTGCTGTGTGGGCTTGCACTTGTGGATGCTCTGGCAGATATGTTTTTGCAAGCATCAGTCAGCCTGCCAGTCAGCATCTCATCGGTGCCAGTGTAGATACTCTATAAGCTATTCTCTCTCGCGCGCACGCTCCCTCAATTCTTTTCATCTTCTCCTCTCCTCATCCTCATCCTCTCCTCTAGAACCATCCCCATCCATCCCAGCATGCACTGAGCTGCTCTGATTTGTGTGACTGCCGTTTGGCACCGGGGCTTGGGGGCCGTGATGTTTTGGGTGTTGGCGCTGGTGGTGCTGGCAGGGGAAGGGGATGGGGAGAGGAGGGCAGGATGCAGCCCATGCCGCCTGACGTTCCAGCCGTGAGCTATTAGCCAGGTGTCTGTGGGTGATTTTGCGCTCGCTCCCTCTGCCAGAGGCACAGTCAAATCACCGAGGCTGGACAATTGTTCTTGTGCAGGAGAGGAACAGGCGTGCCGAATTGGAAATTAGATTACGGGGGTGTTTGTGTGTGTGTGTGTGCGTGCGTGTTTGTGTGCTTGTGTCAGGGAAAAAGAATATTTTTGTGCCCTGTGCATGCACCTGCATGAATTTGTCAGTCTCTCTATAAACTGCTTGATAATGTGCGTGTGTGTGTGCGTGCGTGCATATGCGGACACGCTTAAGTTGGTGTCTGCATTTGTTTCTGTGTGCTGTCACTGTGTGTGTGTGTGTGTGTGTGTGTGTGTGTGTTTAGCGTCACAGAGCACGGTGCTGACAAAGAACATCTGTGCCCGCTGATCCAGCTCCGGCGGACGCAGGGTGGCATTAATGGCGATAAATCACAGGGTGGCACAGAGTGAAGTGGGGCGGCAGAGGCAGCCAGCGGCAGCAGCACCCCCTCTCTCCCCCTCTCCCCCCCCTCTCCCCCTCTCTCCCCTCTCCCCCCTCTCTCCCCTCCCCCCCCTCTCCCCCCCTCTCCTCCTCTCTCCCTCTCCCCCCTCTCCCCCCTCTCTCCTCCTCCCTCCTCCTCTCTACCCCTCTCCCCTCTCTCTTTCTTTTAGAATTCCCAGGGAAAGGCCAGTATTCCCAGCCTGCCTGTCCATCTGCCCTTCACCTCAAGTGCCCTCGATTCTGGTTCATGCAGTCCTAGCCCCCAGCCCCAGTGTCTGCTAGGGGGAGTGTGCTGCTGTGTCTGAGTGGGACAGAGACAGGTAGATTCCATTCTCCCCGAGGAGAGGGAACAGGAGGAGTCTCACACACTTGTCTTTGTTTTCACCACGCTCACTCTGATGAGGCGTTCGGTGGAGAAAAAGAGAGAGAGAGAGAGAGAGGGAGAGAAGAAGAAAGGGATGGAGGAAGAGGGAGAGAGAGAGAGCGGGAGAGAGCAAGAACTGTGCCTGGGGGCTCACAGAGGGGCTTTGTCCATAGTTGCCCCTTGGCACACAACGGTGCGCGGTGCCCCTCCTCACAGGGCTCGGTGCCATCTCTGTAATCAGCTGCCGCTTGATGCAGCCAGTGCTCTGTGTGTGTGTGTGTGTGTGTGTGTGGTGTGTGTGTGTGTGTGTGTGTGTGTGTGTGTGTGTGTGTGTGTGATGGCCATCACTGCAGAGGGAGAGAGTTCTGTCCCACTGATAGAGGGATGGGAAAAGAGAAAATGAGAGAAGATGGAGAGAAGGAAATGGAAAAAGATGTTCCAAAGAGACTGTTGCTAGTTTCATTCTCTCTCTCTCTCTCTCTCTCTCTCTCTCTCTCTCTCTCTCTGTCTGTCTGTGTGTGTGTGTGTTGTGTGTGTGTGTGTGTGTGTGTGTGTGTGTGTGTGTGTGTGTGTGTGTGTGTGTGTGTGTGTGTGTGTGTGTGTGTGTGTGTGTAGAGGGTGGGCACTGGTATACAGGGACATCTGTGTTGATGTGAAGATTACATTCCTGCTGTTGATTACAGGCCCAAATCTTTGGTGTCCTGTGTTGCACTGACCAAGACACCCAAGTAATTATGCCTCTGTTGGGAGTGGGCAGCCAACCAAATGCACACACACATACACATACACACACACAAACATACACACAAACGCTTACACAGGAAAAACAAATCCATGCATACCCATAAATGTGCTTTTTCTCATTACACTATATAACTGCTATACAGCCAGGATGGAAATAGAACAAAGGAAATGCATACACACATACACACACACACACACACACCACACACACACACACACACACACATACACAATGCACACACAAACACACAAACACTATTCTCTGTGGGCACTTTCCCAGTCAATTCTGAGCTCTCGCTTTTGCTAATAATTGTTGCTCAAGGAGAAGCTGCCAGAACGAGAGATAATGATGTGGATGAAAAAAACAACAAGCAGCCAACAACAGCAACAGCTCAGAGCAACCAGTGGCAGTCCGATCTGCCTGGCATCAACCACCGTGTGTGTGCAACTTACCCCCATTGGCATAGCTGCAGTGCGTCACAAACACACACGCCGACCACATGCTTTCTCGTACACACACAAAAACAAGGTGCAGAACACACAAAGTGATACACATGCGTTCACATACACACAAAACAAAGCAGACCAATACTCCAACACACTTCTCTCAATCGCACATAGATACACAACATGCAAGGACGCAGTAAAAATGCCAGCACATTTTCAGCACATGCAAGCACACACACACACACACACATACCATGTAGACACAAACACACTCTCACACACACACACACACACACAGGCACATTTGCAAACATACACATACACGCTTACACATACACAAACACAGTTCACATCCACAGGTCTTGCATCCTTGCAGCCTATTCCCAACACTCCATTTAATAACATGTCTGGAGTGATGTTGGGGAAGTGCTCACATTGTGGACTGCAGAGAAGAATGAGTTTTGGAGCAGCGTAATTAAGGTGTTACGAAACGGCGGGTGACCCCATGTGGCGTGGGACAGCTCAGGCAGGCAGGGGTGTATCTGCTGCAGAGTCAAGCTGCAGTCACGGCACCCGGGGGAAATGTGGGCAATGCGTCAGAGTGTGTGTGTGTGTCTGTCTGTCTGTCTGCGTGGCGCCACATGTCAGATCCTTCATGATTTGTTTGTTTTCATTGTTTCCTGTTTTTGTTTTGTTTTTGCATTTTTATTTAGCATCCCCCCCCCCCCCCCCCCCAAAGCAAGTTCTGTCTCAGCTTCACTATAGTACCTGACACATAACTCACTCACTCAGCTTTCTTTCACTGACCATCATGCTGGTTACATCATTCGTTCCCTTTTTTTTTGATTTTGCAGATGTGGTTTGTCAGTATGCATCGAGCTCACATGTCTGTGTGCCAAACAGCATTGCATGTATGCAGCACTGCCTGTGGCTTAACCAAGCCTCTCTGCTCTCCTCTTTTGCAGTGCGATACCTACTGAAGAATAACGTCAGCCCTGACCTCTGCAACGAAGATGGACTCACTGCTCTACACCAGGTAAAGAACTCACAGTCCCAACAAAAAGCCACACGTCTCCACCTGCAAGGACAGAATCACACACACACTCAATCCAGGACATTTTTTTTTTATTCTTAAAATGTGTCAACTTGGGCTGTTTGATCACAAGTGGGAAGCTGACACCGATTGCCTGTTTAAACTTGTGTCTGATCATACGTCTCGAAAGTGTCCTGTTAGAGTTATGGGAGCTATGGGTTTCTGCTTGTCAGGGACTCATTAGCGTTGACACTGCCAAAGATATGAGGTGAGATGCATCCCAGACCACCTGGGTAGGCAGTTTGAGTGGAATGACCAGTGAGTTGCACTGTGATCTGTCACTTGTCCCTGTCCGCTTGTCAACCAGTCAGGGAAGATGGATTGTGAAACCAACTGCATACCCGGGCATTCGCTCTTCTCTTTTTCTATTTCTGCCAGTTGAGTTTGATGGCCTTGGTCTGTGTTGACATGTTTAAGGATTCTGGAAGGTTCCTGTTCCCCTTCCTTTAAGCAGTTCCGTCAAGTTCATTACCTTGAGTGACCCAGTTCCTTGCGCCCAGTGATCCTAATCATTAGGCAATTGACCAAGTGATCGCAAAAAGTAGTGTGTGTGTGACCTGGTCAAAGTGTTAAGTTGGCGCTAAGGTGATTAATGCCTACTGGGTCTATCTATAAAACTAAACAGTACCCAAAAAAGTAAGTCTTTTGTTTGTGCTTTGAAGACAAAAGCCATCATCTTCATGCACAAAACTGACAGATTTGATTCCAGTATGATGGTCTCGTCCTCATGTAGCACAGGGCCAGCGCGGGGCCAGACTGTGAAGCAGGGATGGGTGCCGGTCAGGGCAGAGCTGAGGCGCGGGTCGAAAAAGCGAGCCAGGAAAAACAGATTGACCTTCAGACCTCAGCCTCAGCCTTGCGCCACCAGATGGGCTAATCCAGTGCCCTCTCCCTACCTCCCTCCCTCGCCTCTCCCAGCAGCAATGAGTGGCAGGCTTATACACACAGATTTAGAGCTGTTTGGTCGCTCAATGAACAGCGAAGAACTCCACGCTACTTCCCTGATGATGCTACTACAGCGAGCCATTACCCATGAGCCTCTTGTGTCTGTATCTGCGGAGCTGTGGCTTCAGCTTCAATTGCTCTTGAGCTTGCTAAGACATGAGACATTGTTTTTTTTTTTTGGGGGGGGGGGGGGTTCATGGTTTTAGAGATATATGAGTTTTGGGGGGGTTATTTGTTGTGTTATGTAAGATGAGATTGTGTTGTTTGTTTGTAAACGCGGGCCAGATGATTGTGCTAAGTCCACACATTTTAATTACGTCCGCGCTGGAAGCAGGACCTGTACCGCTGGTGCAGGAGAATAAGCGTCTGTGTGGTGGCTTATCCGATGTTGGCTGGACTGATGCTCACATTACGTGAAGAGAACTGGCAGTTAAGTCACACTGGGCTGCAATATTGCCACCCTCCTGGCAAAATTCAGTTTCTTTTTGTCCCTCACACACACACACACACACACATATACACCTACACCTTCCCTTTGGCTCCCTTCCTCCAGGCTGTGAATTGCCAGCGCTTGGCGTAAAATGGAAAAATAATATTGAATCAGAGCTGGAATTAAGGACGCCTTTGGGAACAGTTCACACTTAAATGCATTTCCCAATCAGCGTTATGGCTGCAAGGCGAGGCTAGGTGAGGCAGCCCAGGGAGGTGCAGGCTGAGTGCTGGGCACGGGGGGATGGAGCTGTGCCACGGCTGAAGCTTGGCAGAGAGGGCTACCATCAGACTGTCACACACCTCTGGACAGGGAAACATTCATCTTTGTCTCTCACCTGGCTTTGCCCATCAGTGTCTTCTCTAACTCTAAGTGCCTTTCTTTCTTTCTTTCTTTCCTTTCTTTCCATCAGTTCTTTCAAGTCTCTCTTTCATCTGTCTGTCTGTGATCCCTTCCTTCTCGGCAGGCTGTGGGGTTAATGTTTGCTGAAAGGCCTGTGATTGCTGGCCAGCTGACATGAGAGGCTGGGGCTTGTCAGGAGCTAAATTGAGGTGGCGACCAGTTTTTGGTGATGTGTCCATTTTCTATGTCTCATTCATGCCAGTCAGAAAAAAGGACAGGGGCATCTTGGGACTTTTTTGTGTGTCAGGCTGTCTGTCTCTCATTTTTTCCCTTTTTTTTTCTTTTTTTTACTGATTAGTGGTTGCCGAAAATTAACCTGTCCACCTATGTGTGGATGAAGCTCCAAATAAGACAAATGAACGCTGTCGCTACTTAGTACTGAGTATTATGGTTGTCTAAGCGATGATTAAGTACACAGTACTTAAAGACATACAATAGACAGCCATTAGTTTCCTATTAATCACATCTTTTTTTTATCTCACACATTCATACATGCATAATGTAGTTGGAGATGGACCTGGTTCCCTGGTTTTGGTTAAGTGTTAACATGTGCTGTTGAAGTGCAGTACAGTACACGCATACTGTACCTGGATTAGAGCACCTGGATTAGCAGAGGGATTATTCACAATTTGCCCAGTGCATTGCAGTAAGGATACCTAATAGTCTGGGCAAATCCAAATCTCAGTTGAGATTGTGAGGTGGTTTGAAGTTCACTTGTTCACTTTCCATTCAGTTATATTGGTTACCAGTACATGAAACTCTTACCAAAGCTTTTCAGAAGCACAGCAAACGCATCTTTCTTGTGAACAATGGTGTTAAATGCAGATATTTTCTCAGTTCAAAGGAAGTGAATGACATGTCAAAATGGTTGAATGCTGACACCACGATTGATTATGCTGAGCACAATGCTCTGTCAATATATAAAGCTCACCGATGCTGAACAAATCACTGTGATTGGTTGCAGGGAATTTTGGTAGTCTGGAAATGGGCAACAATGGGCTTGCCTCCGGATGGACCTGCAAAAGCAAAGTTCAGTTTGCTAGCAATTCCACCTGGGACCAACCAGGCTAGACAGCTAATGCTTTAATTCTTAAAACAAATATATCACATATTTGATTTTGAAGGCAACGCCATTGTCGGTAGATGGTCAGTGGTCATTCTGTGTAAAAGGAAGTAAACATACCTATTGTCCCCATAACCACCCAGGCCATGCAGTTTGTTCTGTGGTCCAAGACGGAAAAAAGCCGTGAAAATGTATGGAAAAAATGACGATGTTGCCAAAATAGAGTTAGCATGATGATATGCTTTTGTCAGTACCAAAGATGCTGATGGTGTTTGCAAGTTTTTTTGCAACCACCGACCTTCATAAGGATGCCTTATATGCACATATGTATGTTTTTTCCAACCAAACAGGTATTCGCCATCAGTATGGTGGTCCATATTTGCCCTGGTCCGACACACACACACACACACACACACACACACACACACACAGAGTGTGTGCAGCTCAGACCTCATTACAAGTGCTTGTGCTTGTTAGCATTCAGGAGGGAGTCCTCCCAATAGGCCGGGGGACAATTAGCCTCTGACACACTGACTTCATCTATGGCATTATTAATGTGTGTCCACCATGGATTCCCACAGCTGTCTACAGTCACCACTCTGTTATCAAGGCAAGGCTCTCACACAGAGAACAGCCTTGCAGATGCGGGCGTTTTATGGCCAGTGGAGATGTCACTCTGGGACATTGCATTAGTTTTCCGTAGTTGTTTCTTCACGAGGCTACGGTCATTGTGCATTGTGTACGAATATGTAATGCGTGGGCGAGCATTTTTCTGAATATGCAAATGTGCATGCACACACACACACACACACACACACACACAGAATTCAGATCACTCAGTCATGCACGCCTTCCTCCTGAAGGAGCCTCAAAGGGCAGTGGGCTAGCAAAGCCCAGGCGACATTCATTTCGTAGCCACCGTCACAGTCCGCTGCCTGCCCTGAAGACAGCCCCGCCACGAGACCAGAGTCCAGCCAAACTGAGCTGTATTAGGCCCCAGCTCCAGAGCCCACACCTCCCTTCAGGCCTTCCTCACCAGCCCCAGACCCAAGGCACGTCATCCCCACCAGCACATTACCCAGAACCACAGGGCCTGCCGGGGATTGGTCTGGGTTATTACCACTATCTCTCTGGTGAATCAGCACTGCCAACCCTTTTACGCACACGCACACACACGCACACACACACGCTAGCAAACCACATTGTTCTCAAAAACATCCTGACAACTTCCCTAAAGTGAGCACAAAAGCAGAAGCAATACACTTTTTTCACTTCTGAAAAAAAAACAATCATCTCTCTCACTCGCTATTTTTACGAGCTTTCCCAGCAGGCCATTCATTTACTCGTTCATCATCCCCCCCCCCCTTCTCTCTGTCTCTCTCCATTCCACCTTCCCTCCACCTCCAGCTTTTCCCTTCCCCTCCGAGCCGCTATCAGGCGTCAGAAATGCTGAAACACTGCTGGTGTTGTTATCTGCCCTCCATGGGGACGTGGTCTGCCTCTCCGCCAAGCACTGCTGTGCGGCTCTGCTCTATGGCTCAGCAGTGGGGGGGGGGGGGTTATGAAAGACCAGTATTATGGCCTCCTTTATGTCATTGTCTTTCTGTGGCAGGAGTTGGAGAGGGCTAGATGGGGGGGTGACTGAGAGAGAGAGAGAGAGAGAGAGAGAGAGAGAAAGGATTATGGAAAAGAGGAAGTGGGTGCTTTGAGTTCTGATGTGTGTGGAAATTGGGGTGGAGTACGGGGGGAATAGGAGGTGTGTGTGTGTGTGTGTGTGTGTGTGTGAGTGATTGGTGGAATCATATCTTGATTTAGAAAAAAGAAAAAAAGCCTGGGCCAGCGTGTGTGTGTAAGCGTGTCGTAAATTGCAGCCTGTCATGGGTCATCCAGGCAAGCAACAAAAGCCTTTCCATTATGCATCACCAATTACCTCTCAGATGTGTTTACCAATGCAGTTTAAAAGCACCTTTGAAATCAGGGACACAGAAATAATAGTTTGCAGTCCGCAGTCATTAACCTTCATTATAAAACACTCTCTAACACGCACTCTCTAAAAGCAGTTCCGTGCTGCGTTCTCTTGAACTGTGAGTTCCTAGTATCAATCCAGAGTTGTGACGTTTCGGTTGAAGCATTTACGTATCCTGCCCCTCTCTTAGTGAAGTGTGTCTCACCCAGACCCCAAGCTGTCACTTAATTACACATTCTGCTCTCATACACGCATTATCTGATTCAAGCTGCTCTCCGAGTGTCACTCTAAGATTGGCCTTACTCATCTAGTGAGTGCTTACTCTGACCGCGTGTGTTTTGCATTTGTGTTTATGAGTGAGTTTGCATTTCTGTGTGCTTGTGCTTGTGCTTTTGATTGTGTGTGTATGTGTGTGTATATGTGTGTGTGTACTTATGTGTGTGCTTGTTTGTATGAGGATCAAGTGTGTGTGTGTGTGTGTGTGTGTGTGTGTGTGTGTGTGTGTGTGTGTGTGTGCATATATGTGCGAGTGAGTTGTGCATGTATTTGTCTATATTTGTGTGTGTGTCGGTCTTTGCGCGTGTGTACGTGCGCACGTTCTTGTGTGTATGAGGAGTGTGTGTTCTATTGTGGGCCTTCCTTGGCTGACAGAGAGAAAGGATGAAGCACTAAACAGAAATAAACAGCGGCAACATAGTGAGTGTGCAGAGCTTTGACCGCTCGAGGAGGAAGCCCTTTACTCACACTCACACACTCACCTCAGTGCTTGGCACATAATTAGCACACCACCAACACACTTATACATGTATACCCCACGTATACACAAGCACACGCATACACACACACACACTCCGCTCTCTCACGTCCCATGCTGCACAGTGGAGAAGCTCAGGGAAGCCCACATCCCCAGTGGTGGTGTTTCGTGTTTTTTTCGGAGTGCGCCCTGGCGCAGACCTTGTCCGCCAGCTGTCGTTGACTCTCATGCCATTCTTGACCCCATGGGCCCCGTGTGATTATGTGGCTCCGAAAAGACCTGATCAGCTCACAGATTACGAGCGAAAAAGAGAGAGGGGGGTGGGGGGGTGGGGGTGGTATCATGCTGCGTGCGGCATGGGAAAATCCCTCCACCCACTGCTCACGCCCTGCTGCCTGGAAAATACATTTTTGTTTTTCCATTTTTTTAGCATTTGTTTGGTTTGTGTGTGGGTGTGTGTGTGTGTGTGTGTATCAGAGTGGGACTATATATCCATATATATCGACGTGTGTGTTTCCATATTTCATGTTTGGTTTGTGTGTGTGTGCATGTGTGTGTGCGCTCTGTGCAAGGTCAGCGGGATGGATTTGTCAAATACTCCTATGTATTTGCACAGTGTGTGTGTGTATGCGTTTTGGGTGTTTAGAAGGCCACCACTCCCTTTCATTTCCTTGTTGTGGCCCTATAAAGGCCTGTGTCATTGGCCCTGACTGTCCAGGTCGTGTGTGTGTGCGCAGACATAACTGGTGTCTCTCTCAGGGACCAGTTAGTAGCAGAGCTGGGATCAGAGCAGGCCCTGGGGCTAGGGGATGCTTTGCTTGCTTTCTCTCTGTTCTAATGCTGACCCTGCTGTGCAAGAGCCGGTGTGAAGTTTTAATGGTTACTGAAGTGCAGCACTGCCAATGTCTGAGCTGGTTCAGTGCTAAAATGTATGGTTGGTGAACTCTTTTTATTTATTGGTAGGAATCTTCTCTTCTGTCTTACTCCTTTGGTGAAGCTCTATTGACATTTGCACTAATGTGATCTTCCTGTCTGTCTGTCTCAGTGCTGTATAGATAACTATGAGGAGATGGTGAAGATCTTGCTGGACCGTGGTGCTAACGTGAATGCCCAGGATAATGAGCTGTGGACGCCACTACATGCGGCTGCCACCTGTGGTCACGCCGGCCTGGTTAAGATCCTCATCCAACAGTAAGCGTGTGTGTGTGTGTGTGTGTGTGTGCGCATGCATGCATGCATGCATGTGTGTGTGCAAACAAGTACGGATGCCTGTCAACATACGTTTGACAGTCTGTTGTCTGTGTGTGCATTACCTGTGTGTGTGACGGTCTATGTGTGCATTACCTGTGCGTACGTGTGTGCATGTGTGTAATGTAATGTATATGTGTAATGTATGTGTGTACATACAGCTGTGTGTGACCTGCAGGCTGTAAAAGCCAATGGTTAATCTCAGCTGTTTCATTAATGCCTTGCCCACTCCCTCTGCCCACAGTGGAGCCGACCTGTTAGCTGTCAACTCGGATGGCAACATGCCCTACGATTTGTGCGAGGACGACCCCACTCTGGACATTATCGAGACCGCCATGGCCAACCGAGGTGAGATGTCCTTCTCTCTCTCCTTAGCACCTCATTGTCTCCATAGCAACAGCAGCTATCACCCACCACCCCCTTACCCCTTACACACACACACACACACACACACAGGATACCTGTGCTCTTTTGATTGATGCGCTGCCGGGAGCCTTTGAAAAAAGAGCACGAGCGCTATCGCTGCTGTGAGCTTCTGCGCTGGTGGGATATCTCCACATAGCCAATAAAGCAATATCCCTGTGTGTCTGTGTGTGTCTGTGTGTGTTTGTGTGTGTGTGTCTGTGTGTGTCTGTGTGTGTCTGTGTGTGTATGTGTGTGTGTGTGTGTGTGTGTGTGTGTGTTGAGAGAAGGGGAAAGGGGATCTAGGGAGACTAACTGGGCTTAGGAGCCACGTAGAGGTGCCGGAGATAAAGGGCTGGTGGGGATGATGAGATGGGGTTAGGGTTTGGCGGGGCTCGGGGATGAATAGGCAGGTAAGTGGAGAGGTGGGATTAAGATAATTACCACATCCAGGCGTGCCTGATGCCTCCAGTTGAAATGTCTTTAGGAGCTGAAATTGCAGGTGGGGGGAGGGGTGGGCGTAAAAGGGTGTTTGATTGTATATTCACACACAGACATGTTTGGTAATAAATTCACATGCGCACACACACACACACAAACTGATCAGCAGGTAGAAATGTACACACACACAGGCATGCTCTCATACGTACACGCTCTCGCACGGTGCACACACACAAAATCACAAACGCAATCACTCAGGCAGTGCAATTTGAGGGAAAATTAGAGCAGGGCCCAGACACAGGCAGGAAATCCAAGTCTGGGTTCCAGGAACAGGGCGCGAGTGAGCTGGCTTGGTTGGCAGCCCAGTGGACTTAACTAATTGTCCCCAAATTTGGCTGTGAGGCCTGTGGGGATAAAGAGCAAACAGAGGATCACTGCGCTTAAGGGAAACAGGAGTGCTCGCTGTCTGAAGGCCTGTCTGTCTGGCCCCCGTCAGAAAGTGATCACTCAGACGTGTTTTTCATTTCAGCTGTATACTGGTAATCTTTTTTTTTGTTTTGTTTTCTTTTTTTTTTTTTTTTTTACACTTAACTCATGGTTGTATCATTTGAAATAAACCATACATTCTATTCTCTTTCTCTCTTTTTTTGATGTTCGTAAATGTCACTCTAACATTTTGCCACTAGGCAAGGTTTTGTGCGCACTTGAGCTATAATGCTGGTTAATGTACACAGTTTAGTTTGCAATTCCTTGGTTTCTTTCACTCTCTGTCAGACTGCTGCGCGTGATATTTATGGCTTCCACTGACGTGCCCTGTGGTTTTGTGAGGGGCACTATTATTGGACGGGGCAACAGGTGGGTC
The DNA here is from genome assembly GCA_015244755.2 of Tenualosa ilisha. Classification (NCBI taxonomy): domain Eukaryota; kingdom Metazoa; phylum Chordata; class Actinopteri; order Clupeiformes; family Clupeidae; genus Tenualosa; species Tenualosa ilisha. The sequence goes on from PYXC01002417.1 coordinate 502,545, forward strand.
TGTGAAATTGAGTGACAGCTGTCGTGTTTGATCTCTGTCTGTTTGTCAGGCATCACCCAGGAGATGATCAATGAGACACGGGCATCAGTGGAGAGAAGGATGCTGGGGGACATCCAGAACCTTCTGCGAGATGGCGAGGATGTGAACCAGCATGACTCCCAGGGAGCAACACTGGTAGGCAGAGAAGGAAGAACACACACACACACACACACACACACACACAAACACACACACACACAGAGACAGTCAGTCATATTTATTAATATCAGCTGGCATGACCCAGGCACCAGTTCCTGACACACCAGCTCTCCAAACTTGATTAAACACATTTTCTGGCCCAATTTCCTGCTTTATGGGATTTGCGCTATATTAAAATGCTCCTCCAACAAGGATTTGCGGCACACTGTAAAACACAAAAAATGAAAACCCAATTGGATTAGGGCCAGGAAACACGCATTGTGCTGCCCTGCCTCAGCACCAAAAATAACCATGTTAAGCTTTGAACCGAAGCCTGAGCACAAATGAAGTCATTGGAAATGTTCACTTCACGCTCAGGCGTGCATGTAGCTACTCCACTCACTGATGTACTGTATTATAGAAGGTTTGACCTTTGGTGAAGAGACACAAGAAACCCTTTAATAAATACTTAGGTCAAGCATCCTTAGCTTTGACACTTTCTTTTTTGAAATAATTAAGCATGCATATTAAATATGCCTGCTGGGTTTCTTTAGATGGGGTTTATATTCCACTACAAATATTAATATGCATTAAAATTTGATTAGTTTCATACCATTGGTAACAGACAATACACACGCAGGTGCAAATTAGGTCTGTGTCATTCTCTTAATTTAATTCACACATACATTACCTTTTTAATGTGCATTTAAACTAGTACCAAGAGGCATCTAGAAAGCTATTTACATAAAAAGGAGCCAGCAGGCTTCTGTTTGCATTTCATCAGTAGCAAGGCTGTCTGCCCTCCTAAGCCTCCAGCAGCTTTGAAAATTGTCATAGGTGAATATAAAGACAAATTCGTTTTCACCTTGCAGTCATGGATCTTCTTTGTATATTTGCTCTTGAGGGAGGTTGCATACCAGAGCATGTAAACATCTTGGGCCATGGTCAGGTGCAGACTAAAGTGAGCATTGAGAAATAAAGGGTCCATTTTCATTCCTCTCATAAACACTTTACACAAACACCTTTTTTACCATGTGGAGTTTTGTTTTTTGCTTATTTGTTTGTTTGTTTAAATTGTTTATGTTGTCATGCTTAGGGTTTGCAACTTTTGCATGAAAACTTTACTTACTTTCCTTCTCTGTCCTCCAGCTCAGTGCATGGTATTATCTCATTCTCAAGGCCATCCGAATGTAGTGGAGCTAGACTGCACTGTTTAAAACAAAGAGGCCTTTGCTGGTTCCTTTAATCACCAGCTGACCCCAACACAGGGATGAGGTGGTGCCAAAACCCATTAATGGTGTGAAGTACATGATTTAATGCGCAAGAACGCGTCTTGTGAAAGTTTCATCCTAATCTTAAGTAGTATGTGACTTAACCCAGGACACGGGTGGCTTAAGGTGGTTACCTCTCTTTGACCTCTGTGTCGACCATCGAGGCAGGTAATGGGGGGAGGCTGAGTGGATGATCCTGGCATGACAGAGTAGCGCAGGTCCCTACTGTGACTGGTGATTAGCATAGCATGACTTGAGACCCACGCTACATGACACCAATTCATTTTTGTAGCGGCTGACTCATAGACTAATCATTTGTGTACCAACAGTTAAGTGTCAGGTCCAAATTTCAGAAAAAAATAATCCCTTGAGCTACTACTGTTGACATGAACTGTTAAAGTTCGTTTCTAATTACCGCTCTCTCCACTGATTTGTGGTATTATGCTGGTCCTGTTGCTAATGCCTGATGCCAACAAAAGCACAAATCTCTGTGCTAATTGCTCCCATAGTCTCATTAGACTCCCAATGAACTGAATGCCTCAAGGCTAGCTGGTCTCTGGACCTCAGCAGCATTCTTCTGCCTTCAGAATGTCAAAGCCTGTCGTGCTTGGAGCCCACCTCATGTTGCTTTCTCTGCTCGGTCCCCCAGCTCCACATTGCAGCGGCCAACGGCTACGTCCAGGCCGCGGAGCTGCTGCTGGAGGGTGGTGCGCGGACAGACCTGCGGGACTCTGACGGCTGGCAGCCCCTCCACGCCGCTGCCTGCTGGGGCCAGGTAAGTTGGGTGGGCATGCACATGCCCAGTGTGGACAGACGGACAATAACTTTAGGCTAGGCAGGACTACATACAGTGGCTAGCGTATAATACGGGCTAGGTACAAAGAAGAATACATGGCCCAATGCAATTGAATTTACATACATTTTCTCTGTAACACACAGACATGTTCATTCAGACTCAAAACAGCAATGGAGTCATGTGAGGTTTTTGTGCTCTAATCACATATAGAAAACCATAATCAGCTTGCTTTCTTTCTCTACTTATTCCTCTCCACGTATATAGACTCTCTCACACACACACACACACACACTGCAAAATGCATGCATTGCATACTTTCTCATCAAGCTGAGTAGTTTCTGAGTGAGGAGTATGCACACAGGCCCATTGATCAGCCTTGGCCCGTGTGCAGTGTTTGGTGATGCAGACTTCAGCTGCTCTTCAGCGTGGCCTCTCCTTTTTTTATCTGCAGATGCAGGTGGCAGAGCTGCTGGTGTCTCACGGGGCCAGCCTCAATGCCAGGACCTACTTAGATGAAACGCCCATAGGTAAATTACTTACTACCTCTATGACTCACTCCAAGCCTCTGGACAATGTTATTGTTGTCATTGTTGTAGGGAAGTGTAAGTGCATTCATTGTTTTGTTCTCTCTCTCTCTCTCTCTCTCTCTCTCTCTCTCTCTCTTTCTCTCTCTTATACACACACACACACACACACACACACACTGACCTTAGACTTGTGTGAGGATGAGGAGTTCAGGGCAGTCCTGCTGGATCTGAAGCACAAGCACGACATCATCATGAAGTCTCAGTTGAAGCACAAAACCTCCCTGTGCAGGCGGACGTCCAGTGCAGGCAGCCGTGGGTATGTACTGCCATCTGCTGGTTGGGTTTTAGAATGGCACACAAGCAAAATGCTAACCCTGATTGGAAAGCTGTGCTATTACAGGGAAGTGGTTATGGAAATGCTTCCAACGCCATTCCATGCCAACTTAAAAACATCCTGCATCAACTAAAAATGAATGTGATGGCATATTTCCACAAACATGGTTATTTAATATTAGCATTTCAATGGTATTTGACAATGTTGTTTAGACTGTTTATAACCTGTGAAACCACTTGTATTCTTTACATAGTAACTTGTGACCTTCTAAAAGAGTAGAATAGCATACTCTCCCTTCTAAGCCTCATATTTGCCTTATGAAGACACATATTGCTGTGTATTGGCTTGCATTGTAACTGCTAAGTCATGAGTTTCTTTAGTGACTTAGCATTGCACTCTTGTGGTGAAAAACTGTAATTGCAGTGATAGGTCAGACATTGGGGTAAATGGCAAAGCTGACCTACAGCACATTAGTCACTTAATTCTTTAAAATATTGCGAAATAATGCACTGTGCATGTTTTGTGCATGTTTTATCTAGGTGTCTCTGTTGTTTGTGTGGGAAACCAACAGGTTTGGCCTAATTACTTCCTGTACATTTTTTTCTTTGTGTGTGTGTGTGTGTGTGTGTGTGTGTGTGTGTGTGTGTGTGTGTGTGTGTGCGTGCGTGCAGTAAAGTGGTGAGGAGGGCTAGTCTGTCTGACCGGCACAACCTGTGCCGCAAAGAGTATGAGACGGAGGCCATTGTGTGGAGGGGAGGGAGGGAGGAGGAGGAGGAGAGAGAGAAGGAGTTCGAGCAGGAAAATAGCCATTCAGTAAGTACATTACATTTACATTTACATTTAGGCATTTAGCAGACGCTTTTATCCAAAGCGACTTACAAAAGAGGATAACATTCAAGCTACAACACAATGAACTAACAAGGAGTGCATATTGCTAACATAGAATCTGCACTGTTTTAAGTTGAAAGTGCAATAGTGTAACACAGTGTAGAGAAATTAAATTATTAAGTGCATAAATTAAATTATTAAGTGCATTAAGTACAGGGTGGAAAACTGTTGGTATGTGACTGCATCATTATTTATGACTTGAGATGAAATATTCAGTGTGAAAACAAATTTAGCAAAAAAAAAACCCAAACATTTTTTTTTGTAAACCCCCATGCCACCCCCAGAGTAGTAAATAACGCATTGAATTGTGGGTGACTCGATTTTGCTTCATTATCTTCCAGAAGCTGTGGTATGGGTACATCTCTCATCACCGTACAGCTCTTAGGATGTCAATCAAGTCATTAAAAGAAATCAGAGGGGTTGTTTGCCCAGAGCACCAAACAAGCTAGGACCACCCCTGACTTTAAGGCCTAACATTGTGAGTTTTGCTGAATCTGTTTCTTCTCCCCAGGCTAAGAGCAGGCCACAGAGGAGGGATGGTGGCAAGCAAAACGGCTGCATCTCCACCACCACCTCCACGCCGGCCCACCCTCCGTCCAATGGTGAGCCCCCAACCGGCCCGGACCCTCCTCGGCCTGCGGCGGCGCCAGTGCCGCCCTCGTCCTCGCCCAGCGAAGAGGCGTGGCCCGCCCGGGAGCGCGCCCAGACGCTGTCGGAGCTCAAGAAGCAGCGGGCGGCAGCCAAACTCCTCAACCACCCGCTGCTCAACGGCCACTTGGGTAACGGCTCGGCCGGCTCATTAGACAGCTCGCTCGGGGGTGGCGGCAGCGCTGGTGGTGGTGGCAACAGCCCCGAAGACTCCCGCATGCCCCTGGTGTCGTCCAATGGCAGTGCCGTTTACTTCACGCCAGCCAGTGGCGACCCGCCCCTCCTCAAGTTCAAGCAACCTATCGAGGAGGAGCAGGTCAAAGGGCACAGCTGCTGCTGCATCTCGTAGGTGTGAGCGAGGCAGGGGCGAGTGTGAGTGTGTGTATGTGTGTCCACTGGTGGTCACACTACAGGTGGAAATGAGCAGAGTTGCAGCAGCAGCAGCAGCAGCACTGTGCAGGGAGTCCCTCTGGAAGGACACCAGAGCCGGACACCGGAGAGGAGAACAGCTATTGGGAACCTGGAGACGGATCTGAGTGCTTTATCTTTTTCCCCCACCCTGTTCTCTAGTTCCACCTTCTGGTGGGTTCACAGTGTTGGAAGGCCTTCCCCAGCAGGAGAAGCCCCATGGTGTATGGAGAAGACCGACATGTAGGAAGGAAGAAGAAAAGAACAATGAAATGAAAAGAGAAGAAAACAAAAAAAAAAGAGTCTGGGAAGGGCAGATCTTGAACTGACGTGAGACACTCTGACACTCACTGTTCTGACTGGCAGAGACGGCCACGACTGACATAGAGCCTCACCCAACACTTCCCTGGTCTGAGTCACGTCAAGTGAAGGAGACTTTTGCACACCCACCAAAAGGGAAAAACTTCTCTTTTTGTGGTCAGTCCCTGTGCATATCTGTGCATATTGTTTTTGCCAATTCTGACACCATATTGCTTATGGTTGCTGATCCCATAGTATATTCTACATATCAAAAAATAGTGCTTAAATGCATGTGAGAGGTTGTTCCACAAAGCAAGATCTCTGATTAGGCAGGAGAGAGGGGAACAGTATTCAGTTGGTTTTGCTAATTAGCCTATAGTTATTTGTTACTTATCCTGTTTTGCGGAACAACTTCAATTTCTATTGGTCAAACAACCCAGTCAGAACAGGAGACCCTGAGTGGCCCTTACTGAAAGTGCTTTTTTTCTTTCCAGGAAAAAAAGGGATTTAACCATACAACCACTGTTTCTGCCATGTGTGCTCTTGTCAAAGAAAAAAACAAAACAAAACGTACATACAAATTAGCCAGCGTGTGTCAACATCAGTGTTGTCACTTGTTTTCTTATACGTGTCATTTCAAAGCCAGTATAGTGGTTTAAAAACAGGTGGCATGTGGAACCATGGATTGGTTAGACCAAGCAACAAGCCCGTTTAATATGAGTGATATTGATTCTGCTGTTGCCACATTTTAATTTATGCAGGAGATGTCTTACGAAGCATTTTTGTACAGTGAGATTATGTTATTTATATTTAATTGTGTATAGATGCTACTGTACTATAGAAAGAAAAATCCCATTTGGTATATTTATTGTCTTGTTCTGTCTGTTGAGAGTTTTGTAAGCGTATGAATGCAATAGTTGGAGTATGAACTTGTCCCATATTTCAGAATATTTCAAGGCTTCCCTGAAGGAATTGTTAGCATTTTTGACATAAGAGGTTGATTTTTTTTTTTTTTTTTTTAGAATGCAGTCCAGAAGGTTCAGACAGAGAGAAAGCTAGAGAGCTGTATTGAGATCGTTTAGAGGATCGTCAGGACTATGCACTTTATAAACACTGGCTCTCTGATCTGTGACTAGCAGGAACCGGCTGTGTGTTAGAATGTATGTGTGTGTGTGTGTGTGTGTTCATGCATATCTGTATTGAGCTTATCTGCTGTGCCAGAGAGACTGAGGCAAGCAGATCAGCTAAGTGGAGCAACTGATGTGTCGTTCCCACCACTTTGGTCATTTGACCTCTGTGAGACTCAACATCCACCCACAGTGACTCTCACATTGCCATGTTTTCAATGGTCTCATGAAGTATTTATGAAATCAAGACTCACCTGACCTCGATATATATCTCTCTATTTGTATGACTATGCCTACTGAGGAAAGTTGAAAATATAACCCTTTACCATGTACAGAGGTAGTAAACAGCAATACTGTGTCAGTGTTTTTTGTTTGTTTTTTAAGTGATGACTGACTGATCCCGGTTTCATTCCCTCACTCTCTTCTTTGGGTGCCAAAGAGTCTTCCTGAGGAGTGGCAAGGGAGGGATGCGGGGGGGGCGGGGTTTGGTCGGGGGCTTGACAGTCAGGCGATGTAGCAGGTGAGCTTGCTATCCACTTGGTTAATTTATCTTTTTGTTCCACTGACGCCTCTGTCCTCTTTCCTCCTCGTCTCACCACCCCAGTCCACTCATCCCCTCGACTTCTACTGAATCCCCTGTGTATAGTGTCAAAACGTGTAAAAGTTATGTAAATATATTTGTAACTGTTTCTCTTGGTATTTCTGCTCTGACTCCTGGATGACGTGTCAGTGTTATTGTGCAGGTGTTAAGAAAATGTTCTCTTATTGACTGTGGGAGTGAGGGAGGACCTGCTCTGACTTGTCACAGTGACCTCAAGTACAGAAGGTTGTCGAAGCGTAGCTATTTGCTGCACAGAGGAAGTCAGTAGGTTTGCTACATGTGTCTATATGTTGGAAACAAATTGTGGCTGTTTTCTTCTCCGGAGACTCCGGAGCCTTGACGCTGAAGTCTGACCTTATCTTTCCTATCCATACTGTAGCTAAAAGAATACTTATTGTAGTATAATGTTGTTCAGACCAGTAAATTTCACAAGACATAAGAATCAAAACAAGACCAGACAAACTTGAGGAGGGGTGTATCAGGACTAGCAAGCCACAAAAGCTTTTCTTCCACCTTTAAAGACAACTGTTCACTGTCTTAAAGAGAACTGTTATATGTGTGTGAATACTGAAACAAAAATACAAACTAATGTTTGTCTGCAGTCATGGATCAGAGGTTACTATTAAGGGAAAAAGACTATTAAAACTACTGATTTTGTAATTACTGGAAAATACTGATTGTTGTATTAACATATTTTGAATAAATTGTATATTTTGCTCAATTGTTCTTCTGCTGTTTTTTATTAGCCTTTTTAAAAAGCCATCCATAGCTTAGATCACATAATTTGAGGTTAAATAATCCACTATCATCCAATATCACCATCTTTCCCATTCATTCCTAATTTAGACTACGGCACACCCAGCAAAACATTAGCTTGTTCATTTCAGACAATAAGGAAGAGCAAACATTTTACTGTTAACAAAGTTACAGATAAGAGACCTCAGCAGTGATTAAAGTTGGCTTAAGATATTAAACTAGTGAAGCTGCTGACTAGTATGGCTTTTAAATAAATACAAACTAGTCTTTCAACAGAGGTCCTCAACACTGCTCAAACAAGCCAGGTTAAGACTCAGGCCTTATGTAACTCTTTAACCAGAAGTGAACTTGCACTCCTTGCACTCTGTCATTGTTTTTCTTGCAAAAAGACAAATAAAACAATAAACATTTAATTGAGTGTATTGCCACGGAGAGAGAGACTGCAACTGTGAATCGGATTTTCCAGTTTGACAGCCTGCTGGTGTGAAAGTGACTCAGCAAAATGCAGATGACAGGATGGATGTTTACCTGCAATTACATGAACATGAGTTGAGTCATGTTTTTGTCAGATAAAATTTAGGCCATGTGGCATAGCACTTAAAGTACAACCTTTGAACCAGATGAGACTGAGCATGTCTGTTTATTAACCCTACCCCTGTATTAACTGCACTAACATTACTTGATGAATCAAAATGACATCATGATTTCATGGAAATGTAAAACTGAAAGGCATTTGCATGTGTAGCCCTCTCCCTTGTCTTAACCTCATATGTGAAGTTTTGCTAAATCAATGTATTAACCTTGGTTAATAAACAAGACCTCAGTCATAACCTGGTTGGTGTTTGAACAGTGCTGAAGACCTCTGTTGACAGAGTCATTTGTATCTGTTTAAAAACCATACAGGTCAGTGGTTCTGTTCTATTGTGGTGCAATACGTTGCTAATGAAGAGAGCCTTCATGCTATTGGTTTCTAGCCTGAGTCACACACTAAAGATCAGCTAGCTTCATTCCTCCAGGCTCCATTCCTGTGTGCCTCTATGGCAGCCATGTCTCTGGGGAGATGAAGGGCTCTTTAGTGAGCAGCTGTCATTGTGGCAGCTCTTGGCGGACATTCTGTGCTCCATTCACTGCCCTTTTTTGGAGTAGACACACACACTCTCACACACACATACAAGTGATGGGGGGCCTTGAGGTCAGCAAGGTCACCCACTTTACAGTCTATACACTTTCAGTGTCAATCTGGGTCATAACCACTGGGACAGAGGTTTGTTAAAGACTGTGTGTTTTCTAGTGGTGAGCGGTGACGCTGTGTGGTTTTAGATTAGAGAAGTGATCATTGAAAAGGCTCTGGTAACTGGTCTATCTACTTCTTTTTTGTTATAGTCGCCTGTGCACATGATGTGGTAGTGGTGGCAAACCTCCAATAACAGCTGACCAAGTGCATCTCAATCACATGACAGAGCAAATATGTCCCTTATAAATGAGGGCCTTAACAGGGCCTTGAATGCAAGCTGGCAGTGAAGCCGCGCACACTGGCTTACATACAGACACACTGACAATGGGCCGCTGAATCACATGATGATTGAACAGCATTAACCCCCAGTCTTTATGGTGCTGCCCCACTCATTGTGCCTTTGCTAGCCTCCATCCTTAGGCTCTGTTGAGTGCATTCAGCCCAGGCCAGCTGGCACAGACGCCGGCTCTGGAGCTCTTCACTTGGGAAGGATGTGGCTCCGAGCCAGGGTAGCCCCTTACTGAGCCCCTGCCACAGTGCCCTGAATGAGTGTTCAGGCAGCGGGTCACTGGCCCCAGTTGGTTTCCCAGAGATGAGCACCAGATTGAGGGGTCTTAGCTTCACCGTGCCTCTCTTCATGCACCCCAGGTTCGCTGGCAAAACAGGATATGCTTAACCAGCTTTCTTCCTCTTATATTTTCTTTGGGTTTGTACATTGTCCAGCAGTTCTGCACAACATACTTCTCCCTGCTCCAGTGGCTAAGGCTGATTTGATTTGACGATTTTCTCGCTTCTTCTTTTGCTTGTTTTGGTAATTGGTTTAATGTAGCGACAAAGATTACTCTTTTTCATGGACTACACCATCAATCCAATTCTGGTTGGAATTCATTTCTGTAATCCCTCATGACTGGATAAATGGATAAAGGACTTAGCCAGCTCCCTTAACTATGCTTGCCCTTTATTTTCTATCTGATAGCTGTTGCTCATAGTATATCATTGTGAAGGAGAATCAGAATGACCAGCATGCAATGTATTTGTTCCCCCACTCAAACATGAAAGACTGAAAGCAAAGGTATATAAATAGATGTGTGTGTGTGTGTGTGTGTGTGTGTGTGTGTGTGAGTGTGTGTGTGTGTGAGAGAGAGAGAGAGCGAACACAACAATGGGGGGTATGGGGGGGGTCTGTGTCTGTCATAAGCAATAATCTGGAAAATCATGACAGCTGATGCTGCAGCATTGCTGAGCCGTTGTCCCAAATCCCACACAGCGGGGGGCGATGGACAGGAGACTGCCATCAAGCTGTGTGAGGTTCTCCACTCCTCTGACTGCCACACCTGCTGGGGGTGGGGGCTTTGCACTGACCTGCCGTGCATGGGAGAAAAAGAGAAGAGACAAGGCTTGTGACAGCCGTGGAGAAATCTGGCAGGTAGCAGAGAAAACTGCCCAATCCTCTTATCGTCACCATGCAGAAGCACAACACCTGCCGTGCTAATGACAGTTCTTCTGACACCATATGGATGATTACAGAGTTGCTTAGAGAGAAACAAAGCAGGTGTGTCCTGCTTCACAATATGCTGTATGATGCTATCAGTAAGAGAAGATAAATGATACATGCTGTGTCATTTACAGAACACTGATGCTGGTTTGACCGAGACTCATATGGATTTTCTGGCTCAGCTGGCATGGGAGCTGAGCTAAAATGGAGGCATGGCCATTCTGTCGTTGTTCCTGGTCTGTGGTCTTTGTAAAGGCCACAGTAAGAGGATTGGGTCACATGCCAAATAACTCCTCAGTGGTCACAGAGGGCATCGCTGTCATTTTTGTGCGTTTATATTTCCCAGGATTCCATTGCCAAAGAAATGAATCTCTTCTCGCTTTGATTTCTTTTTCTTTCTTGAAAGCTGATGAAAAAGCATGTCTACATCAGTGTAAAATATTCAATCAAATTGAGTTTGATGGCTTTCTTTGTGACATCTTTTCTTTAACAACTAAAAAAGCATTAAACAGGACAGCAACAAGTCATTAAAACACTGCTTTGCTTATTGATGCCTCCATTCAAGACACACCTTGGTTTAATGGCTACCACTTCCCTGGTGTCCTTTCTCACATTAACTACTGACCTGAGGTCTTATCTTACAGTTGAGGACGACTGCTGCAAAAGAGAGCATAGGTCTCAATCTGCAATACCATGCTTAGCAGCAGGTTGTTTTGCATGGCCAACTGCCAGCCTCTACCCCTAAGTACGTGTGAATTCCACAGGAAGGTTTGTGGCTTAGGCACATGTTAATCAACCTAGAACTATTTTCAGACTGCATAAATATGTCCCTATAGAATATGTTTCTATGGCACATATTGGGCCATGCATCATTTTTTAACACTTCTGTATGATGCACAGAGGTTGAACCACAACTTCCTGTATATTTTTTTTTATATAGCCTACATGTGCTAGGCCAGTGTGCAAGTGATCTTACAGACTCACTGCATGCTCTTATAGAAAAGGACCAAGCAACTGCGTCAGTTCAATGACGCCTTCAAATTTTCAGTCGAGGCATGAAAATAAAAAAAATTCAGTTCATACAGTGAGAGTTTCTGACAAAAACAGTCACATCTGTCTCATCTGGGAAAAGCCTCGCTGGCACAGAGAGGCACCTTACAACCTCATGATGACATGATGAAGAGGTCATTTGCTGTGCAAGGCTATCATTCCCATATCCCATGCGTAACTTAACTCTGAACCCAGGTTAGGCTGTGTCCGGGCTCTCATGTTACACTTTCTCTAATTCCCACTATAAATTTTGAACAAGAGCCAGCCCACTGCTGTGCTGATTGTATATGCTAAGACGAATCATCACCAACAACACGAGCCGAACCTAGTGATCATTGTTTTATTTGAAGAGTCCCATAGGAGCCGAAACGGGAGGCCATGGCCAAGATCTGTGGCAAATGTCTGCCGAGTTACCGAGTGAAGTGAGACGAAGTGCATGGCAGCAGCTGTGGCCACTACAAACTATTGATTTGAGACAAATGTTTAAGATCGCATGAAATCTGCACCGGGCAGGTCATCCACCATTAACATATTGTAAGATAATTGTTTACACTGCACACAGTCTGCATTGTTGCCTTTAAGATATTTGTTTTGGCTGTGCGTGCGCGTTATTGGTGGAGGCGTGTCCTGTTACGTTTGCCAGGCATTCGATAACCACACATTCGCAAATGTACGCGTGGTGGAAACCGGAGCACTATGAAGTTAGCTGAATATGATTAGCTGTCGTTAGCATCAACAGAGACACATTTGTGCACATCGAAGAGGACATCCAGGCAACGGAGGTCATATATAAATAATGCTACTTTGTCGGGTAATAAAGCCGTCGGCAGCGACTTTTTCAGCCCACAGTCTGAACTCTGTTCAAGTTAGAGCGAACAGATTAAGGTTAGGGTGCATTAACCTTACCTGTTCGTTACGCAACAGTAACGTTACAACGATAACATTACCGTTATGCACATCCAGAGTCTGTAGTGGATATGCCTACAATAACGTTACACCGCGTATTTCTTATCCACAAATGAGTGGAGGACAAGAGAACATAAATATCTTCAGAGACTTTTCCACGGTGGAAATAGGACAACCGAGTCATCCGGAGAAGGCTTCTATTTCAGACGTCGCACTAGGTTCCTTTAGTAATATCAAATGCAGCTCTCCTCTTTCGTATCCCTTCTGTGGCAATGCCACGATATTTAGATTGAGCGGATTGGAATCCTTTTTGTTTTCATCACGCGCTAAAGTCCGTGCAATTTGGCTTCCCACAACGATTGTACCGATGAGGACTGCCACATCTACGGCTGCTCAGCCGAAGCGTGACACCGGTGTCGAGGAGCACACAGCTGCAAATTCAAAAGAGGTGAAATTATATGATTAACTTATTTGTTAAGCTTTATTGTTAAATACGAAGTAAGTGATTGGCAGAGTATTTCTAGTTAGCCAGCTAGCTAATTAGCAATTGCCTTGTGACGCAGCGATTCGGCGGTAACGTTACACTCTGTCTATCGAGTCAACTGGTGTGCTGACTACATAACATTTTTACACGGCTGGATGCTATCTATGCATTGCACATCATACAGATAAACATAAAGGAGCAGCAGCGTACATTTTACTTTGCCGTTTAGCTTGTCTGACAGCGCCGTATTTGCCTGTCTTGCATAAACATGTATATCATCACACTGGATTAGTTGGCTCAGTCAACCCAGAGAGCGTTCGCAGATCCCCGGGAAAGCGTTGACAATGGATTTTGAACTACTGGAGACAAACTTATGTTTTAGGCTATTTTTGAGCTGTTTTCAGAAATAGTTGCCCCGTTCATTGCTGCTAGAATAATTGTGTTTTAAACAATGTAGTGTGCAAATAGGAACGTGGTTGTTAAATTCATGATTATGGCATTTGCCTTTGCCCAAATTCACTAGGGAAAGAGTCAGCATTCCTTATTCCTCTCCTCGAAAATAGAACTGAATAATGCCGACTCATGTCTACTTAATGCCTTAATGTTGTAGTCTACAATTAAAGCAGATGGGCATTGAGGTATATTGCAAGTAGGCCAAGTCTTTGAAGTCTGCAGAAAACAGGTCTTAAGGTTAAGCACACAGAGACCGTGTCTGATCAAACTAAGTCTTAATGTGGCCTATATTGTCCCAAGTTAAGAGGATTAGCAAACACAATTAAACAACACAATGACACTCTCATTCACTTTTACTCAAACAGAAGAACAGTCCCGAGTTTGTAAAAGCTGTGATGGCATGATGACTGAATATTTATACAGTGTTAGCATGAAGTGCTTTAGAATCTTTGATGACAGTAGTACAGTCAGTAGACCATACCTGCTGAATGAACTAGTTGAACTGGTTGATTGTGCATTTAGTTTGGTCTTTTGTGCACTTTGACAAACTTGTAATTTCTCTGCTGCTTCTTATGAAGAAAACTAGTATATTTTGTTTTGGTTTCCCTACTATGCAACAGAATGCATGGCATGCTCTTTATCTTGGCATACAGTGACCCCACCCAGCTTGACAAACAGTAGATGCTTTGGAGATAGTCGACAGAAGACACAAGAACCCTCCCTCGTGTTCTCCCTGCCTGCATCCCTGTCTCCCCATATCTCCATTCCAGTCCACAGATGTGCTGCCATGGTGGTAGTGTTGTGTTAGTCTTGGCTCCACATGCCTGTTGCCCCAAATGCAGTCTAAAATGGTCATAATCAGGCTATTTGTTTGTAGTCCGTAACTTAATGCGTTTCTATCCATAGACGTTGTCCTTAAGACATTAGGTTGTTTATTTAGGTATTCAATTAGCGATTCTGAGGGGCTTGCCAATCAGGTTGGAATGTTAGAGCCAGACAGAGAGATACAAACAGTAGTGGTAAAACTAACAAACACTGAGGAACTGAAATCAGAGCGAGAGGAATACATACATTTTTAATTTGTGCAGGACTAAGATCTTATCATACCATTCCAGTGTTGTGTTTCTTGGCATGGGTCTCATGACACACACTCACACCAGCCTCACTGTTCTCTGCACACTCTCTGGCACATTCCACCCACCTTTAAGCACACATACACATGAAACACACAAACACACACACACTTGACCTCTCCCGCCCTCAGGGCTGCTCCCGGTCTGGGATGCTGTTGAGTGGTCCCCTTTTTTTTAACCACCCACAGGGTTCTTTGTCCATTGTCTGTCCATCAGAGAGGTAGCCTGACTACGTCACCAAAGCAACCTCTCACTCGCTTTCTCTCTCTCTCTCTCTCTCTCTCTCTCTCTCTCTCTCTCTCTCTTCTCTCTCTCTCTCGCCCTCTCTTCCTGTTGTTCCAATAGTCCAAAGGAAGTCTGACCTCATGAGTTTGTTTTCATAGCTTCAGATGAGGCATCCACATCAAATGTAGAAGGGGAAACCTCATGCTGGTCACTGTACCCCCCTCCCCATTTTAGCAAGAGAGATTCCTCACCCTAGCATGTTGTGTACCCCCCCGATTTGGAGAGGGAGTGACGGGCATCTTAAGACTGACCTAAAATTAGAATGGCTGCTCCCTTGTTATTATATGCAGAGTTACTAATGCATCAGAGCATTCCTTGAATCCTGATTGGTTTTTGGGAAAAAGACTCTCCCTGCCCCCTAACTTAGCTAACAACTGTGGCTACGGCCATGCTTACCTTAGAAGTAGGAAGTATAAGGATGTTCATTTTTGTTGTTGTCTGTACTAGTCAGACGTGTTGCCACCAGCAGCTTGTTTGCATGTTGTTTGTTTATGTTTTACTAATCTGCTTGTTCAGCAGAGCAGGCATTTGTACACGATGGGTGAAGCCCGGACTGTCCGCTCAGTGTTTTCATTAGCGGGAGGGGTGGGGAGAGGGAGGGAGGTGGTATTCTGTTGTGCTCAGACAAGATAAATGGGACTGGATGATAAGTGTGCTGACTAGCAGTCAATGCAGATGCACCAGGCATATTAGATGGTTCTTTTTTCCACCCGTCTCTAACAAATGCCTCAACAAGAATTAATTAGATACTGTGACAACAGGCTATTTTGTTTCACACTTTTGAAAGAAAGTTGTGATCTTTGATTTTAAAACTTTAATTGGAAACATTTAAGGAAATCATACATGATATTTTATCCTCACTATGATGCACAAATCAATGTGTGTGTCTGTGTGTGTATGTGTATTTTTCCTTTTAAAGCAGTATAATAGCTTGCCCTGCTATTCCGGTACAGTTGCAGTTTCATGTACTGGTGTGGGCCACAGACACACACTCTTTCCCTTGGACTCTCTCAATGGGTGTGCAATTCTGACACCTTTAGGTGGAGGGTAAATCCATCATGTCAGCTTGGCAGCACATAGCCTACATACGCATACGCACACACACAAACAAACATACAGCATTCTTGAGATATTCCTGTGTGTGGAATGGGGATAAAAGCGGGCTTTTGGGAGCGTGCTGTGAGGTCCGCTTGCTGTCACTGAGACAAAGGAGCAATCAGAGCCCCTGCCCCCCCCCCCCCCCCCCCCACAACACACACATGCGCACATACACACACACACACACACGTCCCTACGCACAACATGCTGTCAGCAGTACAGTCGTCCACCTGCAGGACAGGATTACATGAATAACGCATTGCTTTTTCTCATCAGCTGTGGTTTCCCAACACCCGCAAACACACAATCACTCGTGTACACACAACACATATACAAGCACGATAAAACCACACAGACTGAATGACCCTTAAGCACTGGGTCACGACCCACTCTCATCTCTCAACATGTAGCTATGGAGTAATGTGAGTTTTTGCTGTGCTGGTGTATATTTTTATCTATTGGTCTACAGGGGGGAAAAAAACCCCACTGTAACCTCTGTCCCCATCTTATGATCCACTCGTTGCTGATGAGAGTACACCCGCACAGTTTCCTCCACGGTGCGTCTGCTTGTGCCAAAAAAACAAAATGTCTTGGCTGGTTTGTTTGCAGAAAATCACTGTAATCAGCAAAAAAAAAAAAATCCCTGACAGAAAAAAATCAAAAACAAAATAAGTTTTCCCCTGTGCGACTTTGTGTTGAGCAAGCAAGCGAGAAAGCAGACGGAGCATTAAGCAGTCCACTGCTCTGCACAGAACGAAAAAAAAAAGAAGAAAGAAAACAGTTCCTCTAAATCTGCAAACAACCACTATTGTTTACTAAGCAACCACTGTGAAGGCTTGGTCATCGTGATGACTTCAGCGTCTTTTATGTGTGTGTGTGCATATGTGTGTGTGTGTGTGTGTGTGTGTGTGAATGCATGTTGCTGCGACTATTTCCTCCTGCAGAAGCCGGAGTTGTCCACGCCGCCGCCTAGCCAAGCTTCCCAGGGGCCAGACCCTGAGCCCCAGCAGGAGGAGGACGGTGGCAAGCTCAGCAAGACCCAGCAGCTGAAGAAAGTCTTCAAGGAGTACGGCGCCGTCGGAGTCTCTTTCCATGTCGCCATCTCGCTCATGTCTCTGGGCATTTTCTACCTTGCCGTGTCCAGGTGGGTCATGTTGTGTGAGACGTGTCTTGCAGTAGGCCAGTGGTTCTCTGACTTGTTTTTTCGACCATTTCCCACTTTAGAGCGTGGGGAATTGTCAAGGTCCACCTGTTCCCCATTGCCCAAGCAAAATCCTGGCAGCATGAAAACATTTTTCAACACTCATTTGACATTTTCTTCCGACTCCCTTGGATCTGAGCTGATTGTTGTGATATTTAGGCTGTGATGTCAGTGTATGGTCTTTATTGTTGACAAAGAAAGACATTACTGAAGCTATAAACCAAAAACATAACATGACTAGGTCTTAGGACTCTTTGCAGAGCCCAGCTTAATCTTGATCCAGAGAAAGGGGAATACCTGTCCCTTCTTCTAGGTAAGATTGGAGAAGGAATTGTTTAGAGAGTCTAGCTGAACTAAGCTGCTCTCACGGTAGAAACGGGTGATTACTGTGAGCTCAGCATGGATAGTGTCATGTTTCTCCAGTAAGCACACAGATAACATGGGGGATTAGTCCTGCTTCAAAGGAATGCCACCTTTAATGCCATAATGCTGTTGGTCCTCAGAACCAGAGTTATAAAGTGTGTAAAGCTATCTAAGTGACATACAGGTATACACTGTACCACCTAAAAAGCACCGTTCCACCTGAAAAGCAACCAAATTTCTGTTTACCAACCTAGAAATAGTCAAGGATACATAGGCCTATCAACACACAACAAACTTTTGAAATAGTCTCCATGAGAGAGTCTGTTTTTCAAGTTGTGAGCACAGAAGTTATGTTGGCAATTTTTGCGCTGCATATTAAAAAGATAAATTAATAAATTAACTGCCTATCATCCACTGCTCTCTCATCTGCACCATAATTTGCATTTTTTCCCAAGGCAAATGCTAGTCTTCTAAGCGCTAGCTTTCTTATGGTTTCATTGCTAAGTGCACTGTGTACTTTTCATCAGTAGGCCTGTTATGACCCCCTAATTTACACACCCATAGAGGAGTAGTAAGAGCTCGTTTTTTTTTTGTTCTCTGTAGGGTGAAATGAAAAGACCACTGGAAAGCAGAGAATAGGCCTAGTCAAATTTGTTACAGGCTATCCAACATCCACTCCTTCATATTCCTTATTACTCTCTCTGTGGTGGATGGAATAAATTGAAATTGTGGTTAACATTAACATTGTATTTATTTAGGCCATGTGTATTTATTTAATTAAATTATTTAATTATTTAGTATACCCACCACAGCAAAATAGACTACAGCACTGCTCAAAATGGAAGTGCAATATTCCATCTAAAGGGCCATTCACCATGTAGGAGAACTGTAACGACCAATAAATATCGCTCTAATTAATAAGAATGACAACATTCACACTGCAAACTATAAAGACAATGACTTATGCAACAGTATTGTTGAGATCACCTTCTGAGCGATTTTTAGAATGATAAAAGGTTGACAGCCAATCAGAAACCATGGAATTTTAGATAATAGTTAATTCACATGTGGACAGACTTACGTTATCGTTGGTCAGTGTTGACAAAAAGATTGTTGTAGTTAGTGATCTTTACATTTACATTTACATTACATTTGTATGCATTTAGCAGACGCTTTTATCCAATGCGTTCAGTTATCAGGGCCAGTCTCCCCTAGAGCAACGTAGGCTTAAGTTCCTTGCTCAAGGGCACAACGGTGGCAACTGGGATACGAACCCACAACTTTTTTAGGGCTACTTGTACGCTAGCCAGGTTCCTTAACTGCAACGCTACCACCGCCCAAGAAGTTTTATATATATATATATATATATATATATATATATAGTTATAGTTATAGTTCCAGGTGAGAATAATCTTAAATGTTTTTCATTGATACGTAATTTTTTTTGCCTCTCCTGAAATTCATAAAGGTGCCTTGAGAGTGCATGATTTGCGTTTATCTTTTAAACTGAATCTGTGGAAACAATCTGTGGCAAAGCAGGGCCTTTGGATTTTATGCACTCTCAACTCACTTAACACTTCTGAAACCACAGATGAAGAATGATGCCCCCTGGTGTTTGAATCTTGTATTGCATCTGCTGTGTCGAGACGTGTAACACTGACATGTAGAGATGAAATACACCAAACAGAACCTGTTTGCATGAGTGCACCATTGCTCTATTTATGTCTTATAAGATTCAAACAAGCTCTGAGCATAATTTATTGATTTTAATGTAATTTTTAAAGCTCTACACTTGTAGTATTTATAAATGTGTTATAAAAGTGTATGTATAATAAATGCACACAATATGATTTTGATTTTGTGATTGACTCTGACTCTGATGACCGTGTTCTTTGTGCTTACAGTGGAATTGACATGGCTGTGGTGCTGTACAAGGTGGGCTTCAGTGAGTCGCTGGTGCAGTCCAAACTGGCGGCGGGCACGAGCACCTTTGTGTTGGCCTACGCCGTGCACAAGCTCTTCGCCCCTGTGCGTATCAGCATCACGCTGGTCTCTGTGCCGCTCATCGTCAGATACCTCCGAAAGACTGGCCTCTTCAAGCCCCCCACGTCCTCTCCCTGAGAGCAAGGGAGTCAACAGATGGACACACACACACACACACACACACACATACACACATACATTAGCTAGCCTCTATTGTTTTTTGATTTGTGCCTGGACTTACACCCTGGCCGAGTCTGTGATCACTTTCACCCTCTTAGTACTTAGTTATATTGCTGATATGCAGGTGTTGTTTTTTCCCCTCCCTTAGTTAGCTGTAAGTACCCATTGATTTTTTTACAGTCCAGGCAGTAGTAGCCAACATGCATTCATGCCCCAGATACACAAACACTCATCTTGGTATGGCCATGTGAAACTGACATTGGGCAACAAGGCCATTGTAGTTAGTGAAACTTATCGTGAACACATGTGCATTCCACAGGTGAAGGACGATGTGTTTGACATAGGTTACTATCTGTTTTTTATATGTACCAATAGATGTGTGACCAACAACTAATATCAGGGATTTTGTAAAGCCCTACTGTGTGACAGAACAGACCTAGTGTGGTTGGAGAATAATGCAGTGTGAATAAGCACACAGAGGCCCTTAATTATCTTCTGTGAATGAAACAAAAAAAAAATCACTAATTTGTTTTTATTTTTATTTTATCCTGTTTAAGAGATCAGTTTGTGAAACATATTGTTGTGAAATTCAGTTTTTAAGCTATTGATGAATGAAGTGATTGTTTAACATTTCTGGAGAGAATTATTAAAAGGGAGATGAATCGGTTTCTGTTTAGTTTCCTGAGCCTCTCTCTTTTGCTATATCTTTCTAATGAAGGTATTTTAAGGACACGATGCCTATGGAATGGCACTGAGCCAATAAAAATACAATTCTCTTCCAGAGACTGAGTCTGCCCACTCAATTTTAGTCAATGTTTGTCTGGTAAAAGGGGACCTTACTGAAAAAGGACCGTTGCTTAGTAACTCATGAAAGCGTTCAGTGCAGAGCTAAAATCTATTCAATTTGGAGGGTAACATTAGCTGTCAAAAAATTATTTTGACCCGTGGACAGGAACAGGATGCAACAGGATCTTTGAAAGATGTATTAAAACTTTTGATGAAACAAAGAACATCTCCATTTAAAGTATATTTTGGTCTCCACTCTCCAGACTTGACATGTTTTCATGGTGGTGGGTTTGTTTTGTTTAGAGAGTCGGTAAATTGTCATCCAGTTTTGACAGTCAGGGCATTTCCAGCAAGTTCAATGGCCTGCATATTTATGATGTGAACGGTACCACACTGAATGCAATAATGAATCATTACTACAGGACTTGGTTATTAAAAAGCACATTCATAATGTGTTTGATGCAATGTTTCTAAACTATATGTACGTGAATAAAATATATATATATATATAGCGCTATACTGACGGTGTGTTCACAATCCTTACCTCTTCTGTCATATATTGCTGTACTTAAAATTATTTAAGTTAAACATATTTAAATTCTATAATATTCATTCTATACAACAGTCATTACATAAAATAAGTTTTGTTAATAATGATCACTGGAGCACTGTTATTTAATTAACAGACCAGGTATTGATTGGAATATCTTTTGAAATCGTAGACAACAGACCGACTATGAAGTGGAATAGCTCATTGTTCAAATCCCTCTTTGACCACATGGTGGCACTGTTGTTCAGTGAATTCCTGCTATTTTTGCCAGCGCCAACCAGCCAAAACAGAAAATGCATAAATAACATCATGCTGGATGAACTGTTCTGGAAATCATATTTATATTGAAATGCATGACAAATTATGGCAGAAATGTCTTCTGAAGCAAAATTGTGCATGACATTCATTGGACGGGTGGGTGCGTTACATGTGGAGAGTCTATCACAATATATCAGACCAATATCATTTAATTAAATGGAATTAGAATCTTATTTTCAAAGGAATATAAAGAGTAGGACCTGAAACCTGAATTTTGTTCAAAATTTAAATTGATGCAAGTTTCTGTGATTTGTTAACAGACAGTGCTGATATTTTCTGAGTCTGTTGAAGTATGATAATGCAGTAATTTCAATCCAAACTCATTTCACACTGTTTGGGTCAATACCATTAAAATGAAACTGATATCAACTAAAATGTATGCTGATAAAAAATGAATGTGTCAACTGAGCTGTGAATCTGCATCTGTGCATACTGATGGCTTCCCACTTGCCAAAAGCCACCCAGCAAAACCATCTTGGACAACAATCCCAGCACTCAACTCACATTGCCACTCAGCTCAGCATCTCCAACCTGGATCTCCTCAGGAGTTGGCAGTGGGAGCAAGAAAGGCTTTCTCTCTCTCTCTCTCTCTCTCTCTCTCTCTCTTTCTATCTATCTATCTGTCTATCTATCTCTCTCGCTCTCTCTTGCGCTTCACAAGCTCCTCTCCGTTGTCCAGCACCATGGATCAACCAAGGCAGCAGTAGCAACCATGGCAGCCGCTACGCACACGTTCAGCTCATCTCATGCCTCCCTGCAGATCACGAGCTTGTGCTGGAGAACAGGATGAATAATTTCTACCAGGAGTGAGAGAGGAGAGAGAGAGAGAGAGAGAGAGCGAGAGAAGGTGGTGGTGGGGGAGAACAGAGGCCAGCCTCTGAAGCGTAGTGGAAATGCCAGGTGTGAGTGGCGAGTGGTGAGGTGGCGGCAGCTGTGGCGGTGGTGGTGGGCATTGAGAGAGACAAGCTGGCACCCAACGGAGGCTCATTAGCCAGGAAGAGGAGGCCCCAGTGCTGCCATCACCTCTCAATCCCCTGCATGTCCCCCATGGCTACAAACAAATTGGTGACAGGATCCCACGGCCGGAGAGCCTGCCAGCACTAGCCCTGACCATGACTGTATGTTCTGCTGCGGCTGTGTGTGTGTGTGTGTGTGTGTGTGTGTGTGTGTGTGTGTGTGTGTGTGTGTGTGTGTGTGCGCGTGCGCACATATGTGTAGGTGTGTCTTACAGAATTTTTGTGAGCTAAAGATATCAAGGTGTGACACAGGTTTCTTGTGCTCAACTTGAGCAAGAGTTCACGGGTCAGGGCTAGTCATCAGGACTTCAGGATGCTATAGGCTGGAAGCTGGTTGGTAAGCAAAGTGCCATGTTGGGGCCTCTGGTTTTGTGTGTGTGTGTGTGTGTGCATTTGTGTGCATTCGTGTGCGGTGGCCTTCTGATCTTCCCCAGAGACCCATTCTCAGCAGGCCAGGAGAGGTGTGGGTTTGGGGCAGTATACAGGCAATCTGTCAAGCCAGCCCAGTCTTCCATCTAAATTGGTGGCCGTGTTTACAAATGTTTGGTCTCCTCGGGTCTCCTGTCCTGGACATCTCGGCTTGCCTGAAGACACTTTCTGGGCGTCCTCCAAGTTGGAAATGTGGCGAGTGCCTTTTGGAGGGTAGGGGTGTGGGATGCAGAGGAGAATGGATAGATTCTCCGCATGTCTTCAGTGCACAGCTAATGTAGTTAGTGAAAAGTAATGCTTGTGCCTCTGCAGTTTGTCTCAATATGATCCAAAGCTTATTTTTCAATATCTGTCACTGTCTGTCAGGCTGTCCCCTTCCTGTCTATCTGTCTGTCTGCCTGTCTTTTTCTTTCCCTTCTACCAATCACTCTTGCACTTTATTCTCTTTCATTTCATTCTCTCACCCTTTGCCCCTCTCATTCTTCTCTCTCTCTCTCTCTCTCTCTCTCTCCATCTCTCTTTTCTCTCTCTTTTCCCTTTCTCTCTCTCTTGTTTGAGTTAAGTTTAGCAGAGGCACCTGATGGTGGAGTCAGCCTTGCATTGCTGTCAGCTGTCTCCCTTCATCAGAGACTGAGCTGGAGCTGGCAGAAATGCTACAGGGCTGCGAGGATGGAGGAGTGGGTGAAGTGAGGTGGGGTAGGGTGGGGTGGGGTGGAGTAGCTAGTGGTGGTGGAGGAGACAGCCAGCCCTACCAACAGCCGCATCTTATTATTTTAAATGGGAGTGTGCCAGTCTCACGCGTGGATTTATTTATTTTTCATTCTGCCTCACACCCCTCCTTTTTTCGCCCTTCTCTCTCTTTCTCTATCGCTCACCCTCTCCTGCAGGATTTACTTTAAATGTTGAATGTGGCAATTATACAGAGTGTGTGCTAAAGGAGGAGGAGGAGGAGGAGGAAGAGAGAGGCCAAGTGCACAAGGAGACGATGGGAAGAAAGAGTGATCCATCTCTGTCTGTGACACCCTTCAGTGAGAATATTTGCACTGTCACACATCAAAAAGGGCCATCAGGAGTTAGATCACCAGTGCTTTGTGTTTGTTGTTTACATAAACACGGAGACTACACAGCCGATGAGTGCAAGAGCTGCAGTGACATTGACTAAGATGTCAGTTTATATCTTCTTCTTACTTTGTCTTACTTCCTCTGTCTTTCCTTTTCAGTCCTTCATTAATGGAAAAGTTTGGCACCCGGAAAATTCTCTGTTTCAAGACACCCACACCAGTCCCATACAAATGTTCACTCAGGAAACAATTTCAAACAAAAAACTAAATTGAAAACCCACAGAAGTTTTTTTTCTTTTGCTTTATACTATCAAACTTGTCAAACTGAAGTATTTTACAGTGGTCTGAGCCTGACCTCCGAATAGTGATAGCTAGAGACCTTGGTACTGGCTGTTAAACTGTCACTAGGTCTATGACACTGTCATGCCATTGTGGAGCAGCTGGATGGTCAGAGGGGTGGATTACTTGGGTCTGGAGGACTTGGCCAGGCCATGGTTCTTGGCAGGACTAGGTAGTGAGATGAATTTGGCAGGGGGGCACAGGCTAACAGCATCAACAGTCTTGTTAGCAAGCAGGTGAAAGAAAAAAAAACAGAATGTGTCGCTGCCAGATGGCTTGGAATTTTTTAATGTTTTCCGGAGGTGGCGGCAAAAAGCTTCACCAACAACAACCAAGAAGGGAAGCCAAGAAGCCAATTTACCATTTAAAGAAAAGAAAAGAATAAACGCTTGAACACCCCAGAAAATAACAACAACAAATACATCCATTCAATGGAAAGCCTACTTCCTCAACTCTATTTGTATGCCAGGGAATGTTTATCTGCAAGACTGAGGACACACACTGGATTTGAACTTCAGTTAGGAGTAGCATGCCACACAGAGTCTCAACTCACACCACCTTCTCAAACAAACACCCACACTGCCACCCCCAAGGGAAAAAAAAAACAACGAAAAAAAAAAACAGACAGACAATTTCTTTCAATTAGTCAGTGTGGGGCAGCTCAATAAATTTTAGTTTGTACCTTCAGACGTGGGGGCCCTGTTGCACGTCCAGGGTGAAAATGAAGACTAATGGCCATGGCTAGCACTGCTGAGCTGGTCTTCCACTTAACTGCCTCCCCTTCTCAACCCGCTCGCCCGCCGCTAACTAGAGCCGGGGTGCTGACCGCGCACGCAGCACAGCACCACACAATGCTAATGGGTTTATATCGCCACACTGATTCATTTTCTCCCCGTTAAGCATTATTCCTGTGTGTGTCTGTGTGTGTGTGTGTGTGTGTGTGTGTGTGTGTGTATATACTCAAAGAGGGGGGTTATTCATCCCTGGTAACCACAGGCACGGGCAAACGATCACTCCTCAGGTCTCTGTGTTGTTAAACGACATCTATAGTCAACACTTTCCTGACTCCCTCCACCCACTCCACCACTGTCCTTCAAAAGGGGTCGCCTGGTCCAGCAGAGGCCAAATGGACATGTGACTGGTGGAAGTATCAGGGGGTTTCTCGTGCATTTTGTGAAAAAAGTCGTCTTCACTTGGCCGCAAGGATCCTAAAACAACTTAGAGCCTTTTGACATATACTTTGGATTCCTTTTTTTCAAGGTTATTAAGTCTGTAATAATCTAATACATCACTTCCAGGAGAGCGACCCAGAAAATAGATTTTTAACATAGAGATGAATTTTAGGGGCCTGAAGATTCCTTGATGAAACTAAAGCAGTCTTGTTTTTTCCTTCCTTTATCACAATTCTATGACATGTGGATGCCTCAAGCACATAGATACAGGTTTCTCTCTTGAAAATTTTTAAATTAAGGCTTTAAGGTATGTTAATGTTAGTAATGTGGAGTAGAATTAATTAGTAATGCACTGTGCACCTGTGATGGTACAACTATACTTAGGATTAAAACCTATTGGCAATCCACTATTAGCCAAACTGAAGTATGAGACTATGTTACTCTACTTTGCTGAGATTCACAATGTATCATAATTGAAGGTAGACGAAAAATGTCTGCACAATATGGCGTTCAATACAAGAATATATCAGAATAATAAATGGCTGGAGCGCTTTGATTCACCATGACTGTTCATTAAACAGCAGCACTCTGGTTTAATTTCCTGGCCTGCAGCAGCGAGTCTGCATGAATGTGGATGAAGGGGGAAGAATAGGCCAAGGTTGTGGCCAGAGTGCAAGAGGTCCAGGCACCCAACATGACCCCTCTCCCTTCCTGAACTCCAACAGCCAGGTAAACAACAGCTGAAGTGTCTACTGCCCCCCCCCCAAGCCATCCAATTGAGTGATATAAAAATATGGCATTATATTGATCTTACAATTTAGATGGATATTATAACTTAACGTGTTCTATTTGAAATATAAAATTTTTCAAATATACCTCAAAAATTCAACTAACCAGAAAACTGCTGTCAAACTCCCTCCCTGTTTCTCTCTCCCTGCACATTTCATTTCCATTCATGTGCAGTGTATTTTAAAACAACATGGAGGTAAAACATGATAGAAACACACAACAAATGTAAAACATGCAGTAGTTATACATAAAATCATTGCCTTTTTCCAGCAAGCATTTTGGTGCTCTGCAGACATGTGTAAGGCCGGGACCAATATATTTTTAATTTCCAATCAGATTGGTTGGGAGCCCCTTAGGCTATTCCATTATAGCAGCCACAAAAGGCAGCGAGTGGCATCACAGCCACTCTGACAAACACACCATCACTCACACGGAGAGAGGGGAAAAAATGTGTTCATTCACACTCACATAACATCATCCCTTAATAACCTAGAGAAATGAAAAAGAGAGGGAAAGGTAGAAAAGATGGGGAGAGAGATGGAGAGAGAGGGATAGAGAAGGGAGCGAGAGACAGGCAGAGCATGCAGAACAAATAATCTTTAATAACGACTTTTCTAAATGTCTTCATCACACCTTGTGATAATTCCATTATGGATTTTGCAATAAAAGAGAAATTCATTATCGCTCTAGATAGTAAAATGCAACAATATCCTTTAATATTCTGATATTATTCATGCTATAATTTTATGAATGTCTTTTTGTGTTGGGGTCTACAGAGGCCTAACTTAATGCTATGTTTCTGCATTTTTCTTTATCTGCATGACATAATAAAGCATAATGACGAACACTAGGCAAGGGCACAAAGTTAAGAAAATGATCTCTTCCACTTTTTCCCAATTCATTCATTCATTCATTCATTCGTTCATTTCTTCTCTCTCTCTCTCTCTCTGTCTCTCTTTCTCTCTCTTTAATAGCCTTACCATTACCCTCCACCATGTCATCCATGCCATCTCACCCTTTCACATCCACCCAAGGAATGCTGCAAAAATATCATTGGAAAAGTCTGCTGATCAGGCTAGGTCCACAAACCTACAAGAGCCATGTGTGGTCAGAATGAGAAGTCATGATCTTATTAAGAATTCAACAATAACAAACTGGCATAAACAAACACCACACAAAAGACAAAAAAAGTGTGCAGACAGACAGACAGGTTACTTCTCGCAGGAAACACAATTTTCTGTAATGATAAAGCCAAGAAACTTTGGGCTTACCAGTAGACTCTCAAACACACACACACACACACACACACACACACACACACACAGACACAGACACAGACACAATTGTCTTCCATCTGTCTAGGCAGAGATATATACAGGGCAAACATGTCTGCTTTTCCCTCTGCGCTCTTGCTTCCAAAATTCATGAAACTGTCAGTACTGATTCGAAATAAGCACCTAGAGAGGCACTGAGCTTCCTACACACAGCGGCTGACGTGTGGCGAGGCTGATACTTCTGCTGTACTGAGAAAGGGTCCGACTCAATTAGAGACTAAGAGGGAAAGAGACTGAAGGTGAGAGAAAGATACAGGCAGACAGAGAGAGAAGGGGGGGGGGGGGGTATCTCATTCCAATAAGCATAGGTGAGGAGCTGAAGCCCAACAACTGTCATGATTCGTCTGTGAAGAGCCTATTACTGACTAAAGGAGTTTACAAGGACTTCAGTACTCATAATATAAGATTTGATGAAGAGGCCTGTGTTAAAAAAAGAAAGACAGAGAAAAATGTGAGAGAACTGAGTGGTTGAATAAATAAGCTGTTGTTCCATCCTAAATTTTGTTCTTAGCTGGTTTTAATGAGTATGAAACATCTCTAGTGAATGAGTGTGTTAGTAAGTACTGAAGACCATTACACAAAAACAGCGTGGATGTTTTCATAATGGCTAAAAATCATACTCTAATGCCGAAGTTGAGCATCTTTATAATGGAACTTACCCAAATATTCACTCTAATTGGTTGCTAAACCAGCACTAACATCCAAGACAACACCAACACCGAATACTTTCCACAGACCTCCATACACAATGCTAACACAATGTTAAAGTTGCACCCACTTCCAAGATGAATTAAACAGTTTTCCGGCTGTTTCTATTATTTTTGTATCAGCCACTGCTATAGAAAGTCAGTGAGAGGTTTCATGACAATGGTATGGGCTCCACAGGAAAACAATGAGGAGCTTGCGCATTAGAACAGGCCATACATTATTAGCAGTGATACACGCTGGGGGCACGGGTTCGGGTCATAGTGTTGTTTTAATTTCTGGTTATCATTGAATCAAGCGGCTGTACTCACACACACACACACACACACACTCACACGTAAGGCAAACCCAAGAGCCCCAGGACGCACATCTTCACTGCTAAGCTAATACCTGCCTTCTCGAAAATTTATGGAGGCGGCGCGTGTGAGTCTGGGGTAATGCGTCTCTGAGCACAGCGCGTGTCATGACCCCATCTGTTACCGCGGGGATTCGGCGGCGCTGGGAAAAGGCACAGCGGAGACCCATTCTTAGAAGAAGAAATCTCATTAAAGCCACTCGTTGCTGACAACTCAAGCACATTGTGAAAACACGCTAAATTTGGATAATAATATCATATCATGGCTCTTGACTCCGTGCACGAATGATGGGGCAGAGTCTTCTGAGAGAACAATTGTAGAGGATGAAAGGGGACGGTATTGGCTTTTTTTCATTTTAAGCCTTTCATTTTACAGTTCTCTGCATTGAACACTTTTCTCAATTCCAGCCTCGTCACCACAAACCTCACACACTCTTTCATTAAACAAAGAAACCAGATTTAATAAATAACCAATCACCACTGTAATTACAGTGTCATGCAATACAGTGTCCATCTCTGAACTCTCATAATGAAGCATAATATAATTTTAAGCTAAAACGAGGGATCTGATTAATCTTCTTAGTTTCTTCTAGACAACAGTTAGATTACATGACACCAAACATGTCAGTTGAGCCTAAATCTCCCTCTCACACTTCTGTAATAACACAGTGTCTCCTACGGCATTACAAGAGATATCTCAGCATAGCCATTCGTTTTTTTATCTAAATGTTTAGATAGCTCAATAGCCACCGCTGTGTCTGAAATCAGCTTTGGTGTTTTGCCACAACTTTGGTATTGTGCGTAGATTTGAAAGATTTAAATTGACCTAATCCATGACAAGAACAACTGTTCAACTCTGTTGTGGAGAGTGCTAATTAAACATGGTCAGTGATGAGACATATTCTCAGACTGCTTCTCCTTAGGACATCTTAAAGAAAGATGTGTAATTAATTACATGTATGAGTAATAAGAGTCATATCTAGGTCTCTTGAGCTATCAAAGATGCATGTTCTGAAATCTCACATTTCACTCCTGTGGGCAGTGAGATCATAACCAATAAGCCAAACTCAGACAAACCTGGGACAAGGAGAACACAGGACTAAGTAGCCACAGGGGACCGGAGCCCAAGGCCAAATTAACAGTGACCACAGATCGGTATAGACCGTTTTTGTGCAGTGCAGTATTTTGTTGGAAACATTGGGAGGTTAATATGTGCAATCACAGCACCATCAGACAATCAATTTCTGTGATTATGCTCTGGACAATAGGTCAATGTCCAGAGGGAGGCCTGGACTTTTAGCAAAAGTATCTCTGCACAGAACAAGTCAGAGGGATGAATCTGAAACAAAAAAGGTGTGCAAAGCAACTACTAAATACAGTTGACAGTCCTCTTCAATTAGGGATTTACATGCACAAATTTTGCCATTCCTATTGGTGTTAATTCAACATAACTTTGGACAGGTGGTAACATAGTCAGCTTACCTAAATGTCACTTGGACAAAAAAAAGAAACACAAAATTCTTGCTTAATTCTTATATTTGCAACAGTTAACTAAACTATTAGCGCAAAGCTTTGCTGGCTTTGTACTATGAGTGCATTTGCCTGGCACTGAGACCAGATGTGATTATAGGGATTAGATAAGCCTCCCTCCCAAACCCCACTGACCCCCTTCCAGACTCATGGAAGCCTTTCAACAAGTCCCAGACACAGGGCTCGGCATTGCCCCCACAGACGAGTGCAGCTCGCTCCATCCATCCTGTATTCATTACTTACCACCACTGGTCAAGTGGTTTGTTTTTTTTAAGTCCTTGCTGTGGGATTTTCTATTCTTTGGTGTTGTCATCTTGAGGATATAATCATGCTTAGAACAACGTATCAGCTTTTAAAGAAGCATCCTGGGGTAAGTTGTCTTTATATGTTTTGTTGTAAAAAATATTTTGTGTATTTTGCGGTCATGTCTGCTTTCTAAGACTTCAACCTAATATTCTTGCCCATGTAATGTATTACAAAATCAAGTCAATGACGTATTTATCAAAACAGAAACTCATGTCATAAGACCTGAAATACTATTTACTGTTGAGTGGCAGTGAAAGTAGTAATCTGAAGAAATTATCAGAAATCCAACATGTTGCTTAAATATTATGAATACACAGTCTTGTGTTGGCATGTAGCTAAGTGGCATGGATATTTCACTGATGGATTATGCGTCATCATTACTCAGATTAGAGCACAGAGGTACAAACTCTTCATTTACTGGGGCACAGCTCATAGACTGCAGAGTTGCTACAATAGTCTGCTAAGACGATGTCCAAATTAGACAAATTAGCATTTCTTTTTATTTCCCTTTATCTGCTTATGAAATATTTTGTTTTAATTTTCTTGTCTAAAAAGCATTTTTGTCAAATGTGTGCTTGCAAAATGTCAGTATGTCCTTATGTTTTACAAAAAACAATCGCCACGTTAGGCTTCAGAAAATCAATCCTGACATGACCCACTTTCCTGTGGCAAACTTGACTTGGCAGGGCACCAACAACAAATGAGTGCAACAGTAGGCTATTGGGCCCACAAGATCGAGGTGGGAGAATTTTGTTGCCCTTGAAGTCCAGAGTTAGCTACATCTAACTATACGTCAAACTGGCAGTGACCTTTTTGGCTGCGGCGTTCACTAAGCACTTATGAAACACTAATATCTGGACAATTCCCAAAACAAAGCTGAATATAACAGTGTTATTACTGCAATACAAGTTGCTTAGATATTTAAAGGATATTTGGTAGATACAGTGCAATATACATAGAGAACTGCACTGCAAATATTCAGTGCAATATATCATAGCATTCCAACTAATTATTTTTCATGTCTGTGCCTTTAAAAATTGTGCTGTCATCAAAACGACCCTGTGTGAGGTCACAGGGAGATGAAATCTCCCTAAGGTCAGTTTCCTGAGTCATAAAACAGACACAAATATTCACAAATGTGTGATGATGAGGTGAAAGAACATTCCGGGGGATGAACTAAATAGATCGCTCTAACACATCTAAACTAAGTCGTTTTTTATTCGAAAAGGGGGGTTGTATATACATACTTTCTTTCCAGGTGTTTGTAATGTACCTTGCTTAACAGCACTTAAATTCGGCAAATTAGTAAACACTGAGGGGGTAAACAATTGAAAGGTAATGTGGAACAGAACCTCTGTTAGATCCATTCTTCATTTCTGAGGGCATGGGCCCTCTCAAGCACAACTCTTGCAATGACTGATTGTCATGTTGGATAATGTCTGATAGTGGTTAAGTAAGGGCACTGGGGCGTCTGGGCAGACTGTCTGAAAGAGTGCTGCCACCCTCTGGCCAGCGCTCTGACACATACAGTGTCACCCTAATTCGCTATCTCCTTTAAAATCCCCCTTTTTTATGGGACTCACATATTGCACCCAATTTACTTCATATTTCCTAATGAAAATGAAAACTAATTTTGCTGGTTTAAACTCTGCCACACCAAATAAATAGTATCTAAAAAGAGGACAGAGATGAGACCCATGAGTCTCTCTATCACTCTGCTGCCACATCATATCTATTTCCCTCTCCTTTATTTCTTTTTGCAGTCGCAAAAAAACCAAGCTCTCTTTTTTAATGTGTGTGAGTGTGTGTGTGTGTGTTTGAATTGACACGTCACATTTTCTCCCTTAATGTGCATTTCTATTCTAATCCCTGTCATGCTTCCCTTCCACCACAACCTTCCCCAGAAGTGAGCCTCTGATCCTGTCACACAGCATGACAGGCCGGCAGTGTGAGAGGGGTGTGTGTATGTATGTGTATGAGTCTGTGTGTGTGTGTGTGTGTGATGGGGGAGCAAGAGAAAGTGTGCTTGGGTGCTGTGTATGTATATGCGCTTGTGTGTGTATGTGTGTGTGTGTGTGGGGAGGGGAGGTATGAGGATGGCACGCACACAGCCTGAGATCTCTCTCTTCCATGGTGTCCTTGTCCGCTCAACCCTGCCTGACAGCAAACTGCCTTACCCAGCCTGTGCCTTATACATATTAAACAGCGGCGAGAGGAAAAAGAATAACAACCTTCGTCTGTGTGTGTTTGTTTATGCATATGCACAGACACACAGCCACACACACATATTAATATCATATATATATAACCTTTGTGCCTGCCAGCCTTGGCTTACATGACAGACTCACCTGAGCTTCACGTTGATTCCTAGTCAGATGGAAGGCTGACCACATTGTTTCCTTGCGTAGGCAATAGCTGCGTGCATCATATAGTCCACTGACTGCGCTGCACACACAGACTGTTCTAATATACATGCCTCTCTCTCTCTCTCTCTAGCTCATCCCCCAGTTCTGCTCTCTCATCCTAGGCATGACTGGAGCCAGCATTTACCTTGTTCGCCTGGCCATGGGACCACACGTCACGTAAGCGCACGCACACACTCATATACACACACACACACACAACAAAGCTGCATCCCTCCCCTCTCCATTCATGATAAAGCATGTACATGCTACGACTAAGTGAAAATCAAATCAAGGGAACAAGTGTGAGTGAGAATTTGAGTGTAAGTGTAAGTAAACTAAGTGTAAGTTGAAAGTCTGCTGGTCGGCTGGTGTGGTTGAGAAGCAGGAAAAGGCATTAGGCCTATCTGTTGCCTGCTTTTGTTTATGTTAGTACCATGGTGCTGCTCAATCAGACCACTTGAATCGGACCTCTCAACACACCCACAGGAAGCCATCCAATGTCAGGCATTACAGGGTGCAACTGCTGGCTAAAAGAGGAGCTCAAGGATATTATTGGCTGTTACTGGGCTCAAATTCTTACCTTGCTGTCTTTGTTCTGTATCACAAGCAAACGTAAAGCAATAAGGTAAAAAAAGAAGTTTCCTAGGCTGCTGTTGTAACCAGTCTTCCACCGTCCATCTTTTCCTCTCCGTCTCTCAATGTATCCTCTCATCCTCTCGTGATCAGCTGGAACAAGACGAGCAACCCAGAGCCCTGGAACAAGCTCAGTCCAACCTATCAGTACAAGGTGAGATGCATGACAGACCTGGGCTTGCCTCAGTTCCTGACTGACACTAGGCTGACAGGTCTGGAGTCCTGATCCACAACTATTTACACAAGCACACACACACACACACACATATATAGGCACACAAATAGGCTACGCACACATGCACACGTACCAACATGCTTGATTTTGGTTACTTAATAAAGATGCACTTGAGTGTGTATTTGAGTGAGCATGTGTTGTTGTATGTGTGTGCATGTATGTGTGTGTGTGTGTGTCTGTGTTGGTGTGTGTGTGTGTTTGTGGTCTTTCAATTTGCTTCTGTTGCTAAGTATTTCCAGGCATGTCCGTTTGACAGAATAATTCATCACACGGTAGTCAAACATTTTGTTCTGGCTGTCGGACGTTTCGGAGGGAGACGAGGGGCTTCGATGAAGAGCAACACACCTTCTGACAGCTGATGAAAATATTAACAAACAGAGACAAACAGAATGAGGAAGGAGAAAGTGAGAGAGAGAGAGAGAGAGAGAGAGAGAGAGAGAGAGAGGGAGGGAGTGTGTCTGTGTGTGTGAGAGAGAGATGGGGGGGGGGCGAGTGGCAGAGGTGCTGCTGAGGCATGGCTGTGCTGAGCCTGGTTGAGCCACTCCAGTCCACTCACTGCGCTGTGGCCCCACGCAGTACCATACCATACTGACCTGTTCTCTGTTCTCGGCTCAGTGCCGTTTCACTCCTGGGGAGAGTTGGGCCGGCGGCCAGGCGGAGGCCCACGCCTGCGTAATGAAAGTCACGGCCGACAAAAGGTCACAACACGGCATGTTTAATTCTCAACAGCAGGCAAAGGTCACGCATCGGAATTCCACAGCGGTCTCAACAATAATAATAATGAAGATGTGAAAGAGGAGTGAGAAAAAGAGAAGGGGTGCTGTGTGTGTGTGTGTGTGTGTGTGTTAGAGGAAGAGCTGACAGCTGAACCAATCAAGGTAGAATATGCAAGAGGCAAATAATCAGCGCAGACGGAGAATGTGTCTTCTGTCACGGCAGGGGAACGCCGCTGCCGTCTGTGACATATGCAAACGTGCACCGCTGATCAGCGGCAGCAGCAGACACCAACACTGGCCATCTCCGCACCGAGCCAAAGAGGCTCAAAACTTGTGTGTGTGTGTGCGTGCATGAGTGTGTGTGTGTGTGTGTCTGCATGACAGGGTAGCAAAACAGTGGAATGTGTGTATTTGTGTCTGCTTTCCTGGATACGCGCACAAACGCACGCACGCACACACACACACACCAACAAACTGATGAACTTAATTTAGGCAAAGCATATTTAAATGCATTCTCTCTGTCCCCTCACAGTTTGTGGCTCTCACCACCGACTACAAGAATCTAAAGAAGGAAGGGCCTGACTTTTAAAGGTCCTCGCCCAGGCTCCTGCGGCACGGACTCTGGCAGTGTCCCCTGTCACCATGACGACAGCCAGCAGCACCCCTCATGCCGCTCCCCGATGATCCTGTCACCCAACGCCTTGCAGGGCCACCGCCACCTCCAACAACAAAAGAAAAAACTGAAGGAGGGAAAAAAAGATGAAAAAAAAAAAACAAAAAAACAAAATCAACTATTTATAGCCTACCATATAAATGCAAAGCCATTAAAGATCACTCCTTTAAAAAGTGTTTTGCATGTGAGTGTTCACTGGAAAAGTAATAGACTATTAACTACTGCCGGGGTGAAAAAATTCACTATTGAAATATGAATATGGGTCAGCTTTAGCATCAACCCTCTGCAAAGTAATGAAAGGAAACAGGGGGAGAGAAAGGGGATACTTCCCACAACTCACTAGTGCACCCTCTGAGGTGAGGTCCTAGACAGTAATTAAAATGAACCCTGAATGAAAATGATAAGGGAATCTCTATTTGTAAAATGCAATACAAAGTAAGGTTGGATTTTGGTGATGGTTGGGGGGTGAGGGACAAAGTGGGCAAGCCTGATATTACAGCAGAGGTTGTTTGTATGTACGTGTTTGTTTTAAATCAGTGTGTGATTGCTTTTCCGAGCCAAAAATCAAAAACACTCCACTGGTAAATTTTCCGCCATGGTCTGATGTTTCTGTGGTGCATTATGAATGACAAGTATTGAAGACACAGCTGGCTTTGGAGTAAAGGAAGGTTCTGGAGACCCAAATGCAGCCTGGGTATAAAAAAATCCCCTGCTTTCATCTGACAGTGTCAAATTTCTCCTGCATTATGGATAGACAATTGGAAGTGAGTGGCGTTGCTGAGAAAGTAATGCATGCTATCCACATGCAATCTGTACGCTCCCCTCCTTGCAGATGTCATTTAGCTCTTCCCGAAAGGCGGGAAAAAAAGTGGGGGAAAAAATGGAGAGACACATAACAAAAACCCTCTGTGCCTTTAACCTGTCTCTGTCGACATCACCTCAGCCAAAAAGGCACAACCAACCGAGACCACTGCAGGAAACCGAACCAGCAGGGAGGTGAGGCACAAAAACACACACGTGCAGACAAGCTCACTTGTCTTATACACACACACACACATGTGCACATGGTTTCTCTCTCTCTCTCTCTCTCTCACACACACACACACACACACACATACAAAAACTCACTCATATCATTGGTCTTCACCACTGGTGCTCAGACTCTGTGTGTGTATGTATGTGTATGTGAGTCACAGTGCAGCACAGTGAGCCTGTCAGGGTCCCAGCGCATGCTGACAGGTAATCAGGCAGGCCGAGGCTTCTCACCAGGCATAATCACTGGCCCACAGACACACACAGGGACAGTCATTACCCAACCGGAAGGCTTCGCGGGCCATCATGATTGCATTCCCTCCATTTGTTATTCTTTGTATTGCTATTCATCCGCAGGGCCGCAGGCAATCTGTACAGCCTCGCACACCCCAGCGCTCAGGCAATTCCCAAACTCGGAGCCAGGAGAGGGGCTCAGGGAGACGTAGGAAAAGCGTGTGTGTGTGTGTGTGTGAGTGTGTGCGTTGGCTGTGCTGGAGAGAGCGAGCCGGCCCCGGTGTTTATTCTTCATCGTTCCGGTGCTTCTCTCGACGGCTTGTTTGCACGGCTCCTGTCGCACGCTTTTCCGCACCGCTACCGCGTCTACCACCACCACTGCCATTACTGCCGAACAGGCCTGAGGATCAGTCATCTGCTTTTCCCCCGGCTCTTCCTGTTTCCCCCTCTTCATTCCCCCTCCTTCCTCTTCTCCTCTCCTCTGACTGCCCAACCACACAGGTGTGCAAGCTGACAGGTCCAGTGCGGGCCAGGGGAATGAAGGAATGGTTGGATAGTGGATGCAAATGTGAATGCCCTTCATGCCTCAGAGTAATAATGAAAACTAACACCTTGACCTTGGATTATTGTGACGGGACTGCACAGCAAACAGTGAAACGACACTCCCAGAACCTTTCGACAAACACACAAAATTGGGCAGAGGGGGCTTAGTCAACACTCACTTTCACTTATGAAAGAAAATGAAGAAGGAACGGTCTGGTCTCTGTGCAGAGGAAGTGTCTGTTGTATTTTTTTTCGCGTCCCTTCCTTCCTTTCTCTTCCTCACTCTCCCTCTCATCTTGCAGGATGGCGATCCAGGATGGAGGCCCTTTCTGCCCAGGGATGGATATTTTTAGATAAGGATTAATTTTAATGGGAGAGATAAGGAGAACACGGGAGACTGCCAGAAATACAGATAAATAAGTAAATGAGAGCGCGGTGCAGTGCGGCACAGTGCGGGAGCAGAGGAGGTAGGATGAGGGAAAGACGACGCAGCAGCAGCAGCAGCAGCAGAGGGCGGGTGACGGCGTTAGGGCTGGTGGATTGCCGGTGCGGCAGCACCGCTGTCTGGCCCTCGGCGCAGAGACGCCCGCGTGGCGCTCTCAGATCCCGCTGAGATAAAGAGACTCGGCGCTTTCATCTCCGCAGCAACAATGCTGAGCCACCGCTCGCTTCCTCGCGCGCCCCACGCTCACTGCTGGGCTCAACAACACACCATCGCACACCACAGCGAGATGGGGGAAAAAAAATCAGGGGAACAGTCCACTGAGCCCCCGCGGCAGGTCACTCGCCAGACACCCAGCAGAGGCCGAGCCAAACAACCAGAGCGAGAGGACAAACTGAATCAAATGTGTAAAAATGAAGATGACGCCCTGCCTCCTTCAGACACATTGCTTGCAGTCTTAGCTAAAATGCCAGGAGGCAACTGAGGCAATACATAGGATGAAGACCAAAGCCCAGAGACGTGTGGAATAGTGTCTTGCGAACCAAAGGACACAAATTACTAGCTACTTGCCATGGAACGATAACAAGAGCACAAATAGCAGGGCAAGCTAACAGCAGTTTTGTTTTTTTTCTTTTCAGTTATCATAATGCACCATGCTCTCTGGGTCATTGCAATATTGTTGGACTGTTCATTCAGTACAGGCTGCACTCTAATATCCCCCATGTTGCACAGAGTGTTAAATATCGCCATAAAATGATAAATCCACATTACCGCGTACCTAGAGATCCATGCACCTGCTCAATAACTTCCTCATGAGAAGTTTTCAGTGGGTTTTATGAGCAAAGCATTTTTAACTGAATCAGATGGTCTACAACATTAGCTAACAACAGCTTAGCCTCCTGATGTCACTGTGACTTAAGTCATTTAATATTAACATTTAAAAAATATTCTCAATGCCATAACAAACTGGAGATAAACAAAACGTAAACTGAATTGAAATGTGAAGTGGACACTTGAGGTGGAGCCTAAAATAAATACACAATGGAGTTGACCTTCAAGAGCTTGGGGACATACACTATACGATCTCACAGAGCAGGTCAACGGCAACATTTGTTACTCTACCTTGCGCTATAGATCAGTGTGTCAGCAACATACACTGCTCGGTGTCAGAGTCCTTCTTTTCTTTCCCTCCAGAAGCACCCCCAGTGACGGCGGCGCATGTATTTTGAATCATGGTCTTCACTTGAGCACCTCTTAGGCAGAGGCCTGTCAGCCTGCTAATTGATGAAGGGAACATTCCCTTTCTCTCCCGAGCGAGCAATCCATCCATCCAATCCTCGCGGCGAACAGACTGGCACCAACCAATATTACCCCGCAAGAGACGCTCGCACTTTATTATGAGATAATTACTGTACATTAGCGAGTGTTTGCTGTTTAAATATGACTCTGAAGTAGCACTTATGCCGACGTCGCTGACGCCTCTGCAATGCCCCATCATGTTCCACCGAGTTCTAATTATGACGGGCGTTCAGACTACAACATGGCAGCCTAAATAAATGAACCCAATTAATTGCAGAAGCTGTCATCCATCCCTTCCCTGTTGAACATAAGAGATTTATTGTCAAATTAGTACATTATACTGCTGAGGCAGAATGACAGGGCTGAGGTGGCTTACAGGTGCAATAATTTGGGCTTTAGCATCTGTAGTAAAGACATAAAACGTGCGACAGTCAAGTTTCAAAGATCGTAAAATGACCATTAGATCAATTCAGTTTCAACACTTGACAACAGCATCTGCCACAATTACTTATACTGGACATAATGACAAAAACACATTTATTATTTCTGCTTTTCAACACCAAAACTACATTTAATTGTAGTAGCCTGTTGTAGTCTGCCAAATGCCATAAAGAGGAACATATTCGTGTGTAAAGGTTGCATCGGTTAAGTGCAGAAAATATAAAAGATAGAAAAATAAAACAAAAAGACGACGAATGGCTTCTTGACATGTTTATTAGGATTATTAATTTCTTTAGAAAATTTCTTTACAAAGGAGATTCATATTAAAACTTCATGGACATAAAGTGTGTTAGGTCTGGCAGCACTGCAATGCAATAGTGACCCTAGCTGGAGCCTTCGTATCCGAGGTGAAAAGGTCATTACTAACAGATCACCGAGTTCATGCACTCATGTCACTAATATTCACACATCAAGTGTTGATGCTGAAACAGTGTGAAATAGTAAAGAGGTGCAGTGAAGTGAAGAGAGCAGTGGGTATTATAACACTGAGATAATCTTATAAAAAATATCCATCAAATGAGCAGGGAAAGTCTGATGTTTCAGTAAACTTAGTGAAGTCATCAGAACTCCAACACTACACCCATTATCTTTCTCATAAACACTATTTGGTATAGGGTTAGAGTATTAGAAAGCATTCTGCATTTCAATTTTTTGACAAGGTAGTCTTTTTAAATTAAAACAGAAACAAAGTGCTCTTGCCCAAAAGCTAACATGAAAAAGGGCTTGCAGCAGATGCAATGCAGAATAAACAGCCTTCTGTAAACACACTGGCCTCTAGCACAGTGACATGATCTATTAACATGATTCGGTTCTTGTTCGCTTTTATTGGTCGATTTACTCAAGAGCTAGTCTCCTAACAAAAAACAAAACATTTAAGCATTAGACTATCTCTATAGAGTTAATTATATACAGTCTTTACTGTTTCAATTCTCTTTTCCTTTTTTGGGAGTTTTTTTGAACAGCCAAACAGTGAAAAGACTGGATTATATATCTTTTTTCTATGCAAGGTGCCACATAACTAAAGGTCAAGTCACCATCCTTGCAGTGGGCAATGAATGTGGCATCACTGAAGCAGAGCAAATCTCCCTCCAGATCTACATTCCCCATGCCCTTTTGGATCTACTGTTCGTTGTTCAGTTCACTCAGCCTCAGTTGGACCCCCTGGTGTAGGAAATAAAGTTCATCACAGAAAATGACAATCGCTATACATAAATGTGCTTGCAGTCAACGCCCTCCATCTTGCTCTGTGCTTGGACCAGATCATCTAAGAAACATTAGTGTACATGATCTCTCCTATTCTCCTCCACTGGTCTCTTAAACGTTCCCTCTCCTCCGCATTAAGACTATATGTTTGCCACATTGGTTGTGGCTAGCTCTACCAGAAGGTGATGGATTGTGCGTCACCCGAGGGCAGGCCGTAGTCGTGTGTGTGTGTGTGTGTGTGTGTGTGTGTGTGTGTGTGTGTGTGTGTGTGTGTGTGATCATCTTGCAGATTACATTGCCACTTCATGCCCAGTCAGACAGTATGACATCGATTTGTGTGAAAGAGAAAAAAAAAAAAAAAGGACAAAACAGACAGAAAAGATTTAGAAAAAAAAAAATAAGCAAAATAAACAAAAAAGGATGTAAAAAAATTGGGACTCCACTCCATATTACCTATACCTGAGAAGTCACCATTTCAAACTGAACTGAAAAAGGATAAAGTTTTCGTTGTGTACCCATTTCAAACTGTCATGTTGAGGACAGGGGTCTCTGTGTTTCTATGCGATGACTTTGTTCAGCTGATTCACACTCCCTCTCTCCCTCTCTCTTCCCATCCCCATCCCCTCATCCTATGGCCCTCTAGTGGTCGTGGAAACCAGGCATGGGGAATGGGCGGGCGAAAGCCTCAACACGATACCGCAGCTCGGCGATGCGCGCCACCGTTTCGGGGTCCTGCAGGAGGAAGTTCTTGAACTCTTGTAGCTTGCCTGAAAACAGAACGGACAGGATTGGGAAGTGAGGAGAGGAAGGGGAAAAAATAAGAGCAGGACACAGAGCAGCAGTTGAAAGAACAGAAAAAGAATGAAAGAGAAGAGAAAAAGGGGAGAGAAAATGCAGTGAAGTCAGAGAGGCGAACCCAAAGCACAAATCATTTCGTTTTCCAGACAGATTGTGGTGTTCTCACACCAGCGGCATATCTGGTGGACACCAAGACATCAACTTTTTAGATACTGTTAGCAAAGTTACACTAATATTAACCCACATGGGAGATCAAGAACACAGAATATACAAAAATGTTGTGCCCGTCTGAGCCAAAAACCAGTCAATATTTTTTCTTGCACACCATCATCTGTGCATGAGAATCTATAGTGATGGAGATTCAGAGCAACCTCTGGCAGAATCCAGTTTCTATCCTTTTTATGCTGTAAAGTGCTGGTTCATACCTTCTGATTCCTTGCAGAGGTTGCTGTGGTTACCCAAGGGGCCTAGGTCTACCATATATGCAGTGTTAAATTTATCACTTGGTGAATTGCTGTTGTCATCATCACCCACCAGTGAAACACAAGCTCAGTATAGGGTCGCTGTGAACTTTAAAGTTCTCACTAAGCAGCTGTGAGACAACAGCATAAAACACCTTTGAATATTACAGCTTTAGAAATTACAAATAAGTGATGACAAAACTGAGCTATATTTAAAAAAAACAAACAAACAAAAAAAAAACCCAACGCATATATATATATCCATACGGGAGGAGTTAATTGCATTTGCATGAGAATCTCCAAACATGCAGCAAACATGCAGCGACACAAACGTGTTTCATTCTGTTTCAATGTGAAAATCCTGCTCTTCATCATCTCTTCCAAAGAAGCTCTGTTTACCATGTCATTTGTCTAGCTGTCTGTAAACAATTGCAAAAACTACTGGTCTGATTTTCATTGAACCTGGTGGAACATGGGCCAAGGAAGAACCCATTAAGTTTTGGAGCAGACGGCAATCACTGGGCACATCCAACACAACACAAAGTTTGACTTCTGCTAATGTCTGAGCCATACTGCACACAGCATTTGGCTTTGGTGCACGTCTGCGCTTCCCAAGTGCCCTCCTGGATATCTAAATGGGCCTTTTTGCTCTGAAACACTCACCAGTCTTCTTCTTCACATCCAGAGCGATTTTGAAGCCCTCATCCAGGAAATCCACCACCTGCTCAAAGTCGGCCTCCTTAAACTGCCTAGAGGTGAGCGCTGGTGCACCTGCAAGAGTGAGGGGAGTAAACAAACAAACAAAACAAGAAAATATTATAAACAAAAATGAATATATGCCAATATCTCATTATCAACAGAAAGGATAGGCAGTGTTTGTTTATTTGCACAGCCTAGGGTGTGGACGGACCTAACCGCAGACCACCAGGGGTCAGGGCGCTCTTGTCTCCAGGGCAGGTGTTCTTGTTGGCCGTGATGGACACCAGCTCCAGCACGCGCTCGGCCCGGGCCCCATCCATGCCCTGTGGGCGCAGGTCCACCAGAACCAGGTGGTTGTCAGTGCCACCTGAGTGAGAGAGAGAGAGAGAGAGAGAGAGAGAGAAAGAGAGAAAGAATGAGAGAGAGAGGAGAGACGTATTTAGAGGAAAGTGGGATGTTAGTCAATGTAAAGAGCAGCTGGGTGCACTTTAAGTGAGCGCTCACAACTACGGGACCAGGTGGCTCCTTGACAGGCACATTTGTAAGATGGATCAACCAGTTCATCTTGTATTTTTTTTTTAAAGGTCTCTTAACTAAAGCAGAAAAAAAATGTCACACATGAAAGTTCAGCTTGAAAGTTTAGCCTTAACTATAAAGGAATGAACTTTAGCCAAAACTACAGCTTACAGTCGCAAAGAACCCCCCCCATATGCAAATCTTCAGAGTTGTAAAGGTTAGGCATTCCTCTGCAAAGGTCAGGTATACCCTGTCTTTGCTGCCTAAGACCCAAGACAGTTTTCTAGAAAACAGACAATAAAGCATCTTGATTCAAGCAATCTTGAATCTTCAGATGCTCTTGAACTAAGTTACCTGAGACCAGAGTGTAGCCTTTCTTCAGCAGGGCGTCAGCCATCGCCTTTGCATTGC
Organism: Tenualosa ilisha; assembly: GCA_015244755.2. NCBI lineage: Eukaryota > Metazoa > Chordata > Actinopteri > Clupeiformes > Clupeidae > Tenualosa > Tenualosa ilisha. The sequence goes on from PYXC01002417.1 coordinate 545,734, forward strand.
AAAGCACCTGGCCAATGTATTCTTTAAACATGGGCGTGTTGGCCTGAGAGGAAGGAAGGTAGGACAGACTAAAATGTCAGAAGAAAAACCATCCTAGCCCCTGGTCTTGATGTACTGGGTGTCTACATGTTTACACTGACAGAACCATTGACACATTCAAATGGAATGGCCAAAGGAAGGAGGAGTGAGGAACAGAACTGACCTGGCGGAGCGCAACGGCCACCCCAGCGATGGCGTGGTTGTGTGGCCCACCCTGCAGTGAGGGGAAGACAGAGAAGTTGACCTTATCCTCCAGGTCATACATGATCTCACGGCCCTTTTTGTCCACCGAGCGCACACCCTTGCGGTAGAAAATCATGCCGGCTCTGAGGATGGACAGGAGAGGGGATGGGGAGGGAGGGAGAGAAAGGATGTGAGACGGATGAGAAGAACACGGGGGGTGGGGGTGGCGGCGTCACATTCATATTTTGAAGAAGAGTTCTCACTGACAGATGACACACCACTACACCTTGCGCTCACAGAAGTGGACTTCCAATTGTATTCTGTTGTAATTCTGGTGCGAATAACATCAGCCTAAAAGCCATTTATCATTGCCCAGAGAGAGCGGTGCATCACTCACTGAGAGAAATTTAATTCAGTGAACACTTTCATCTCTCTCCTCTCTCCATCTCTCCCATTCTCTTCATTCACTCTGAATCAGAGCACACACACCCATGAACACACAGATACATGCAAGCACATTTTTCACCCACACACACACATATCCATATCCATACACACACACACACACACACACACACACACACACACACACACACACACACACACACACACACACACACACACACACACACACACACACACACACACCCACCTCTATATCTCTATCTCAAGTACTGCACTAACAGCTCCCAATTTTACTCAGTAATCAGTGTCCATTCTCCTTTCTTGCTCATCTCCCTCCCCTTCTTTCACTTTCACACTCACACACATTTACACACACTTATATATACACACACACACTTTTATACACACTCATACACATTTTTACACACACACACACGCACACACATTTACACACACACACACACATTTACACACACACACACACATTTACACACACACACACATTTACACACACACACACCTGGCTCCTCTGAGGGACTTGTGTGTGGTAGTGGTGACCAGGTCAGCATGCTCAAATGGAGATGGGACGGCCCTGCCAGCCACCAGTCCACTGATGTGAGCCATGTCAGCCAGCAAGTACGCCTTGACTTCATTACACAGCTAGAGAGAGAGAGAGAGAGAGAGAGAGAGAGAGAGAGAGAGAGAGAGAGAGAGAGAGAGAGAGAGAGAGAGAGAGAGAGAGAGAGAGAGAGAGAGAGAGAGAGAGAGAGAGAGAGAGTGTGAGAGGGAGGGAGGGAGAGATTTCAAAAGAAAGGAAGAGGAAAGGAGACTAGATTAAAACATGCACCTACTATGGCACTCACTACTTCTAGTCTTTAAATAAGTCAGTGTTACACTTTGGTACTTCTGGAGGTGTAAAGGACAGTCACTTTAATTCCATCTGTTTCCACCTCTAATCTGTACATATTCTTAGATTTCTTTTTCATATTACGTTCATTTACAGTTGCACTGAAACCATCCATCTGCCAACCTGCCAGACAGCTTTCATGTGAACCCAGCAGCCTTTCACTGAGATCTCATCGGAGACAAAGAGTGTCAGAGGAGGTGACAGGCTGAATGATTGACAGCCGTAATGCAGGAAACTACCTGTAAAGTCTTGAAGCACACCTCCAGTTGAACCCCCCCGAGACCAAAGCTTGCCCTCACAAACTTAAAAGGAAAGGCGCTATAGTGGTTTCCTTATGTCTGCTGGCTTGATTGAGGGAATGAGTCATCTCTCCATGTGTTCTGTTGGCTCACAGGATTACATTTCCAAAAGAGAGAGATGAAGGGGAAAAAAAAAATCCCTTACTGCTGTCTAATCCCAATAATACAATATTATTCATAGAGCCTACTTAAAAGCATAGATGTACTGTAGGTAATGTATATTTTTTGAAAAGATATAATGTACTTTCATAAAAGACGCTGCTCCATAAAGGGATTATCTGGAGTGAATCTACCGTAGCCCTGTTGCTTCATGCTGCTCAGTGCTGTCGGCAGGTATGAGAACGGCAGAACGTGGTGTAACGTACACCACCACCATAGCAAAACGGCAGCCACAGCTAACCGATGAGAGCAAGGAAGTTTTATTTTATTAGGACCTCACCTGTTAGAGCTGCCAGTTTGCCAATTTGTTCTCCGTTGTACCAAATGCTGTTGTTATTATACCTTATTAATGACAACACTTGGCAGCTTCAAAGAACAGGGATTAGAGCTTACTGACTGTGGATTTTTCCTTTAAGCCTTCTGTTTGTCTTTGGGAGACAATGAAAAAAGCGACTTATGGAAGCAATATTGAATAGAATATTCAATGGTGCGCGCGCGCACACACACACAAACACACACACATATATGTATATATGTATGTATATGTATGTGTATATGTGTGTGAGTGATATATGGAATGTTTCTTTAGCCGTTATATCCTACTCTTACTCAGTACCCCAAATCATTGTGGTTGCCCTTCCCTCTGTAAGAGTGTTTTGAATGGTGCTGAGCTCATGTGTATCTGTGTGGAAGTCACACTGGGTTTGACACTAATGGGAGATGCAGAAAGCCCAGCCTATAGAAAAGAAGAAGAAGCCCCATCTGACAGGAGGGCTAAAAAGCACAAGTTGCACTGCCAACACTGTAAAGCAGACTAAACGACTAAACACGTACACACACACGCACACACGTGTATACACACACACACACATGAACCTGCTTATGCTTGCAGAAGTGTTCAAGGACACATATCAGGCATGTCTGAATGTGTAGACAGTGTATAGAGGGCATAGTGAATGAGGCTGTGGGCAGAGTGGATGTGTTTGCTCTGTACTAGCTTCTGCAGGCCTGTGGTGTGCTACACCCTCTACAGAATATTGTGTGTGTGTGTGTGTGTGTGTGTGTGTGTGTGATGAGAGGAGGTTGGTTAAGAGTGAAGACACTGGCACGTGTAAGTGAGACAGAGAGGGGGCTTGAAACGAAATGTTGTTTGTGACAAACCAACAAAAATGTGTGAAAGAGACCAAAATAATAACTGAGAAAGGTTACCTCTGATTCATTTACCTCCATGGCAGTTCTTCCAATGTCTGCACAACAAGGTGTGAGCGCAAGGAATAGTGGAGGAAAAAAAACAATCGGAAAAATGTATCGGGGGTGGAGAACACACCTTCTTTATACGGGCGTAGTCGATGAGGCGCGCGTAGGCGCTCGTGCCAGCGATGATCAAGCGTGGTCGGAAGAGACGTGCAGTCATTTCCATCTGATCATAGTCTATGAGACCAGTCTTAGGCTGTAAAAGAAAGAAATAGATAGATAGAGAGAGAGATAGATAGATAGAAATAGACAGAGAGAGAGAGAGATCGATTGAGAGAGATAGATAGAGAGAGAGAGAGACAGATAGAGAGAGAGAGAGATAGATAGAGAGAGAGAGAGATAGATAGAGAGAGAGAGAGATAGATAGAGAGAGAATTTGTTATGATAATGAAAGATGCTCCTATCATGGATTCTCAGAAAAATATTGTGTTCTAGTTTTTCCTTCCTTTGTGAGCAAATGCAAGACAAAGAATTTCTATCCCAATTCATAGCAGTACAGGAGGCAAGCTTAAATTAGTTAATTATAATGAGTTCATCACATCTATTACTGTGAACACACGTTTGCTCCTAAGCTCTCTTTCTCACTCACAAGCTTCCTTCCTGGCCTTTCTGCAGGCCCCTCTCCTCCTCCCTGTGCTCACCTCTTCCTCCATTTCTGCAGAGCTCAACACTGTCTGTCTAGTTCATTCTCTATTTCTCTCACATCTCCTCCTGCCATCACACACACACACAGACACACTCTCTTCTGGCTTCTCACCAAGCTCTTTCCCTCTCTTCCATTTCTTCTCCCTCCCTCCCTCTCCCCCCTGGGCGTTGAGTGGCGGTGTCGCCCGCGTGAGGAAAGCTTTATTTAGACAAGCGGATTAGCCCTCATCTCCAGGGCACGCGGCCATCGCTCTCCCCTCACTCATTCCATCACCCCCCCCCCCCCCAACTGCACCTTCACCTGCACCCCCCCCCAACCACACACACACACACACACACACACACACCCCTACCCCACCTGCACTCATCGGGAGGACAGAGTGGACCCCGCTGGCCTGTCGATTTCCTATTATCTCTCCCCGCAGTGGGGGTCTGCCCCCTCATCCATCATGACACCAGCGCCGTTCCCCGATCCCCGGCAACAGACCTCACCGCTACCTCCACCCGTCCCCCCCCTAAGCCCCACCCTTCACGAGCCCAGACGCACGGCATCCCCACCCAACCCACCCCCCCAACCCCCACGACACATTGATCACCTCACAAGCAAAGACCAAATTGATCACCGCAGGCAGCACAAAGAGGCCACGGTTGAGACAGAAGATATGGGTGAGGGTGAGAGTGAGAGAGAGAGAGAGAGCGAGAGAGAGAGAGAGAGAGAGAGAGAGAGAGAGAGAGAGAGAGAAAGAGAGAAAGACTGTGTGAGACAGTGAGAGGTTGGAGGAAAAAGAGGCAGACAGAGCATGTGACAGAGCAGGTGAGAGAAAGAGTGATTTAATGAAGTGAGTGTGTGAGAGAGTGAATGAAGGAACATGAAGGACTAGCCATCACTGACACTCTAAAGAACAAATAACTCCAAGATCGCCAGACAAAAGCAGCACACCTCAGGGCAACGATCCAGTTTAGGATCAGAGAGCAGCCAAGCAAACGACAGTGCAACAGACCCAACCTGCCCTGCAAACTGGGACAAGAGAAACCTGCCCAAATAGCCTGACCATAGATAAGGCACCATAATGGCCCACAATGAAATAAAACAATTAGAGTTGGTAATGACCCTTTAACAATACCAACCATCACTACATTATCTTCATGCATTAAGTACCTTTCATAGAAAGCCCTCACTCACTACTGCTGGCTAGCAGTGGCCAAGCCGGTCATGTGTCCAAAAGTGAGTGCTAACCGAGGTACTTACATGAATGAGCAGAAGCACCCTAAGGAATGGGGTGGGGCTGAGAAACGAATGGCATCTACACTCAACTCCGTTACCGACACCGACTCGGATTACCTCTGCTCAGAGTCTGGCGAATGCTAAATCTGTCCGACCTGCCGCCGGACACCGCCGTAAACTAGAACCAGGAGGGGACTCTTGGGGGGACACGTGGCTCTGTTATATACGGCCAGTCAGCACAAACAGGCTCCGACGACTCCTCCACTTACGTTCAGCTTGTAGGGCATGGACTCGAAGTAGATGGATGTGGCGGAGATGCGCTTCACGTCTGACATGTAGCCATGGGTCAAGCTGTGGGGGAGAGGGATCAGAACACCTAATGTGAGGAATGAGTGGATGACTTAATTTTTAGACACAGTGCATCAGGAGGACATAGAGGCGTTGTTGCCAAGACATTTCAGATTCAGAATGGGATTTATTGATCAAATAAGGTTCTGGTTGCTGGCGTTTGTCTAGCAGATAAGAAAAATGTTACATGCAACAAACAATACAATAAAAATTATGAATAGACAGTGTGCAGTTATGGACAGAATAAGGGATAGAATTCATTGAAATCTCATGACTACACTTTAAAACAACATGCACTCACACACAGAGGTGCCAAATTAGCCAGTGAAAGTTGTAGGTGGAATAGGGACTATAAATATAGAAATAAGTTTGGATTTCACTGTTCTAAAAAGTTCCTCCGAAAAGTGGTAAAGGTGGAGTGGGTGTGACTTACTGTCCTCCGTCGGGCAGGTCCAGACCCATGATGCGGTCGTGGGGGTTGAGCACGGCTGTGTAGGCGGCAAAGTTGGCCGGAGAGCCAGAGTAGGGCTGCACGTTGACCCCCCACTTGGCAGGGTCCAGGTCAAAGGCCTCCAGGGCCCGCTTCTGGCACAGCAGCTCGATTTGGTCCACCATCTCAGCACCACCATAGTACCTGAAGGAATAAAACACAAACACAAGCACGCACACACACATGCGCACACACACAGACACACACCACAAAAAATTGACCTTCTGAGAATTTAACGAAACTCTTATCCAGCATGAAGTTCATTCCTTATCATAAGGTCCCATAAGATGCTAGGAACGCTGGCTTTCAACGAACGAACAAATGTCTATTCTTCTCTTCATATCTGAAAATGGGAAAAAAACTTGACAAAGTGTTGACATTTCGATACTCCAAATATCTTTAATTCCTTGATTTCTAAGAGCTCAAAACAAAATATGACAAGATATCTGCTGGAGAAGAAAAAAAAAAAAAAAAAAAAAAAAAAAAAAAAAAGGAAGGAAAACGGAAGCATCAGTATTGAGGTCGCTGCTTGACCTAGACAACACCTCCCTTCACAAGATCCTCAGAAGGCAAGATAAGAAGTTTGAAAATCTTAAGGAGCTAAGAAAAGCTGACAGTGGAGCAGCTCCGGGCCGCATCTGGCCCAGAGGCAACTCAGATGAAACTGCCATCTGGGAAATGTAGGACACCTTTTATGTGACGAGGCATAGAGCAGAAAGCGTGAAAATACACTGCCTCTGCTCTAAGCCAGTTATCACCAATCTCCAAAGAGGAAGAATAGAAGAGCCTCAAAGCAAGTGTGTGCAAGAGAGA
>PYXC01002417.1:557500-700000 GCA_015244755.2 Tenualosa ilisha
TAAAATCCAATTAGGCCAATGATGGGGAACAATTAAAGCGTCTGTGAACGGGAGACTGTGGCCCCCCTCCCAAGCACAGGAGACACGCCCCCGCCTCGTTCACTCAATCACACAGGAAAAAAAAAAAAAAAAAAAAAAAAAATCTTTTGGCTCTTAAGTGGAGGGGTGGGGGGCCGCTAACGATATAATGTGGAAAAATTAATACGGAAATCATATAAGTAAATAATACAGATGAGTGCGTTAGAGCTTGCATTATTCATGGACACATTAGCGTAATTTTCGAAAGTAAACAGATACTGAGCACTTCTGTCTGTGACTAAAGAGGAATAGCCTAACTGCCACAGAACACACACACACACACACACACACGAAACAACCCTGTACATCACAATGCGGCCTGCAACCAGCAGGGCCAAACACTTCAGACAACAATTCCTTAAAGTAAACATTCTGTGGCTTTTTTTGCCAATTCTATACAGAGAACACGAACACACACACACACACACACACACACACACACACACACACACACACACACACACACACACACACACACACACACACACACACACACAACACACACAACACACACACACGCGCGCGAAACAACCCTGTACATCACAATGCGGCCTGCAACCAGCAGGGCCAAACACTTCAGACAACAATTCCTTAAAGTAAACATTCTGTGGCTTTTTTTGCCAATTCTATACAGAGAACAAGATAAATACTAAGTGTGTGACCTAGCACCATTTATGTGGTGGAGCAGAGGACATGAGGGGTCTCAATTAAGAGCCCGATACAAGCCTTCATAAAAAATAAATAAGGATTAAAGGCAGCAGCTGTGCTTCTTTAATTCCCTCTCTTTTCTGTTCTCCAGTGAGAGGACAAGAGACAAGGGTGGTGGAGGGGGTAAAGGGGTAGAGAGGGGGGGTCAGAGAAGAGACACTGGGGGGGCACAAGCTGGCACATTAATGGGTGCCAGCGTGGCCCAGGTCCCTTGGCCTCCTGTCAGTCTCGGAGCCCAGGGCCGTTTGCCTGTTGAGACAGCCTCTCACAGCCTCATGGGAGATGCGTCTGAGGCGGTGGGTGGAAAAAAAAAAAAAAAAAAAAATCACACGGGTCACCGCGCACTCTGACGGCACCCGTCCTTCGCTGTCGCCGCTTCCTGCCGGGGACGCCGGCGGGCTGGTCACGCGGAGCCAGTCGACAGCTCAGGCTGGTCTGTGGCTCTGTGTGTGTGTGTGTGTGTGTGTGTGTGTGTGTGTGTGTGTGTGTGTGTGTGTGTGTGTGTGTGTATTTCACTGAAGACACCTCTAAGAGTCACAGTGAGCGCTCGGCTGGAACTATCCCGACAGGATGTGATGGTAGCAAAGTGTTTAGCAGTGCTCAGTCAAGCTGTCCACTGACAGAACACAGACGGCTAATTTTGGACCTAGAAACAGAGCCGGCTGGACCTCCAAGGCACGGCACGGCACGGCACGGCATGGCACGGCCCAGCCCAGCTTAGCCCAGCACAAATTAAGCATTCATGAGAGTGATTAACAGTGAAAGACAAAGATTTTGAACACTGGTAAAACTAGTCAGCGATCCATTCTTCTAGCACAGGACAGCACCAATGACACAGCTTCCCATAAAATCAACACATACTGTCGATACCATCCCAGACTGGCAAAAAAAAGAAGATAGCACACAGCTTGACAAAAAAAGGTTGGATAGGCTAGAAATCTGGACAACAGCTGGTCAGCTGGCATGTAGGCAGCCATTATTATTTTGGGGGATGCTTTAAATGTGGAGTGAGGAATATAATGGAAGAGAGTGACAGAGAGGAAAAAAAATATTTTCATTTTACTCCTTAGTATTTTTGCTATCTGCTGTAGCTTCTGAGGAAAGAGTCAATTTTACAGATGACTGGTGTCCATCAGCTGTGTGCGAAACAACAATCAGTCTTGTAACAACAGGTGACGGAGGACACGGGGGGGGGGGGGGGGGTGAGAGAGCGGAGAGAGAGAGAGAGAGAGAGAGAGAGAGAAAGAGAGAGAGAGGAAAGGGGGGACTGGCATAGAAAGTGTCAACAGGCCAGAAATATCACTCAGTCTGACAGCCCGCTCCATCCAGCTCTGGTAATGACTAATAGGAGGGCTGCCGTTACAAATTGCCTTCTGATGCAGGAGGCCGAGTCACAGCCAACGAAAGGGATGGTGGCGGGGCAGGGGGAGGACCAGGGGCGTGCAGGTGAGGGTGAGGGAGTGAAGCGTGACCCTGGCCTCAGCTTCTTCGAGACTCTTGAGTCCATTAAGGCTCAGGGGAAGAGGGGAGTCATGGAACAATCAAGCGTGGATGGGAAAGGCAATTTCCTGAGAGAGACGGGTGACATTATAACAGCAATGTCTCCGACAGCTGGTCATGGTGCTGAGGGTGAGCACTTTGACGGCCAAATGCCCCTGGTCATCCTGCATTTACTGGACAGGCCTGCTGAGAATCTCAAGCATGGGAATAGTCCTACATTGTAAGGAAGACTTCCTGCAGCATGAAAGGGGTTAAGTGCTCCACAACAGGAAGGCTGGACAGGATTTATAATTCAGAACAAAATTGATGAAAGATCATAAACAGCTTCTATGGGGCTGAAAGTGGAAAGAGACTTAAAGCATCACAGAGAAAAAATTAATATGGATCTAGATTATGCCTGCATATTTAAACAGCTGCAGAAATCAATTTATTTGGCAAGTCCTTTTGACAGTCTTCACGCCCATGTGATCTAATGCACGCCCCCCCCCATCTATTTTCAAAATCGGGACACCAAGCCCCAGAATAGAAATGATTCCAGTATAAATATATCATCTGATCAATTATTAAATATTTTGTTTAATTCAAATTGAGCTCTGAAAATGCCATTGAATGCTTGATTGACGCTTTGATTTAAACACTCCCTAGAAGAGCTTTGAAGCCTAAAAGCTGTGCTGAAGTTGAAGCTTAGCTGCAGGGAAGGTGAGCCCAGGGGGAATAGAAGCAGGCGTACAATATACACTGCTCCACAGTACCATCACTCAAAGACTGTGGGGGAGGCAGGCAGCAAGCACTGCTTTAGGTTGGAAAGGCATCACAAAACAGCATCACTTCTTTGAATTTAAGTGAAAATCCATATGAGGATTTTGCTTAAAAAAAAAAAAAAAAAATGTAACGCTCAACTGGTGTTTTGTAACCTAGACCCATGACAAGACTTGCAACACTGATACATACTGCACTGTAGTTACTGATCTAATTTACATTTACATTTATGCATTTTTCCATGAAATTCAGAATTTTGAACTGTTTATGTTTTTATCTGTATTTGTTATGCACATGTATTTTGCAACAGCAAGGACATGTAGTTAAAAAAAAAAAATCACAATATACCAAAACATCACAGTAGCACTAGGCACTGTTGACCTACAGAGTGTAAACTTTTCCTTTACTCTCCTGCTAGTTAGGCCTAATGACCGATTAGATATGCACGCTGTATACATTTTACCCACACTGCATGCACTGTCAGCATGGCACCAGATAACTGATTGTTGCATAACTAGAAGCCTTGAAAAGACAGTCCTCTTACAGCAAAAGAGAATCTCTCTAAAGACTTAGCTTTCAGCACATATGAGAGAAACGTGTAAGCCTGCTAACTCTCTGACTGGGCTTGAACTTGAGCTTACAAAAACAAACTGGGAATCTGGTATTTGAAGCCTGCAAAAAAGGGGGGGGAGGGGAGGGTGTGTGTGAAGTGAGCCTTGCTGATTGGCTGGGGCACTGATAGTGAGCTTTGGTATCAAGAGTTACGTGGTGCAAATAAAAACAGTTAGTTAATTGTTGAGTCATGTTGTTATGGAAGCGGGGCGATAAGTGGCAGCAAGGGAGTCGAGCAGGGGCTGAGCCAGTGCTAGACCTGTCTGAACCGGCTGCATTTTGGCAGGACTGAAGAACTGTAAGGTGCAGCTCTAGGTTGGAAGTTTGACCCTTTTTTTCCCTCTACTTTTTGGTATGAGGTCTTTGTTGTTTTGTGTTTTTTATTATTTTTATTTTTAAGTTCAACTGCTTTAGTCGAATCTGATTGAGAGTGCTATTGTTTAGCGCCACTCCACCCACCAAATTCTTGACCTGCACACATCAGTGAAAGTGTAAGGGAGCGAGGCCAGGACAAAAGACTGCAGAGGCCGCCTGTGTCCGGTTTCCAAAGAACTCCACCGTGTGTGATAAATCCCAGTCAAGAGAAAGGCAGGGAGAGAGTGAGAGTGATAGCGAGAGAATAAAGAGAGGCTTACGAAGCTAAAGTGGTTACTGTGGGGAGCACGCTGAACTGATTTACACAATGGGAGAAGCATGCAGACACGTGAACCAGTAATATCTTAATAAGGAACCTCAAAAGATCTATGAGGGAACCTTTTCAAGTACAATTCGAAATCAATGGTCTCTTTCTCTCCAACTGGCCAAACCTTTGTAACAGGACTGTGCAATGTCACAAAAATATTTACCAGAAATAGGCTGTGTCTGAACAGGTGATTAAATGTTTTGTGTATGATGGTACAACGCATGACATCCTCACATTCACAGAAATATAAACTATAGAAAATAAGCCAATTTTCACATCAAGCACTCCCTGCATACTCATTTAAATGGACCCATTAGAAAGTAGTATGTCTTTTATGCCAACATGCAGGCATACCACAAGTTAAGTTAAATATCAGCATGCAAAAATAATCTAGATTAAGTTTTAAATTTCCCAGGATCACTTACAAGGCATACTCTTGTATCATCATTAGCCACAGACTAGTTTATTATTGGAGCTACTGCGTCCTTGAAGTTAAAATCTGCTGTACTTGCTTTTGTACTTTGCACCACAAGCTACTTTGTATTTTTGCATAACTTCTGAAACTAACTGAAAGCGCAGCGAAAGATTACTTTGTCTTTTTAAATATAAAGATCAGATTGAAGTTACATCCTTGCGCACAAATAAGTGAACATTATGATGAGATTTATGGCCATAGATTGTTCCTGCTCAAAGATGTTACAGTACTAATCAGCTGAAAGTGCCACTCTAATCATAACCGCTAGACAGAAAATTGTGACCTTCGACTTTACCTTCCCTAAAAATACGCCTGGTCTAGAAAAACACAATATGATGAAACAGACCTGGAGCCGTTGCATCATCGGGGCACTAAAAACTCCCAGAAGCGCAAGTTTTTAAAACTTTCACAAAAAATTAGGTCATGAGTGGACAAATAGTTTCCATACGTTAGTGGCCAAGTTATAACGCAGTTAAGGAATAGCCAACACACTTTGACATTACTTTTAAAAACATCATGCCGGGCATCTAAGGTTAGCCATTTTAATGGTAGGCTACCAATTAGAAGCAACACCTATATTATTTTACCTGTTAACGTATCCTGCATGGTAAGTTCTGAAAGTTCTTGACAAGGACCTTTTATCACAAGGGAGAAAACAGCGCTTTCTGTTCAAACAGGCAATCATAGTACCACCTGGAAACAGGCTACAAATAATTGCTATAGTTTCACCAGGCGACGAAAATTGTACGAATCTGAATAACTTCACTTGGATAACTTACTTGCAACGTTGCGACAGATGCTATCGCTGCTAATATGTAGCTGTCAAACCTTACAGTAAACTCCTGTCTCTGCATTAGAACAGTGCAATTCCTCGGACATCAAATACACCTTCATGATTTACAAAAACTTGAAAATGACAGAAAATCGTGTCATTTTATTGGAGATAAACTGTACTGCTAACGTTAAGCTCTCTAGCTTCTTCAGACGTTAGCTTCCCCGAGCAGATGCTATTCAACAGAAAATGCTCCTACCATGTGTATTACTCGATTATTGGATACTTACTCTTGCCAGTTGTCGTACTGTAAAAGACAGCATGATTGAAGTTCTTCTCAGCAAGGAGGCAGCTCACTGATAAGGCTTAAGCACGGTTGTTCACCTCCGTTTAAATGGGATATGTAACGCGGCGCTGACCCGTGCATTAGGTTGAAGCCCCTAGCCGCAGTGAAATATGGGAGCTGTAGTTTAACCTAGTAGTGATGTAACACTCACAATGATTTTCGTGTGCGTGCCGCAAGTGACAAGCGCAGACTAGTTGGTGTAGGTGTAGGTGTAGGTGTTGTTGATGCTTTTTATTACACAGTGAAAACGCCCATTGAAGTGAATACATATTTCTTTATTGTAACAACGCACTGCTCGTTTCTTGATTGAGGAATTTGATTAGCCTAGATTGGGCTCAGGCCTATGATGATTTCTCTAAAGATTGTGGTAAGTAGGCTGCATGGCTTTAATTTCCAGTAAATATACAGATATATTTGTAAAGCCTGTCTAAAATCATTTCTGTTTTTGACAATAACACCTTAAAATAAACTATCAATGTATGGTGCTTCTTATTCAAAGAAACTCTCTTAGCATTGTCACCTTACTTATAGGCCTCTACTTGGCTCAACGTTCATGGCATCGCCTACCCTCACTATAATAGACACACATATGCTTGTATAGTCTTGGTTATATTTACTCATCCACACACACAGGCTCACCATAGGGCAGGAGAAAGAATAATTGCAAGGGCCTTGCACTGACAGAGAGCCTGGCCCTCATAGAATTAACGTTGCTTATCATTGCTTATCATAAGTTTCATAGGCTATATTCATAAGGCTGGACACTTCTAGTGATACATACTAACTGTACAACTTCAGATACCCTAATATTTGTGGCCTGCTTCCAAAGAGAAAGGAGGGACATCTCCACTGACCTCTTTAAAAATCATGCTGGATGGTCTGGAAAAATAACTGCAAGTTTCTGTCTGTGGAGGTCAGAACTGCTGTCACCTTACCTTAATCTCAACCACCAATTACATATTCTGTCTATGACAGTGATGATGACGTGGGTTGGTTGGTTCATCCTTTTTTTTTCTTTTGATGTAGGTATGATTTATTTGTAAGCACTATCAGAAGAGGTGCCACTACATGACTCTAGATTCATTGGACACACCATAATTGACACTGGATCAGTATATACTGTATCATACTGTAGCAAATGGCTGGGAATGACTGTGAGTCAGTATGCTCATTCTGTTCAGTGTAGCTAGCCTACTCACTTGCCAAACTGAGACACAACAAAGGTCAGAGTGTATGGAAATAGTCCAAAGTCTGCATGGCTTGTTAGATAATCCTTACTGACTTTGCTGTGGCTAAGTAATTGTCTGAGTGTGTAGCAATGTCTGGGATCGTTATTGTTTATCATTTCCGTACTGCTGAAACGGTATGAGAAATTATTTGGAAGAAAAATAATTCAGGGTGACTTTAAAGATTTATTTGTTGTTTAGTATTTACAAGTAATGTTATGCTGTTTACATGTCATATCAAGCAACACTGCAGAATATTACTCGCCAGTGATGTCCTGCAGAATCCATATCACCAGGCGAACCAATTTTTTTTTTTTTTTTACATACTGCACAAAAACTAAAATAATGAAACAACAGATGTTAATGTGTGTTTCAGGTAGCACTTTATATACTATAAAAATACCCTTTTACAGACTGGTTTATTTTCTGTGTCTGTAGCCCTAAAATAACCTGTGTCAAATAACAAGTCCTGGTTTGGTGTGAGTAACATATGACAACAGTGTAATTTTGTTTTAGTAGTTCCACTGGCTTAGTGGAAAGTCATAATAGTTTAAGTCTTCAGTCAAACACATCTGTGGCCCTCTTCTGCCAAAAAAGAACACGATTTGATGCAGAGCAGATATTCTTTGATGTTGAATTTAAAACATTTAAAAATGTTTGCACCCATTATTACACTTTCACCCATTACAGCAATTACAAAGAATAGAATGAAACCAACAGTTAATCAGATTTTAATGTGGGTTGCCATATATTTTGTGCATATTCTATCTTAAACATTTCATTTACATTCTGATAAAAGTAATATATATTCATCTTGGGAGCCATTGTCTGTTAATGGTGAGACTCTGCTCTGTTTTCCAAACAAAAACAGGCTGAAAACAAGGGGCATAAATAAATGTAGAACTTACAATCAAATGCCACAGTCATTTGTCGACATGTTGATTTTTTTGGTGTTAAATCACACAAATGAAACGATAACAAAAGTCTCTCTCTCTCTCTCTTCAAAATAAAACCTGATCATAAATAGACAGGAGCAAATAAAGGAGGAACAAAACAAACTATCCTTGGATCAGAGCTGAAGTTTTTAATACTGTATTTACAAAGAACTTTCAAAACAAATAAACATCAAAAATATGTTAGTTATTTGAAAACTCCTCGATATGTCCACCTTGTTGTAGACCCATTTCCTTCAAATCCACATTATTTAACACAAAAAAACTTCCTGAATAGAAGATATAATAGCCGAGCCCAATGCATTCCCTCTCATCCAAAATACGGATGCTCACTCTGGAAATTGTAGTCCGGACAAACCTTCTGCACAAGCTTGTAATCATTGCTGAAGAAAGAGATGAAAATGCAGATGACCTTGAAGGGCTTGGCACACTGCCAGGAGGAGTAAAACTGGGTGTGCTCTGTGTAACAGGTCTGCGAAGGGTCATAAAGACACTGCTTGGGCTTCTTTGACCTGTCATATCTCTCATACTCATTTCGGCAGTTGAAGGTCTTAACCTCCTTTGGGTCAGTGGTGGACTGGTGGGGCTGGTACACTTGGAACTCGGTGTGGAGGGGTGGCTGTTGTTGGAGCATCTCAAATTCAACTACTTTTGATGGGGGTACGATGCTGACGGATACGTTGGCTAAGCTGGAGGAGTTGTGGCGAAAGAAGACAGTGAACGTCCCGTTGATGTGGTCGACTATCTTCCCGGTGAGCATCACACTGAACTTCATAGTCTTGATGTTGATGTAGAAATCACCCCATCCAAAAATCTTCTTGGTTTTTAAAGCTGTCTTAATGGAGGGTTTGCGTTTGGGGCGGTAACCTGTCTGGTCCACAAGCAGAGACTGATTCCTGGACCATTCATACGGGTTGTGGGGACTGTAGCTCCGGGGCTTGGGTTTTATCGGCATGTGGTCCATGGTGGAGAAGGTTCTGGTGGGGTGGTAAGGTGGCTTGACGCCCCCAGGGGGCCCAACTCCTGCGCTGCCCACCCCATATGGAAGTGGAGTCTTCATCACAGAACCGGCCGGTACTAGATCCAAGTAATCCAGTGATTTGGCCACTTGTTTCTCCAATCCATGTACCTGAGGAAACAGACACACAAACAGTATAGCATTTGAATAGAAGATAATTATCTAAAGCTTTCTTGACATAATACAAAGCTTTTTATAAATCAAGGGCAATTGCTAATTGCTGCTGTGTATATGCTTTGGTGAAATCTTGAAATATCGACTCTCCAATAGACTAGCACTGAGAAATTAGTTGATTTCAACCTGCATGCAGAAAGCACCTTATTGGCAGATTTGTCTGTTAAAAGTTAAGTGCTGACAGCTAATATTTATCAGGATCCATTTGCAAAGGCTAAGCAATCAACCACTCTAAAATGACACTTTTCACTTTTCATGTCAGTCCTTATCACACCATAGTCACTGATGATGAATATCAGGATTATATGTTATTATGCTATATGTCACCATTGATTGATTTATCTGACTCATCATCATCGTGTTGCAATAAGATCACTGACAATTAATTAAGTAAATATCAATCAGAGAGCAATGAGCTGAGGGGACATTATCGGCACGCGCAACATGGTAGCTAACTCCGCAGAGACAAGTCTTGACTTCAGCTGAAATGGCAGCTGCTTTGTGACAATAGCGTTTCACATTCTGTATGCAGGTTGTCTGAAGGCAAACACTTTGATCTCCGGCACTTTGTAACAATTCTATTTTTACAATGCATTTAATTCAGCCGTCACTGTTGTTTTTACACAGCAAAGTGAATTGGGATGTGAGGTAATAGATGTCTGTACACGCCACTGTGGTTTGTTCTTGTGTCATTTTTTTCCTACTCTAGTCCTTTAATCCTCAGTCTGGGTGCTTATTCACAGAGCTGACTGACTGGAAATGTTCCCTGCTTTCTTTCATCCTGCTTCACAGGCATCAAATACACTCATACTCACACGTAGACACACACACACACACACACACACATGCACACACGCATGCACACATACACACACACAGATATTTTATGTTGCTCTTTCTGTCATTCAGTCACATATGGCAGCATGCTCTCTCTCTCTCTCTCACTCCTGTCTGTCTCTCTCTCTAACTAGCACACACACACACACACACACACAGTCACACACTATTGACACTTCAGACTTCAAGCTTGTCTCTTCTGCACGACTACAATTGTGAGACTGTCATGAAAAGGTGATGGTGCCAACTGCAGCTTTTCGTCAGGGTTACAGAAGCCAAAAAACATTCCCTTGGGTAGAGCACAAAATCGAGGCCATTTTAAAAAATGCAAGTGAAAAACAGTGAAGAAAATGATCTAAACAGTACTCCAGCTGCAAGCTTGTATATTGTTATGCTTCATCTGCACATTCCTTGTCTAATTTTGAAACTGCCGTATGGTTGGTTGCTCACATCCACATGTCTGTTTGTCTATGAGTCTCTGTGTGTGAATATGTGTGTGTGAGTGTGTGTGTGTGTGTGTGTTTGTGTGCATGTGTGTGTGAGCCGCCCATATGCGCACCCATCAATCACTGTAACCAATAACAAATTCATGTTGCCATTTGTAAGAACATTAATCAATGCTGGTCTTAATGTATTCAGTCATTCAATTAATTTACCTATTTCACATGGCCATTCCGTTACATGGCTCGGAGGTTGATTTTAAGGTGAATTGATTGGGGTGAAATTGCTGGAAGTGCATCGATCGCTGGCTGTATAGATTAAAAAACGAGCCTGTGATGAATGGCTATCGACTTGCTAATGACTTGATGAGGATTTTAAACAGCTGCGAGAACCTGACCGACTGCTCCCATGCGGTGGACTCTCGGAATTAAAAAAAATCAAGCATGAGGTGTGGTGGCGGTGGTGGTGGTGGAGGGGTGTCGGTAGAGAGAGAGAGACAACTGCTGCTGAGTCTCAAACCTGTTACTGCAGACAACCGTTGCAATTAAGAGACGCACGAAGCCCGCGGCCACTTCTCATCATCATCATCTCATCTGCCTTTGCACTGATGCTCCGCCAAGTCAGCACAGCGCTGCCCCGAAGCGTCTACTGATGTCACCATCTGTCACGGGGCACCCAGCGAGGTTTGGATCAGCACCAACGGGTCATCTTGCCAGTACTGCCCTTTTTGACCCATGGGCCTGAACCACACACACACACTGGCATGACAAAATCCATTTTAAGGTCCATGTACAACTTAAAGAGGTGGTTGTTTTAAAGCCTTTTCTCTTTTTTTTTCCTGAAGTGCTTTTTGAAGCATTGTATTGGAGAGGGGCAAGGATACGCGCTGATCAATCTAAAATGCCAACAAATGTTTTCGATCAATTTCTCATAGCTCAGCAGCACACATTGATTTCCTCTGTGCTACAAAATTGCAATTCATAACCTCCCGAGATCACGTATGGGATCTTGAAAAAGACACATTTCATTGGACGGGGCAGACAGACTGTAAGTTGAGCACTGCCACACAAATGACGGGCCTTAACAATTTCATATCTCTGGTGGATTCTCTGTGCACGCACACAGCACTCTGTGTCACCAATGACACTCATGGCCTTCTCCTTGTGTTGATGTAGGACACACTCTTGAAGGTTATGGCCGCCGTAAATAAACAGTGCTGACACTCCCATCACACTTTTTTTTACTTTTTTTTTTCTTCTGCTCATTACCTCCCAAGAGAAGATCAACATTCTCATTATGGAGCCCTGCTGCAGTCCTAGTGCTTCAGATCCACTGCCTAGTCAGCACAGATGAGCCTCCCCAAACCAGCTCGAGGAGACCAGACCAGCTCCCCCAATCACTCGCCCCTGCCACACACACATACACATACAAGTCATGGCAGGACAATCTGGTGTCTGACAGGCATGGGACTTGATAGAAAGGTGCCCGGTCATAGCAGGCGGAGTGGGTTAAGTCCACACCTGTCAGTTTGCTTTAACCCCCTATGTGTGGGTATGAGCTGACATACATGGGGGCAACAGCAGGACAGGCAGAAATCACAGGCCAAGAGTATTTTTTTTTCTTGTAAATCTCGCCTAGCTAAGAGGAAATCTTGGGTTTAAAGCCCTGAGGCAAATACTGAATGAATCATTTGGTAGTGGTTGATAGGGCATCCCAGTAAATAGTGAGTTAAAGAAAAACTTGGTTAAACAAAGAAAAGAAATAAGTATATTTCATTTCTTGTGTGCGATCTGAGTGAGAAACCCCATATTGCTATACCAAATGCCCGACAAACAAGAATAAGGGCCCGAGCATTAAGCAAAATACGTTCTTTAAATTCAATCCTGTGATGCAAGAAGAATGTCTGAAATCAACCAAGTAGATTTACCTAGTTTGAAACGAGCAGTATTGCAATTTTTGACTGATGATGTGCATTCCTAATATGAGTTTATGTCAATAATATTCCAGCTCAAAACAGCAAAATGTCTATAAAATCAACCAGTGCCCACGGCTGTTTTAGCTTGCAGGCACATACTGTAGATATGGTGTTCCCTGCTTTTGGTGTTGAAGCATGTGATAAAATAGAGTTGAGAACACTTTGCTTCTCTAAATAAACATTTTAGTGAAATTTAGTGGACATAGGTAACAGATTGACATTTAGCTTCTCTTTTCCTCAGTCTCCTCCTTTTCCCGTTTAAAAATCGTTGTTTAGCTGCTGTTCTAATTGACTTTAGCCACTCTCTGGTTTTGACTCCATGGTCTTAATCTGTGTGCCAAGGTTTGACTCTAAAAATTGAACGTTATTGAAACTGAATTAGATATCTCTATTAAATTTTCCGAGCTGATTATTTGCCTTGAGGCAATATGCCTTGGTATAACAAGATATGTGATCATGTAAATATGTAAATTATCTTGTTAATTATTAACTAATTTGCATCCATGTCAGTTCTTGTTATATGTTCTTGACAAGACAGATTGAAATGTATTTACAGAGGGAATTTTTGATATCTCATTTTATTACAATAGTCTGAATTATAAACCATGTTGTTCATAAAAATGTGTCAGAAATTGATATTTTAAACACCACAGGTAGTATTTTTAGATTTAATGAGTGGTTAAAAGAGATATATAACTTTCAACTCCTGCAAATTTCTCCACTGTGAGCTGATTAAAGGATAATCTTATCTTATCAAATACATTCAACACTATTATAAAATGCAGCTAGAATTGTTAACCTGAGTTTATCCAATGTCCAATCTATACATTTAAACATGTATTTTCACATTTCTTTTATTTAAAAAAAATGTCTCAAAGTAAGTAGTCATTAATAGAAGTAGATATCTTTAGTTAAATGTGCTACCCTATTCACCTCTATTATACTAATATCAAGCATAAAACTGGTAAACAAAATACTATTCAGTGCTTACCGAAGGGATGTCCTAAAACACCACATAAATTAGAGATTATGCCAAAAGCCACACACACACACACTCACACACACAGTGTAATAAGATGTTGCTGTGGTACTTTGGCAAGCCAATTTACGCAATATAATGTACAAAAACATATTCACACCTTAGCATGGATTCCGTACCCCCACATCCAACACACACTACACCCCTGCTGGTCACGTCTTTAACATTACTTTTTAATGTCTGAGGGCCCCGGCGAGTCAATGGGACTGCCCTGCACATTGAAATGGTGTAAACGTGTCACCCAATATATCGAAAAGTGACATAAATGGCAACAGTTCTGCCCCATGCACCACCAGGCATACCAGGCAAAAAATACACCATTCTCACCGTTATTAGGTCAGTGTACCATCAAAATTAAGTAAGGCTTCCATATGCAGAGAGAAAAAAAATCATGTCCTCCCTGTGTACAGACCAAGCTATGTTCTGTATTTTCTGACACTGTTTGCCTAATAATTTGAGCACAATTTGAGACTGTGACCTATAAATGGCTGATCAATGATAAATATTCAGATTAGCTTGTATAAAGAGCCCCACATCAACATGCATAACAAACACCACCTGTGCTAACCACACATCAAGGACAATGCTCGCTGTATTGTAAAGCAGATTCCCATCAGAGATCATTTTTAACATACAGATAAATACACAGAACATATTCTATGTGTTTATATTAATATGTATACCAACAGGATTGCAGATTTACAGACAAACAAGATTATTGTTTCACATAACAAATAAGAGTGCTCCTTTATAGAGCAGTAGTGGGGGTTTGGGGGTTTGGGGGAAGGGGGGGGCTGAACCCTTTATGAGCTCAGTTCTCTTAGCATTTTGCTAAACTAATTTGGTCCAATAAGCACTAGGCTACTAAACAATAAATCTTCTGTAAGAATATGCAAGAAATTACAAGATATGAATGATTTATCATTTTTCTTCTCTTACATGCGGAGGCAGCATTGAAATGCACAGTAAAGTGTCTTTATATATGAAGCATTTTACCAATCCATTGTTTGCCATGCAGGGTATTTCTGTGACATGGCCACTGAAAAACATCATTGCTAACAGCCAAGGCTGTATTATTGGTAAAAATGCAGCCCTGCACAAATATACTCTGAATAAAATATGTCTTTCTCTGGAATTCATACCACTCTAGCAATTTCCCTCCCAAGCTGTCATTTTTCTTCCTCAGTCAAGGGAGAATATGAACTGTCGGCGCTGAAACCGAAGATAGAATGATCTTCTTGGTCAGATCATGTGTACATACGTAATTTTTCTTGCGCTCTGGGAATTTAATCGAAAGAATATTTGATTACAGCCCTTTGGAAATGGAGCAGCTAAGGAAAACGACATTACCGGGAGAGAGGATGAGAGGAGTAGAATAGAGCAACAATGTCAGCCTTATGCTAAGGATGTGAACCATTAATAATATTTAACATCATTTGGCTGCCTGTGAGCAAAGGAAACGAAAAAACATCTTAAGGTGCCTTGTATGAGGGGTTGTGAGTAGAGCTGGTGCTGGCTGTGGAGTGCTCTCAGTCAGCCATGCCGAGGCTGGTGATCCGCTGTGGGCGGAGGGCCTTGACGATCCATTATCAATCCACAGGTCAGGCCCTGGCCCACAGCGGTGGCAGATCCGCACCAAAGATAGCCACAATTAAGATGAATTTCCATCATTATGAAGCCCGGGATCGATTGGCTTCTCTCTGCGACTTGATCCTCTCCATCTCCAGTCGCATTGGCTCTTCCTCCCACTGTCATATTTAGTCGTCTTTGCTTATCTTTCTTGAGTGCGTCCAGACTGGCGGCTCGGCCTTTCCGCCGGCCCACGCCTGCCACGGCTGCCCTTCCCCCTGAGGACTAATGAGACGATGAGAGCCGACTGCCGTCTGTGCGCCTGAGCCGGCCTGTTTCTCCAGCTAATTGGAGTTTTATTTGCAACAATCAATTTATTTTCTATCTCTGCGTCAGGGCCATTGATCCTCTGTCACCGGCGGACACCCAGTCTACCGCCCACTGAGACGATATACTGAGGGACATTGTGGCATTTGATTTTTTTTTTAAACCTCAACTTTCAACTTTCAATTTCAACTTCAGGGCTTTTGGACATGTGTTCTGTGTCTATCTAGCATGCTAATTTTGAGACAAATCTGCAGTGTGTAAGTCTCGAGGGAGACTGTCAAAAAAAGTGGCCCTGCTTCTGTCAGTGAGCTCTCCTGAATCAAAGGCCATGAAACATCTTGCTGAAACTAATCCTGACACTTTTGAAATAAGAAAGATAAATATTCCAACAGTTTACTGCAAAGGTTTAAATAGAAATAGCCTGTTTGGTCAGTGTCGAGATGCCTGGCTGTCTGGATCTTTACACCTGAGAGCTGATGCTGCATGAAAAAGACCCCATGCACTATAAGTCACACATGAATTAGCCTGGATAATGTTATTACATTTGGTTACAGTGGAAGATTCATTTGTTTCTGAAGTCTCTGTGACATATTCAACAGCATAAGAAAACACTGAGTGACAAATCTGTTCCTTTTTCTGACAATGATCACATAATATAGTTTTTTTTTCTTCTAAAAACAGCATGGATGAAAATGACATTTAATTACACAGAGCAAAATAAAGCCCAAAGGAAAATAGATAAACCAGTTGGAGGAAGAGTGAGGAGAAATGTAGAAAGAAAATCAGTGAGAGAGAGAGAGAGAGGGAGGGAAAGAAAAAAGAAAGACAGTAAAAGCGATTTCGCAGTCCAGTGGTGTCGCTGGATTATCATGAAAATGAAAGCTACTGAGTCAGGGAGTATCAGGGAACAGAGAAATGGAGCTGGAGCTGATAACACAGTGAGGGGAAGCAGAGAACGAGAAGACATGCAGGGAAAGGAACAGAAAGGAAAGAGAAGGAAAGGAAAGGAAAGAGAACAGGGGGCTAAAGCAGTGTGAGAGAACAGACTGAGAGAAGAGGACTGGGCTATATGTGACTGAGGCAGGAAGCTGTACATGACAGCAGCAGGGCACTGTCTGTGCAGGAGGGGAAAGACATCTTGAGTGACTGGTTAGAAAATAACGCGAAACCCCCCAAAAGTTTTAGTTCGGTAGCGCCTCATGGAGTTAGTGATGAAATACAACGTGCTGAAGGGAGATAAAAGAGTGCCACTGGTAAATGAAGATATATGATGAGTGAGGAAGGCAAAGCACGTATCTCATTATTTCCTGCTGAAGACGAAAAACGCCTCATTATTGGAGTTTGTTGCTGCAGCCCTCTTGTCATAACAGTGAATTGCGGAGACAAACATCCACAAAACACATAATGATCCTCGGGGGCCCCTCATCTCAGTACCATGAGTGTATGTGTGAGTGCTGTTGAAAGTACAACCTGTCTCTTAGAGCCTGTCTCTAATTGAGAGGTTGTTGCCTGCAAAGCGTTGTTACTTTCAGGGGCAGTCAGACAAACATGAGAAAAAGATGCCGCAGTGATTTGTGTTGAGACCAGTCAGTACAAGAGGTTGTTGTTCATTAAAAGCCAGCACTATTCTGTTCAAAGAGAATTGTCTGTGACTCTCCACTTCCATGCACTATGTAATTAACACATAGATCATCTCCTGGTAAGTTTCGATCTGGAGCCCTTCACACCACTAGGTTGGAACAATGCCATGGCAGGTAGGCCTACAAACAGTTGACCTGAACATGGGCACACACACACACACACACACACACACACACACACACACGCAGTGAACGTAAATACTCTTATACACACAAAAACACGCACAATATACACATAACATACACACAACATATACACAAACACAAAAGCCATGAGTCCATTATCTCCACAGGCTGGTTTTGGCAGCTCGTCAGTATTCAGAGCTGCAGAGGGGTAAGATCCTGCCGTCTGGAGGCAATTTCCTAGTGTTCCACCCGCCCTGCTTCAGCCCCCGCCTGTCCGGCCCCATGGACGGGTCACTCCATCACCACCACCCAGCATGCTCCAGACTAGCACAGACCCGAACCCTTCACCCACACACACCCTCTACACACCCTTCAACCCTTCCCCATCTCTCACACCCTGGTCGGGTTAGAGTGGACACACCTAAGCGTGGCACTAACAGCGGTGGTGGTGAAAACAGAACAGCCTGCCATGACTTTCACCCAATGGGCCAAGGTCCTCTATTTACAGACTCACTGGTGCTGTGAGCGAGACTGGACTCAGACTGAAGGTTATAGCCTGGCTTTGTTCTTGTGTTTGTGTTGTATTTTTTGTTTTTTGTTCAGGGTGATGAAATGTGAATTTTACATGGAAGAGTTAGAGGTCTCTCTCTCTCTTTCTCTCTCTCTCTCTCTCTCTCTCTCTGTGTGTGTGTGTGTGTGTGGTGTATGTTTTGGTAGGGTATGAAATATCATTGTGTACAAATGCAAAACCAGTAGTCTATTATTTTCTTTAAAAGAGAGAGAGATTAGTCTCATATTAATTTTGAACAAGAGTAATGAAGGATGACCAATAACTGATGAAGTAATAAAGGCTGAGTGTTGATTACTATGAAAAGTTGTTACAAGACCTCAAAAAGCTTTTGTGGGAAGAAACACCTAATGAAGTGGAGCAGAGTCAACTGACTTCTGAATTTGCAAAAAAACGTGAAAGTGCTATTTGTGGAGCATCTTCACAGTGGAGTTAAAACAAAAGAAATGAAAATGAATTTAAAGATAACAGAAACCACCACCACCATCAACAACCATCTTAACATTTAAAAATTATTGTAAAAATGAATGAAATTATGCAAAGTACATTCACATATACAATACACTAACCAAAAGAGTTACGCCAAAGTTCTTTGCAGAGTGAATAGCCCAAGCAAATGAACTTACAGAGGAAACAGTGATGAAATAGCAAAGAGATTAATAAAGCAAAACGTAACACTGCATAAACCTCACTGAACTAAAAGCATAAATAATTATAAAAGCTCAACTTCCAAATGAGCACAGTGCAGCTAAAGAAAACTCATGACCAAGTCAGAATGCTGTGAAAGCCACTGAGCCATTGATCTGTCTCATAGAAAATGAGAAATTACACAACAGTATAGTCTGGAGGATAAAACACGCGGCCACCTTCTCACAGTCTTTTTGGGGGACAAACTTTCTCAAAAGTTTTGCATCTCCATAAAAACAAAAACACCTCAGAATTCTTTACTGCAAGCACTAGTGTCAAGGGAAAAAAAAATGATATGACTTGTGTTTTGCTGTTATGCTTGAGGACACTAGCCACAGACTTTGTGTTAATACAGATACAGTAGACAGGATTATAATTAGTGTCATTAGTGTTGCAGTAATAGGTGCTCAGCACAGCTGGTTGACTGTCTCGATTAAGTCTGTGTGTTTTTTTTTTAAACTTAAGCAATGAGTAATGTTTAAGATTTTTTATACAAAAGATGAACTCTGGTCATCCTGCTTTTTCATTTAAAAACTCACTAAATATTGTAGGTTATTTTATTCTGAATATATGGCCAAGAGGCAATAAATAAAATAAAATCAGACACAAGGGGTATGTATTGAGCCTTGTGGGACTCCACATGAAATGAAAGCAACATTTGAAAATGCATCACATGTATTGTATCTACTTATACTATGTATGTATGTATATATGTATGTATGTATGTGTGGATGAGTATAAAGGTCCGACTATACATACATAAGAAGCAAAACAACTGAAATTCTTTTTCTTTATCATCAACACAAAACTCCAACTGTTTAAAGCAGCAATATACAGCCTTGGATTTAGAAAAAAATTGAACTCACAGTCCCACAGCATCTTTTTTTTTTTTTTAGTATTTACACCACCATCTTTAATTAATGCTAATTCATCCAAGCCAATATTTGTTTTCAAGCCAAAGGACGAAATTTCATGAGAAACATGATTTCATAAGGGTCATGCATGAGTTGGTTTCAGTTTCAGTGGTGTGACAATAGTGAATCTGCAGTAATGTGCTGGATGATTTGTGTGCCACTACCCGTATTGCAAGTTTGTTTGCCATCTGCATGTTTGTTTTTTGCAGAGTTTTGTTTTCAGTAGCATAGTCCACGATGTGAACCATATAATTGGCTGTGACTTGTGAGTAGTAAGTCATTTGATATTTTCAGAGGGGCAGGCTCAGCAATGTGTATTACAAAGAAACTTAATTGATACATATTGAGGATCCAATTGTCAATCAAGCAACTCACTAACACATTATCTATCTGAATTTCAATGCAATAGAGAAAACACGACATCACAAATGGTTCCTGCATTGACATTTGAGATAGACCACTCTTGAGCGAAGAGGAAGTAGAAACCAAATTACTAAATTACACGTTTTCTATTGGAGAAAGAGTATTGATCCTTCCTACTCCAACTCGATTTTTCGGTCTATTGACCAACATTTGGTCAGTTCAAATATGTCAAGTTTCACAGTGATAGCTATGATACCGCATACATACAGCATACAGCACAAATATATTTTACAATTCTGCTTATGACTAAATTAATATGAAAACTCTACAAAGGAATTAGCAAAGTAAGCATGAGTGGCCACTCTATGAAAGAGAAAGATCTACCAGACCCAGGTAAAGAGAAATAATGCTTTTTTGATCTCCTTTTTCTTCAAATTACATGCAGGCAGGATTCGGCAGGACCACTCACAGCTACCTCACACTTTGCTTACAGAAGCCTCCTGATTGTCACCTGACGGTGTGTCAGATGCTGAATATAGGCAGACAATCAGACAACTGTGTTTTATTATGGGGGAGTGTCAGTACCTACTCAAAACACACAGCTAAACACCTTTAACATGGTAAAAGACTTCACAAAATCTCAAATTTTCTTGCTACTGCCAAGCTGGATAGGTGCTGCATTAATATTATTAAGTTATGTTTCCACTGAAACAAACTGTGGATACATACATTATCTCACAAAAGTGAGTCCCCCCCCCCCAACACACATTTTTGCAAATATTCCGCTTTATATATTCATGGGACAACACTATAGAGATAAAACTTTAATACAATTTAATGTAGTCAGTTTGAAGCTTGTATAGCGGCATAGATTTATTGTCCTCTGTAAATAACTCAAAAGTGGATTCATAAGCACCTGTTGTGCTGTATAAAAACACACTAAATAAATAATGAATGAAACACAAATAAATGAAATCACAGTAACAAATAACATGCTGAGTACCTACATCTTTGACTATTTGAAAGGTTGTGAAAGCCCTTACCACTGGACAGGCACCATAGTGCTTTTTCACTTGCTGTCATTGTTCCTCTAAAGTGCTTGCAAGACTGTGTTGGGATATGGGTTTAGACTTCATCTCAACACTGCACAACTTTCAAACACAGATTAACAAATTATAAGTCAATGCATAGGTTAGTGAGGCATTCCTGGCTAAGGCTGTGCAATTAAGGCCAAAATCATTTCCAACTAATTGTAATTAATTGTAATTATGATTTCAATAACATCTAAAGAGCCATTATTTGATTTTTGCCAATAAAGGTAAGCCATCACTCAGAGAGGCAAGTGAGTGAGAATCTGACCTTGGTCAGCCGACCATTGATCATATAGGTAAAACACTTGATGAAAATATGTATCAAATCATTTCTGAGATACTCACATTCCACAGTCATCTGATTCATTTACATCTGACAAATGTTTGCATGGCCTCTCTGTGCCTTGCCACAACTGCTCCAGTCAAATGTAAAATGAACATGTTCAAGGAGGGTGTAATGCAATTCAAGGCCATTTTGGATCTCCCACACTTCCTGTTCCATGGCTAATGTCTCTCTGGGGAAGAGTCTTAATGTAACCCAATATGAGGAAAGACTTGCTCAGTTAGAATGCTCAGCAGTGGGGCCATTCCCAGCAGAAATGACTCCTCTCAGGACTGCATCCACGCTTCCTCCGCCTCACCTGGTTATTAGCTTTCTGAAGTCAAATGAAATGGGCTGACGCTCGGGCCGAAACACCTGTCATTGCGGTAACAAATGAGCTCGGGGTACCATTTACAGTTGCAGTCGTTCTGAACATCCGCAAAGCACTATGGTGGCTCAGAGCGTAGCCTCATTGATCGGCGTGCAGCCTACTTATGAGATCGGCCTCCAAACGTAGCACATTTTATGGGCAATTCGCAGGTCTCTTTGAATCTGTATTTGCGACACGTTTTTGCTGAAACAGAGGGGTGTAATGAGAATTCACTCAGGGGCTGAACGGGCGTTTGAACTTCAACTTTTTTTGGGGGGTAGGACTTGGGGGTCCATACATCACACATGCTCTAGACAGTTTAGCATCTCTCCAATGGCTGTACTCTACCCAGTGGACTGCATTTTCCTCTCTGATGGTTGTCTGACCTGATCAATCACTCACATAAGTGTATGTGTGTGTGTGTGTGTGTAGGCAGCTGGATGTGTTGGATGTGTGTGGGTGGGCATGTGAATGTGTAGGTTTGTGGCTGTGTTTGTGTGAAGGCAGTATGTGAGTGAGTGTGTGTTTGTGTGTGTGAGTTTGTGAGTGTATATGCAAGTCACTATGAGTATGTGTATAGCAAGGAGGTGGTGGTGGGGGGGGGGACATCTCTTTTGCATGCAGGACGGCAGGCAATGCATCAAAAGATGACAGCTTTCCCATTCTTCTTTAAATAAGAGTGGCGAGACTCCTGGCTGTGCCTTAACTTTAATCATTCATCTAAATAAGTGTTCCAGAACTCTGTGCGATGGGGGCTGGGCAAGGCAGCCCGCCAGAGCAGCAGAATAAGAACTGACGTAGCGTCGGCGAATTTCTCATTTGTAAACGTGTAAACATATATTTGACTCAGATTGCCGATGCAACAACCGAATCTCCCCCAACACACCCCGCTCCACGACCCCACAACATTCCCCACCCTGCCCCAACTAGAGATTTATGTATTAGGATTGGGTTTGAAATTCATGGCAGTTGTATAGGGTGTGTGTGTGTGTGTGTGTGTGTTGAAGAAAAGAAAGCCATGCCCCGTTTGTCCGGAACAGGAGGAGTGACACTAAGTGACAGTGATTGATGCACATGCAGCTTGCGCTCTCTGAGTGCAAAACCTGAGAGCGCTTAGAGAGAGAGTGAGAGAGCGAAAGAAAAGAGAAATAAACAAGTGGGAATATCAGAACAAATAAAAAGGTACAAATAAACACAGAGCTGTGAGGATGTTGGAGGAGGGGGGGGTGGAGACCTACCCGTGTAATGAAAAGAGGGGGAGGGGGGTGGCAGGGGGAGAGATAGAACTAAGATATGTTTGTGTTTGTGTGTGTGTGTGTGTGTGTGTGTGTGTGTGTGAGGGGGGGGGGGGGTGGGGGCGTGGAGAGTGAGATTGTCAGGAACATCAGCAAGGATCAGCCTGCCATTTGGACTCAAAAGGCTCAGAGGAAAGAGGTGGCAGAAGAGGGCCTCCTAATCTGTTTGTACCCCCATACCTCCCTCTACTTCATTGATGAAGAAGAACAGAGCAGAGAGATGAGGTGTCACTGGATGGGAAAATAATCATCTTCCTCTGTATGTATGTGTGTGTGTGTGTTTTCATGCACACTCCTTCTCGTCCTCAGTCTCTCCTGCTCGCTCGCTATCTCTTTCTCTCCCTCTTTCTATCTTTTTCTCTCTCTCTCCCTCACTCCCGCTCTCTCTTTCTCACATATTCACTCTCCATCTCTTCAGAGACCAGAGAGCCCAGCACCTCTTAGAGACGAGTGGACTCTCACAGAGCGATGGAGGGCAAGAGAGGCAGATACACCAGAGAGGTTCAGGCTGTAAATGGGTGATTAGAGAATCTCTCCCTCCAAAACACACACCACAAACACACACACACACACACACACACACACACACACACAAACACATACCACACACAGTCAGTCAGGGTGGCCCTCTCAAGACAAACATTCCCCCTGCCTTTCACACCAGCACTTGAAATGGTCCGAATCCACACTGTGAGAGATGCTGAAATTTGCTCCCTGTGCACTACAGGAAAAGGGCATAGGCGGTCCTTTACTGGGGACATGTCACCCTTCACTTTTTGCACTCACCGGATTTTATCCAAACCACTGAAAATAAAAACCTTACAGTGAATAGAAAGCCTCTCAATCAAAGTTCTTTGAAAGCAGTTTGAAGCAATCATCTTTGTTCCAGTGAATTGTTTTAGATATTCTTCTAAAATGAATACTTTTCTACTGAATGTCAGAAACATAATTTCTTCCTGGCTTTATGTGGTTTTTAAGTTTCTACATGTAGTACCAGTACCACCAGAATTCTGTTTACAAAGATGAAATAAAAGAGAGTGCTGCTGTGGGTTTTAAAATAACTAAGTCACTTGGTCACTAACTACTGACCAAAATTAGTGCCCAGTGCCCAAGATGGTTTGATGTGATGAAAGACAAACATATAGAAAATCTATGTCACCTCACTGCTCTGAGATGTAGAGCTGGAAGTGTTGGACGAAAGGCATCCTGTCTGTCAGGCTCTCTGACTCACCTTTCCCATCACTGGAGAGACACTCCCGCCTCAAACGTCCTAACCCTGGGCCCGAATGCATGATGCGCACAGTGCTATTTACAGGGTTGTCATCTCAGAGTCTGACACTCACATACATTCTCCCAATCCTTTTACAGTAAGTCACACCTGCAGAACTTCCTCTCATCCAACGTCTGAAACTTGTCATCTGAAATGGCTAGTACCAAGAAGCCCAAATAACTGTTTCCACTTCAACCCATCCCAACCCATCTCTCATTCAGATACACTCGAACAAAAATAACACTTACACACCAGCTACAAAAACAAAAACACCTGGAATGGTGCATTGAGAATAGGAAGATCTGTAAGGACCTTGAGGCTGGAAACAGTGAAAACACATTTTCTTTCTTTGACATGGAATCAATATAGATTTAAACCACATTAATCACATTTGGCGCAACCAAAATCAGCCTGGACCCAGCCTCTTGAAACTTCTTCAAGAATTCACTCTCTGCTCAGTTCTACTACACTTTTTTTTCATTGAAGTTGGCTACTTTTAGCAGTCATACCTTGCTGATCTGGAAAAATCACCCCTGCTCAAGGACATAACACAGAGACCCCTCACAGGGTTCGGGAACATCCGCCATCTGCTAACAAAAGCAGAATGCTGACCATGCCTTTAGCCTGTCTCTTGCAGCCATAGCTCCACATAGCTCTTCACACAGCAGCCGCGGTAATCAATCCATGGAGGGCCAACAGAGGATGGGATACAACAGAGAGAGAGAGAGAGAGAGAGAGAGAGAGAGAGAGAGAGAGAAAGAGAGAGAATAGTAGGACAAGCAGATTCTTTCACAGAATGAGAAGAGTCTGTGTGCAGTCATGATCGAGGACAGGAGAAAGAAGAAGACAAGAGTGCAGGTCAGCATGGGATTACCTGTGCAAACAAGATGAATGAGGGCAGAGAGAGAGAGAGTGAGAGAGAGAGAGAGAGAGAGAGAGAAGAGGAGAGATGCTGGCAGTGTGCCACTCACTGCTATCTGATATATGGTATGAGAGGATCTTATGGTAGGAAAGAGTGAGAGCAGGTGCATCTAGTCATGTTTAAACTTCTCCGAGGATGAAGAAGAACAGGAAGAAGAGATGAGGGAGAGGGCTCAGGAGGAGCTGGATGAAGAGCACACTCAACCTGGTCAAACTCAAACACGCGTGCGTGCCCCCGGACAGTTTCTAGACGCGAGGAACACAGTGCAGGATGGTAGGCAAGCTGAGTGAGAGTGCTCTGGAGCTCGTCCAGAACAGAGCGGATGGCCCCCAAGGCTTAGCAGCCTCTATCAGTCTTCCTCACTCAGAGCCCAGTATCGCACAGCAGATATGAGTCCAGATGAGAGGCACAGAACATGACTGCTCAGATAATTGTGTCTTTTCTTTCCATCCCTCTCTCTTTCTTTCTTTCTTTCTTACTTTCTGTCTTTCTTTTTCTCTGTCTCTCTCTACTTCTCTACTCTCCATATATCACCTTACCATCTCTATAATTGTACAAGAAACCAGTAGACCTGTGACTCCTTATGTGATAAACAGAGTAGAACATAGACGGGTAGATGTTTTTCTCTCTCTCTCTCGCTCTCTGTGCGTGTGTGTCTGCCAGATGGAGCAGTTGCTCTGTCTCAAACTCAGGTCATCTTACCTGCAGGCCAGGGACCTGCGGTGAGGCTGTGGCAGCTGGCAGCTCGATAAACACCAGCAACAGCAAACACACCAGACACACACACACACACACACACACACACACACACACACAGACACGCAGACACATGCAAATAAATATCCACAGGCAGACATGTAGACAGAATCATTGATACACTTACACACACGCACACACACACGCGCACACACACACACACATACACACTCCACACTTATTGCTCTTTTCCAGACGTTGCTTTGATGTGAAATGGATAAAACCTTATGGGATGTGTAAAAACGAAGACATTTGATCGCTAACTTGCTTTCCTGCTTTAGTCACTGAATGCGACACTACTACTGTTGCCGTAGGCAACATGGTCACCCATAATGGCCTCTGTAAATATCCAGCACAATAAACCGGCAAAGCCAAGGCATTAGGCTACTGCCCACTACATTTTGACTCCTCTCAAAATAACATGTCCAGCAGAGATAAAAACTGAGACAGCAGGTGGGAATCGATGTCTACAGTCATTTTTCTAATGGTCATGATACGGCTTGGATGACGTTTCCTGTCATCGTTCTTTATGCTTCACTTTCTCTTTTTGTCTCACCGAGATCTAAGCCAAGCCAATGAAATATGATGTTTATGCACTGACCTTCCAAAGGACAAGCATAGCTAATTAATTCAGGTTGACCAACACGTGAGGCTTCAGACCAACACATTATGCAGTGAATACACTTATTGGCACAGGTTGGGAGGAAGGTCTACGTATTTTGAGGTTCAGTTTAAAGTGAGTTAGATGTAAAACGTAAGCTATTAAATATATATTTATTTAAGTCTCAACAAATGCATTCTTTGATGGATAGCATAATAATTTGTATAGTCTTTTCCTTTATCCTTAAAAACATTGTGTGCATGTTTTAAATTCTGTCCAATAATTCTAATATAGAGTGGGAATGGTGCATCCAAAACAATAAAAGGGGGGTTTGTGGGGAAGTGCAGTGTGGGGGGAAGAACAACGTCTCAAGTAGAGGAGAGAAATTGCATAAAGCTGACACCATGTTCTCTGTGGTGGTGCATGTTTTTTCAAAGCTTACAATAAGCCCTTGCTAATCTGACCGTGAACAACACATACCATTTTGAATTCCCCACTCATACCTGCACCCACTCATACATACACACACAAACAAACACACATACATACATCTCAAACCCCCCAAACACACACATTTCCATGGGCACACACATACTGCTACCTTCCAAAATGCTTTACCTGCTGTGCATGGATACACACTATAGACAGACATATAGGGGGGCACGTGCCGGCGTGGGCATGATTTGGGCGGATGCCAGCTCTGGTGGTGGGCCAGATGGATAGTCGGGAGGTAGGGAGGGGGGGGGGAGTGGGATGAGGCATATCTGTCATTGCTAACAAGCTGTGAGACAGTGAGGCGGGGGCAGGTCAGCAGTGCAGGACAACGGCTCTCCTCGCCCCTGACACATCCCTCACGCTCCTGCGGTGACACGCCTCTTAATTAGTTCACAAGCTAATGACGAGAGGCAGTCAGCCATTTCTCTCTCTTTCTCTCCCTCTCTCTCTTTTGCTTTCGCTCTCTCCCTATCTCTCTCTGCCTAATGTAGGAAAAAGAACCGACAAATTGGACACAACATAGACCGAATACGGGTACCTAATGTGAACTGAAAATGAAAATAAACTAACCATTAGGTCTATGTTGTGTCAAATTTCCTCATGCTTTTTCCTACTGACAGCCCTTGTTGACCTGGAACAACAGG
Source organism: Tenualosa ilisha (assembly GCA_015244755.2). NCBI lineage: Eukaryota > Metazoa > Chordata > Actinopteri > Clupeiformes > Clupeidae > Tenualosa > Tenualosa ilisha. The sequence goes on from PYXC01002417.1 coordinate 585,056, forward strand.
GCTGTGGATTTGGAAAAATGGTAATATCCTAGAAATGAATATCAGCAAAAGAGAGTAGTAATGTGATACAAAACCAACCAAGCAAAATATGGCTAGGAATGTGGGTAACAGTGTGCTGGTGAAAACCAGATAGATATCTGGCTCCACCAGGAATTTAGAGGAAGTGGACATGGAACCTACACAAGGTAGAGCAACAGAAGGGCAAGAAGTCAAATTCCTAAATTTGGACAAGAGGTCAAAGGAAGGGCAGGAGGGTGTGCCATTTGTTTTACAACATGTGATGTGTACTTGGAGGGGTATAATAGGGAATCCTAGTCTCCAAGAAGATGGGCTAATTACTCAGCACACCTTGTGTAGGTTTTGTGTGGGTAACTTGTCTTCGGCATCGTGATTAAAGACTGCAGTGATCCACCAAGTTGCCTACCTCGAATTTTTGACAACAGATTGATTCACGCCAGATTTCTCCTTTAAGTCTCTATCACTCTTTTACTTTCACTACACTTCCATCACTCACTCCGCACACAAGAGACACCAAATCAGTGGTGTTTGCATATGTCTACAGCCTGTCTTACTGTATGCTGAAGTGACTGTAACACGTTTGGAGAGAGTAAAGGTGGGAAGTGGGGTGGGGTGGGGAAGGTGGTAAGTCTAGTGGGAGGAGAAGGTGGTGTGGTCTTGAGCACATATTCGGAGAGCTTACATTCCATCCCCTGGGCCCCCAGCTTGTCTGCCGTGTGTGTGTGTGTGTGTGTGTGTGTGTGTGTGTGTGTGTGTGTGTGTGTGGAAGGTGTGTGTGTATTGGGGCTAGTGGTGGTGCAGAAAAGAAGGAGGGCCCGTCTGGTCCAGGAGAGGGGGGAGTGATGAATTCTGGGGCAAAGTCAAAGACAAACAAGACATTCATTCTGGCAGCTCAGCTTCCCGGCCCAAGCGAAGCACGTACCCCGCAATGCATCCCCCAGAGACCAGTGACCTTCAGGACCAAGTGTTGAGGAACCATCATCACTCTCCCTCTCTTTTTAGGTACATGCCATGGCCCGAAATAGGCCTCTTCCTACTGAAACTGGGTCCTCAAACACAGATCAAGAAATTGTGTGATTTTTTCTTCCCCCACTACACTAGCTGTCCAGGCCCTTACAAATGGAGGCCTCTGACTTTCTTTTTGAAAGAGAAGGAACAACATGGCGTACTGCCAACAGCTCCAAATATTTAAATCATAATGGTTTGTGGCAAGGTTTTGACTAGCAATAGCTCAGTTTGAGAGAGAACAGGTTGAGAGAATCCCCCCCTGGGATGAAGGCGCAGAAACACAACAGAGGGAAGTGTTAGATGAGAAGGTTAGATGAGGCCTTCCTGAGGATATGCAGTGGAGTAAATGATTAACTGCTGTTGATTACGTTTGTGCGCCTTCTGTCAATCTTTCATTTTTTATGAAGGACCAAGACTAACCCTTTAGTCTGCCATGCGGACATCCATCACCTACTCTTTTCCTTCCTTCCAGAGCACTTCTTCTTCCTCTCTTTCTCTCTCTCTCTCGCTTTCTCCCTCTCGCTCGCTAGCATGGAAACAGTGGAGAACAGATCTCCCAATCGATACCTCTCCCAGTCCAAGCTGCAATAACAAACGCATTATGGGCGAGTAAAATAACACTCTAGTGTTATTAAAATATGGGCGACAGTCTTTCCTCATCCTTCCTGCCACAGCCTAGGAGAGTCAGAGACAAAGGTTGAGTTTCTTATTTCTCTCTTGGCATCTCAAGCCTTGATCCTGCACAATATGCCACAATAATGAACAAGCAGGAAGCAGCCTGGGTGTTGCAGGTAGACCTAGCTTAGCATTCCGTTCGTCTCTGGCTCCCTCTATATATATATATTTCATACTCCTCAGTCTTTTATATTCAGACGGTGAAGCTCCACATAGCTCTCATCTTTATTTCATTTTTTGGATGTTTTTAATTTCGGCTCAGATTATTATTTTTATGTCTCTCCTTCCTCTCTTCTGTCCTTCCATTCTTCACCGGTATGCATCCACAGCTTCTCTGCACCTGCTCTGAAATTGGGTGTTGTCTTTACATTTTTCATAACCTCTCTCTTTTTTTTTCTAAAGTGAAATATAATTTTATATATATCTTTACCGCACTGGCAGGGAGCTATAGCTATCAGGGGCTGTCCAGGGCTGAGAAAACACAAAGCCCAGCAGGTGTGTGTGGTCACACAGTCAGAAGTGAGATGCCGGGAAGTCAAACTTTAATCTGTTTCACTTTTCATAGATCTTTATTTGGACGGACTGCTCCGCACTGTGCTGGGGAAGTTCCTTCACTTCACTCCTCCGCTGCTGTGACATGTTCCCTTCCTGGCACATCACCAGCATCTCCAAACCTCTTCACCGAGCATCTGATGAAGCACGGCTGAATTCACAACTCAGGAGAGTGTGTGTGTGTGTGTGTGTGTGTGTGTGTGTATGTGTGTGCTGAAGTGACAGCTCCCTTGTCACCTTGCTCCACCGTGGGTGACGTGCACGCTATGTGAAGGGGCTGGGACGGCCGCCTCACCACTCTCTCTCTCTCTCTCCTTGGAGCGAAAGCTGTTTTCTCCTGCCTTGCATAATTTGCCTGTGTGGCAGTCCCGGCGCGAAAAGACGGGGAGCTTTTAAAATCATCAGCGCTCATTATCCTCCCGCTCTCAGGGGGAGATTTAACCCACAGCCACTTTAATCCCGTCAATGTTCTCCGCTTATTCCATTATACCCTGCAAGCACTTTGTTTACTCATTTGTTTGCGGCCTCGCTCTCCTTCTCTCTCTCTCTTGCTTTCTTTCTCTCTTTCTTCCTCTCTCTCTCTCCCCTGTACTCTCCCGGACCCTGCGGACCTTAGCTAATTAGTGTAGCACTTTCTGTGTTTCCCCTCTGGCACTGGGAGAGATATTTCGTGCATTCACTCCCAGGCTCCTACTGGCACGCGCGAGTCATCGTACATCCAGCCGTGTCACTTTGGCACCAGTGTGTCCGTCACACAGCTCCTTTTAAAAATGCTACTGCACGGATGGGAGTTGTTTGGTGGAAGCAGGACTTTTTGTTCAGCAGTGTAGCGTCTCTGCTGCGCTAGCCTAATTAGCGCTTTTGAGAGCATTTGCTATCATTAAGAGACAAAAAATGACAACATTTGAGAATTCAATCAAAGACATGGGCATGGGATTTAAGAAGTCTGTGATCTCTTCTCTCACTCTCAGACACTCATTAAAGGTGCGATGCGTATGCTGTGAACTACGACCTTGATGGCTGAGACACTGCCATCACATCCTAATTATGACACAATCATACAAGGAAAAGCAAAAATAGCTTTAAGACAGCATGGTAAGATGCAATCTTATTCAGTCTTCACATAGCCTATACCTATTTACACTATGACTGGATGTCTTTAAAAGAGTATATATCACATACTGGCTGATTGTGCTCAATACACAAGAAAATAAAAGCACTGTCATATTTAAGCATATTTAAAGGTACAGGAAGAAATCTTTATCAGAATGACTCCACAAATTATCCTCTCTTGTTGGCTCAAACTAATGCTCAAATGTAGTACTGATCCATGCTTTGAAATAATTCCTGATCCAGTTTTAATTAAGAAATTGGGAGTCCATCAAAGGCATTTTTTATGAATCAGGGAAAATGCGAAATTTGCTGTGATCATCCTTCATGTGGCTCATCTAGTCTGTTGAAGACCTAGAACTGAAGACCTGGACCCACTTAAAACCCAATCTCCCTATCCAACCTTCACAGACAACCCACGGACTAGCCTGCACCACATCATAAACATTACAAATATTTTTTCCTCCCTTTGAGCTATTGTAGTGTGGTTCACAAAACATACAGACAAACACAGATCGCAGCCAGCTCGGGTGATTAAACACTACGCCTCCAGGCGGTGTGATGCACGCGGTGGTACTCTAAGGTGTACACAGCCCTGGTTGTGGTACTATGTCTCATTTTGCTCAATGAGCCCTTCAGATTAGGTTGATTATGCTGGGTTTTGCTTTGTTTGTCTTTTTTCTCTCATGATAATATGGCTCGATTAACCTCTCTCCTCTTGGCATTGGCTACAAACAAAAGCAACAATGTCCTTCTGCAAAACAGTGGAGGTAAGCCAAATGTGGTGTTAAATATAAATAACCAAGCGCACTCATAATGTCTGTCTGTCCTGGCGTGTTCAAGGTAAGATGACTTATTGATTGTTCAACATTGCCCAACTCGACACATTGACATCACATAGACATGATGTGTTCAATACCACCCTGATTGTTTTCTCAATGGATTATAATCCCGTATTACTCCAGAATTATTGAATAGATCCATCATGCACTGGCTTTACACACACACACACACACACACACACACACACACATATACAAACACACACACACCCACTCTCTGTCAGTCTGTCTGTCTGTCTCTCTCTCTCTCTCTCATGAGTTAAACCTTGAATATTATTCATCTCTTGGCAAGGTGTTTTATTGGTAATATTAAACAGAGCCTGTCTAGACATTTGGAATCTTTCGTCACTCAGTAATACTCAGTATACAAAGAAGCTAGAAAGTGATTTTTACATCTGCTATGTTTATTTTATACTGCCTTCATGGCAGCAACCACATAATCCAATGTAGAATTCCAGCTCCTCTCCGCTAGATCCTCTCCGCTTCAAACCTCTCTGTTTCTAGTCTTCATGTAATGTTACCTGACTGAAATAATTGGCTCACACAAAAATATTACACTTTATGAATTTCCCCCGTTGTATGACTTAGGTTCATTCTTCCATTACAACAGAATGATGACAAATTCAACAATGTAACATTTTTTGGGATGTCACATGACAAACGATTTTGCACTACAGAACATCCTTTTGGATTAGGGCTGGGCCCTTGGTTTCATTTGTTAAAAACATTTTCCACTAAGCCTGCAGAACATAGAGTGCAAACATAACTGGGAATGGATGGGTATGTCAAGATCGCAGTGACTAGGTGCTTACAGTCAAGGGCTTGGGATGTGACACTAGGCGATCACAAAGACATGGGTTTTTCTCTCTAGTAATTCTGGTTTACAAGGCAACATGGCAGTTAATCTCTCACATCTACGCTTTAATCTGTCCTACTCCCTGCTCTCCTCTCTTGCTGTGCCGTTCACTGCGGGGTGATTTGTGTCTTCTCTACAGGCAATCCAGAGCAGACAGACCTCTGCCCTTCACCGCGGATCGGTGACAGAGTTCACTGTTGTATTCTCTGCATGCAATCCGAAGGAGACAGTCCCTTGCTCTTTACTGCAGACCATAGTTCACAGAGTTCACAGTTGCATTTGAAATGCTTAACTCAGCCAACAGTTTCAATTTAGACTGGATTACACAGACTTTTTACACATCATAAAAATGTTATTAATAAACACTAGTACAAAACCCAAAACCACATTTACATGATGAATCTAATAAAAGAGTGTATCTAAGCATGCTAAGATTAAGATTTATTTGGCTTTCAGGAGTGCAGTGGCACAATAGTTACAGCATCTGTACTATGAAAGGGCCAGGCACCGGGGGTCACGGGGGTCACGGGGGTCAATTCCTGCTTCCTGACTATCGATACTGTCCTCTTTAAATAAATACAAAAAATCCCCAAAATGAAGGTGCATAAAAAATTATTTACGCCTGTTTTCATTGAGCAGTCTTCACTCTGTCACTTAAGGCAGTAGTTACAGTGGCCTACAATAATAATAAAAAAAACATGTAGCAGTATAACAGTGTGAACATCATATCCTTTGAGTATAAACCTTTACTTCATATGAGCTCACTCAGTCTTGAGACAACATCTGGCAAGCCACTCCAGTTGAACAGCCTCTGAAACAATGCCCATCAATTCCCAGGACTCCCTCTGGAAGCTGTCTCTGGACACATGCTTGGCTGCACTCAATCCCATGCTAGCAGCCGAGGCGTGATTGACTTGCTGGCAATGCTGTAGAATTATTGCCTAGGACACGGCAGCTGTGGGCTTCTAATCCTGCGGGCCAGTCAGGTCAAGCTACTTCAGAGAAGGCCACTGCCACTCTATCCACACGTGTCGTAGCAACAACAACAGCAACACCACCACCACCAACAACAACAACGAAAACACTCAGGTTGTGTAAAGACCAGACTGCTTGACTCGTGCGAGTGAGAGGGAGAGGGAAAGAGATGAGATCCAGCCACTGAGATTCCCCGTGAGGATTGTAATCCACTGTCTCGGATGGAGAACACAGAGGGGTGTGAGGGATGTGACATGTCACAGTGTAGGGCCTTCTGTTTGAGTTTCCCCCCCAACACACACACACACACACACACACACTCCCCTTTCTCGCCAAATTTGTGTGTCTGCTTTACCTCCGCTGCCACCATAACCCATCCTCTTTCCCACCCCCACCCCTAGCCCCAACCAAGCAACCTCCTCTCTGATAACTTGGACCAAGTTAAAGGCCTGGGCCTCCAAGCAGCTTTCCCCCTCTCCACATACACGTATACACACACAAACCCACACACACTGACACACACACACACACACAAACATACACACAAGCCCTCTTCCTCAAGCTAATTAGCTAAAACCCAAGCTGAGAGTGTATATTATTCAACAGTCAGAGCTGCCATCTCAGTTCCAACGACATCCGCAGAGGCTCCCAACATGGCTACTGGAGCCAACGAAACAAGCACAAAGAAACAGGAAAACACACTCAGGCACACTTGTGCACACACGCACGTGCACACACACACACACACACACACACACGCACACAAACACACTCACACAAATACAAATACATGCACAAACAGGCACACACTCAAAAAGATTGTGTGAGCATTGCTGCACCAACATAACACTATGTAAACACAAACACACAGACAAATACACACACACACACACACACACACGCACACACACACACACACACACACACACACACAGACTAAACCCCAACTCGGGCACCAGTAGTAGCTTCCGAGATATGGAATTCATCTCACATGTATTATTCTGGCAAAGGCTAAATTTTAATCAGGCACACCAGCTAGGCCTGTAGAAGTGTGTGGCATCAAAGTGGGCTGGAGAGGAAAGGAGGAAGAGGATGAGGGGGAAAGAAGGAAGAAGAGAGCGTACAAGAAAGTGGTGGGGAGAGAATAGAAAGGAGGAGGAGGAGGAGAGGAAGGGGAATCTATGAGAGGTTTGCATTGGAGCCAAAAAGCAATGCCTTTAACTCTGTGTTAATACCAGGAATGGGTGATTTGACCCTATATCACAATATTACAGCATATATATTGTATGTAAACATTAACTACATATAAGTAAAACACCGTTATAGAAATAGCAGGTGTATGTGTGTGTGTGTGTGTGTGTGTGTGTGTGTGTGGGGGGGGGGGTTACAATATGAGATGGCACATCTCTAGTTTATACAGCTGATGAGAGCAAACAAGGCCCAAATACAGCCCGTTCTGATAGCACAGCTGCCTCTTATGTAGGCGAATCAGGCATTAGGCTTTTCATTTTAAAAGACACAATACCAATACATCTGGGCTGTTCCATTTTTCCTCTCCTCCCTCTATCCTCATATTATGATTCATTTTTTTTTCAGAAGCTACACAAGCATTGATATTAAAATGTTTAATAAAAGTGCTAGGAATCTTGTATGTCTGGCTGGATTTTCGATTGATTTTCATTTTTCACTTGTGGTTTTATTTTTTTTTTCCTCCAAAAGGTAATGTTAAAATTGCTTACAAGGGGTCATTACTTCATCTCAGGGCTTCTGTGTCTGCTGTTTTTTTTTTTCTTTCATTCTTTTTTTTTTAACCCATCTCCAATAAATGCAATGTGTGTCTGAATTAATGTATTACATGCCACGGTAGAGATATTAAAAAATGATAAAAACTAATCCCTTCAGCTGTGTCCCATCTGCAGTGGTTGCCCATGTTGGTCTGACCCTGAGCGGTCACTACTGTCTGCATTGTGAGTTATGATATTTGGTGTCTCTTGGATTACACTTTAATATTTCATTACATGCACAAAATCCCAGTTCATATATCTCCCCCAGGTGAGTCACTATTAATCACAGACAACACTGTGAAAACTCAAGGCTGTCTAATAACTCAGGAAATGGACTGCGCTCACATACATGGACATGGCTGGACATCCACAAATGCTCTCTCAGGCACATCAGCAGGTAGACACCTGGTCAGTTCACAGAGACACATGCAAAAATACACACATGCACATACACACACACACACACACACACACACACACACACACACACACAAATACATGCACTACACAAACTCACACTCATAAGTTCAGTTACTGGTACCCTAAGTCATACTATCTAACACAGGGATTTAGCACAAAGGGGCGATAATCTATGTAGGAAAGCTTGCCAATGTTTGTGGAAACATTTACACACATAAACACACACACACACACCCTCACACTCCCTCACACACAAACACAAACACACAAACACCCACACATCATATCAGGAGCAGCCAATCCCCCCAGATGTGGTCTATTTCCACATGCATCTCTGAGCCTCAGCAGACTGGGAACGCACATTGATGCTCCGCTCACATCTCGCCAATGACAGGGGACTTCTCAAACTGGAGCATCGCTGCCATCTAAAGTAGGGCTGACCACTTCCACCTCTCCCAGAGGCTTTATTAAGACATGCAGAGCAGAGCAGAGTAGTGGCGAGGCAAGGCAAGGCGCTTGCTAGACAGACACTCACTGCTAAAAAGACAGACACCAATCAAGGGCCCTTTTTTACATAAAACACACCAGGTCTCCATCACGGCAGCTACCTCACAGACTGACACCATTGGATCATTTTTTTTTTTAAACGCCCATTTGATTGAAGGCTGTCATGGAGGAGTATGAGAGTGGAGTGTTTTTTTTTTTATTATTTATTTTATCTCACTGCAATGTGCCATTATCAGCTTTGTCAACGTGTTTATTTTCAGCCCTTTCCATCACTACTTGTAATGCTTGAAGTGTAATTGCGCGTCAAAAAAAACAAAAAAACGTTTGTCTTAGACTCCCCTCACACATAGAAAAAAGCGGGCAGTCATACACATGGTCTCTTCATTTCCATAGCATCCATATGTGTGCCTCGCAAATATGTTTGCTTCAGTAAGCTTATTCATAACCATGACACTCCTTCCTTGCCCAACAAAATGTGCATGGCTGTTTCTGTGACACTGCTGATTGCGTAGGATGAGCGCACCGCCTGGAATATTTTCAAAATTGATGTCTTTTTAGACATTAAAATCTATTATCGTTTTTTTTTCCCCTCTACCTCTCTTCTCCACCGAGGTGCGATTTTTTTCGGGTTGCGGGTGAGTAATACACAATGCCATTGTGATAATCTCATCCATTTCAGTGCCGCACGCCGCACAAATACTGCAGTGAATGGAGCTTGTCCTGTGGATGGGATTGAAATGCTACACTGGGCTGTGTGCTGCGCCCCATCTACCCAGAGCCATGGCCAACTCAGGATGTATTATTATGTACACGTGTGCCATGTGAGTTTGTGCATGGGCGTGTGAATAAGCGCACATACAGTTGTAGTGGGTCTGTGCAAAAGGAAATGTGTTCATTTGTGGCTGTGAGTATAAGCCAACATCTAAATAGATTCCTCTATGAGTTTTATGCTAGACTATGTGTATGTGTATTTCCTATAGGAGAAATAAAATATCTATCTATTTATCTGTCTGTCTGTCTTTCTATGCGTACATGTGAGTGTACGTGCGGGTTTGTAAGAAAAGTGTAGGTTTGTGTATGTGTTGTGCTTGTATGTGTGTGTGTGTGTGTGTGTGTGTGTACATATATCTTTCATAAATAAACTGACTTTAACTATGACTATATGCTGGTATATGTGCTTGGGGTTGTATGTGGCTCAGTGTGTGTGTTTGTGTGCGTGTGTGTTTGCATGTGTGTGTTTCTGCATGCCTGCGTTACCCTGGCGGCCCTTCTCCCACAGCCTGGCTGGCCCGACTACAGACCGGGCCGGCTCACTTCTGGCCAGGGCTGTGAAGAGGAGCAGCAGCTGTCTACGGGCAGCCGTTCAGCAGCCCCTGGCCCCCTGGTGGGGGTATGATGAGGAGCCCATCTCGCCTTTGCCTGGGGAGGCCTGGTCTACTTCTCTTTTAAAAACGAGAGCCATCTGTTCAGGCAGGCAGACGCAGACACCTCCTCGTTCAGCTTGCAGCTGGAAGGGCCAAGGGCCTGAGAAAAGGCTGGGCTGAGATGTGCAATGGCATGATGCTTCCATTGGCACTGATCACAGGATTGAGAGGTTCTTCTCACTGCACTTTAACCCAGGCTGGAGGAGGGAAGGAACCAAGGGGGCCCTGATGTTGTACAAACACCAGATCACAGGGATTGGGTGCAATACTCAATCAGAAAGGAGTGAGAACTACTGAAATCTGTGATCATCCATAGAAAAACAAGATTGAGTTAAGCTCCTCTGACGTTTGCCTGCATTAACACATGCAATATAAAAAACCTAGTCTGGAGTGTTGCGAGTAATCATGACTCAAGGTAGGGAGAGTATATGTGTAGATATGGTGACTATTGACTGTGACTGTGGATTGGCCCTTAATATTAATAGACCTTTTGCAGCTTACTCTCCAGTGACTCAGCCAAAAATCACGAAGCACTTTTTGAACAAAATAGCTATACGTATATGTCTTTTCATATTTACAGAATCCCATGATTTCATTGCTATTTACAAGTGAAATTCTGTTTACACTGGAATAAATGCCAGGTATATTGCTGCATCAGATTTCACTAAATGTAGTTGTAGTTACTCTGGTATAATAAAGTACAATAATACTATAGTATTAGCATAGTATAGTTTAGTATAATATAGTATGGTATTATAGTTTAGTATAGTATAGCACAGTACAGATATGTCCATGATCAGGTGCCAGATGATGTCTACACTACATACTGACCTGCAGAGGGGAATCAATGAAGGCCTAAAGCAGCTACACACATTTTTAAAAACATTTTTCTATGACCTCTCCCATATGGCCTTGCGTTTCCACACAATGCTACCAGTGGTTATCAAACGAGCAGTTATTGAACAAGAAACAATCCATATTTTCCCTCAATATAGCACGGATTTCCTCCTCTTCTTGTTGCTAAGTGAATTCTTAATCCTTCATCCCACCTCAGTGGTAGTACTGTTATTCTACATTCCAGGCAGCTGAACATTACTTGTGCAGTCAGGGTTGGAAGGAGTCAATGGGTGGATGTGCTTTGCCTGAAATCCTACAAAAACACAATAATGGATCATCCATTGGAGTAAATCCTATTGCAAAATATCACCTTGTGAAACTACATTTAGAGTGACGCCCATAGTTGTCAGTGGCAGGATAGACAATAGAAAATGGCAGTAAGAATTGTTTATAGCTGCATAATGTGATTGCAATTGATATGCCCCTGCCCATGGATTAAGCCACTACTCGGGTCGAGAATTAAAAAATACCTTTTTACTCAGATTAGAGGTCAGAATTTGTGTCAAGCAAGCCTAACAACATTGTCTGCAGGAACCCACCAGTTTAAGCTACATGCATCCAATGAAAATACATGGTGCATGGTGCCCATAATCATTCCAACACACACACACACACACCACATACTGTGGAGCAAGGACAGATAGATAGACAGATAGATAGACAGATAGATAGATAGATAGATAGATACTTAATAAGCATTCATTGCAGAAAAAGTTATGTAAAGGTGTACTGCGCATCTGTAAAATCAAAATAAATTTTAAGAGACATTTCTGTCACTGACCACTGACCAGTAAAACTTTTTTCTGGAAAAATATCAAAACACAAATTTAACCCTTACATTTTGCTAAACAATTTATAGTTTCATCATATTAGTTCTATTGACCTCCACTGTAATAGAAACCCCTGCTCTTTTTTCATACCGTGCAGAGAGCTTTGAACTTACACTAACAGCCAGCAGGGCAAACATAAAACAATCACAACAAAGAATGGAATCAGATACATTTCTTTGATGCATTGTTACAATTTATGGATCTCTCCCACAGTCTTTAGTATTTTATTATTCAGCATCTGCAAAGTGTATACCATATTTACAAACACAACTGATGTGGTGATGGAATTTTCAGATCATGGTTCAGTGACAAAAAAATGTAAATATAAAATGTTGTAAATATGTTGTAAGATTGCCAGAACGATTGCTCCTCACTGCTTCTCTCTGTTACAACAAAGAGGAGCTTTTGAGGCGTTCAAAAATAACAAAAGGTAAAACTATTCTCAGTGTCTCTAATCTCAGGGCAAAAGGATATTGGCAAGGACAGAATCAGGTTTACCCATACCTGGCAACCTAGTTTATGATAAGAAAATCTGGCATAATTTATTCATAATTTCGACTGTTTTTTTTGCTTGTTTGTCTTCCAGTTACATATTTTCTGATATGTATGTGTCGAACTTAAGGCACTTATAGCTACATCAATCTAATGTTTGAGTTTTAGACTATATGGTGCCACTGTGTCTAGGCATGTCAAATGTAATTAACATGTTTCTGCCTGGTTGTCAGGGTCAGTAGTTGCACATAACAGGGAAATGAAATCCAGAGTTGCGGAATGTTGTAGCTTAGAACATCCACAATCCATAACCCGTATATTCACCTAAAAGGCGCAGAGCATTATTCGAGGCTTCCTGCAGCTTTACATTACATTCATGGATTAAATAATATTCCAAAATGAACGTATTGATATAATATATTTTCACTCACTCATTACATACACATACAAACAAACGCACTTACGCACATAAACGGAGAGCGGGGGCGAACGTTTACGCTGTCTATTTAAATAACGATGCGGAGATAATATGTCCCTGAAGCAAGTTTCGCGTCAACTTCTGAAGAAAATGAACGGAAGTGGCTGCGAGCCTAAACAGATTAGATGATAACTGTGTTGATTAGGGTGCAGAGATGAGCGCTGAATTGGTGTGTATGGCGGAGAGTGCCAAAGATGAAAGGTGTACACTGAGCAGCAAATTTAACCCTGTCTCCATCAGTAAAAAATATTCTAGGTGTACATTCAGTTTTCGAAGTTCCATACACTCTTAAGTAAACTAATGTTTTAACACTAAAGTTAAATGTTAAATCGTAAAAATGGTACTGATTAAACTCCCCAAGCCAATGGTTCCAAGCTTCGCCTTTCGCACCTGTCTGTCTAGAGTTCTCCGAGAGCACTTCAGTTATTTGTGTTGTATTCCTGAATACCCAATGAAACATATATGTATAATCAAACACAACGTGAAAACTTCTGCCGAAACACAGAGGCGTGCGACCAACTTACCTTTTGCAGAATCCATTGGGTGAGGATCACAAAGGTCCAGCAGAGCACCTTCATCGCTCCTTCCTTCAGCGGACCTCCCTGAAACTACTAGTCCCCTTGGGTGAACATATACAGACAGAAATTAAGGATCAAAAACAATCCCAAAAAGCTGCAGAAGAGATGTAAAGTAGCGACTAGTGTCTCAGTCCGTGGCACACTGGGTCACTGAGGACTACTCAATAGTCATTTAGCTTATGTAGTCTCTTTTAATAAGGTGATACACATCCATGCTTTGCGCAGGAGCAGGAGGCGCGAAGTTTACGAGGACAGCGGTGAATCTACTGCCTTCCTCACAGCCACTGGTAGATGCTTTAGAAGAAACAGTTGTTACCGGACCTCTCTCTCTCTCTCTCTCTCCCTCTCTGGCTCGCTCTCTTTCTCTCCTGCTTTACCAGCTTCACACGCGTGTTCAGTATCCCTTATCCCACCCTTCTTCTCTTACTCTGTATCTCCAGAGAGGAGGTTACCGATTCAAATACCAACAGGTCTGACTTCTCTCTTCCCATGCTCACTTCACCTGCGCACGCGTTGCTGACTTCCTGCGCTTCTCTGAATAAGTGTGCGCCGCGCACTCACACCTGGCTTTTCTACATGGCAAAATTCCTGAAGTTCAGTTGTGAGGCACTGATGCTTCTGGAAAGGGTAAGCGATGCGATAGATTGCGTATGGAACGCATTGGTGAAATTGGTAGTAAATATATATATATATGTCCCTCTGTTAATGCATAGCGTGACCTACGCATATGACGTTATGTATGTCGACTGGTTTCATGGAGACCTTTCCCACATATATGCAAATTCAGTGCTCATCATTTCAAATGGAAATTGGTGAGTTTAATGTTGCGTTTGTGTTTTTCACAAACTTGAAAAAAACAACATTAAACACGTGGAAAAGCCTACCAACTGAATGCGATTCGAACCAGTCACCCACAAATACATTTTTGTACGGATAATTTGTGAAAGACGCACACCATTGACAATGTACACACCAGAAAGTAATGGATTGAAAACAGAGGGCTATTTTCTTAGAAAACCAAACACCATCTGAATGTCTGAAGTGTAGTTTATACCGCTGACTATTTCCTGATTATTGGCATCCTCATTCTGTGTGAACATTACCAGTTTGACTAAAACCAGTCAATATCTTCTTTAGAAACAATGATGAGACACACACAGATTATAAACAGAAGTTTTATCCAACACATTTGTCAGATGCTTGGTTGTTATTTGAGGCTATTTCTGTGGAACTGTGAAAAGCACATGCTCTTCTGGAGTGCCTAGTCCTAAGTGCTGCTAGCATTGAGCGCAACTCATAATTTCATAAGCATTGGCATATAAGTCCAGAGCCCAACAAGAGCACAACAGTCTTCTATTCCACATTCAATACAACATCAACACAGGGTACATGGCGTATACATGACCATAATGGGCAGGGTGGGGAAAGGGGGCAGATACATGCAGTAGATCAGGTCAGTGGTTGCAAAGTTTGAACTGAGTGATTGAGGGAGGGAGCACTATAGGGGCCAAAAATTCGAGGGAGGGTGGCTCTTTACTGCCCTCTTGTGAAAAACATGATATCAGTTCTCCATTCTCTTGACAGAGGACCTCAGTTGAACATAAACAGGATGAAATTCACAATTTGTAGTATGAATCTCTTGGTGACCACAAAGTGACAAATAGGAAATCACAGTGGTACATTTAGGACGTGTAACATGAGAACTCTTTAAAATGAAAGAAGAAAGAAGAAGACACTATTTGTTTGAAAATTTAGCTCTGATTGAATATGCATATATTTGAAATCAGTTTGGCCTAAAAAAAATAGAGATAACCTATTTGTTCAATATATGTTCATTGAGCGAGGAGCATAATGAAAGCAACACTAAGGTTATAAGGTTCACATACTATAAATGCTGATTAAATGTGTAGGCCTACCTTACTTATACAGGCAGCCATGTTTTTTCTTAACGATGTTTTAGCCTTTATCAGAGCAATTCAACAGCGTTTAACTGTTTCTATACAGCAGATTGTATATGTCATAAATGCTGACACAATTAGCTTTTTGCCGTCAGTCACAAACAGTCTAAATTGTGCCCACAACATGCCCCTCCCGCAGCAGTGTATTTATCATTGCAAACAGCTCCCTCATTTCATTTGCAGTGCTCTTGTGGCAGACAGGCTTTTGCCAGTGTAATTTCAGGCCGGCATTGGAAGCGGCAGGCAAAAAATTCGCCCAGCTGCTCCCTGCCTGTGTTCTGCTTAGCGGGAGCGCTGGCATCCTCGAGCCCTCCACTGCGTGCTTTAGTGCAAATGAATGAACATGCTCACACAGAATCAGCGCCATTTTCTCCAATATCATCTCTGCGTCGCCTGCTCCACCTTTCACTATCCCAGCTGTCTCCTCCCTTCCTCCTCCTGCTGGCTTCTTTCATTTTCATTCTCTCTCTCTCTCTCTCTTTCGTAATTTAGAACATTCATTCACTCCTGATGAGGGAAAACAGATTGTGTTCTGTGTGTGTGATAAAAACATAGGTATAATTTCATAAAGGAGACTTCTTCATATCAAAGATGCCCAGTGCAATTTGACTTGAATAACATTTAGCAGTTTGCAAGTCTGTTTCAACCAGTAAAGTTGTGGTGAAGTGCAGTTGGCTTGCAACAACTGTAAAATCTGCTTAATGGAAAATATCAATTTAGGTTTTAGCTTTAAATTTAATCTACACATTCCCAACTTCTAAGGCAGCCAGAAAAAAAAATCTAACCATTTTAATGACCCCAGTGGGCAAGCAGCCACATACTTGAGGAAATTTGATTCAGCCTGACCAAAACAATTCCAGTTGAATTGTCCAGTGCAATAATTTTAATTACCGCGTCTCCCCATTCACTTCTGTTGTGAATTGTGCTGCTGTGTTTCGAGACACTTTGCTTGGACTTCCACTGTCGCCAGCAAAGAGCACGCAAACAAACAGTAAATCACACTGACAGGGCCAACCTGGCAAATCCCTAATTACATCAGCACAATCTGAGCAGCGCGTGGAGACAAAAAGCGCAGCAGGACAACAAACTCAGACACAGCGGCAGTGCCAACCGGAAAGCCACACACGCTCATGCATACACGTGCACACACACACAAACACACACACACACACATACACACACACACACACACACACACACACCAATAATGAATCCACTCAAAATCTGCTTTATGCCCCTGCAAACACCCACTTCTCCCCAAAGGACCAGTGTGGCCAAGGGCAGGAACTCTCCATTCGCCTTATTTATTTGTTTGCTAGCTTGCTTTTTCTTTCCATTTTTTTTTTCAATCCGCTGTCAGGACATTTTCACCATTCCACTGTGTGATGACCCTGGGCCATCTGAAACAGCAGGAATGTGCTCCTCTCAAGTGGCAGGTACTAATCAACCATCTCTCCAGTCACCCACAGAGGAATATGGACTTCTGCTGGACTGCACTTGTACATAGCAACTTTTACAGAAGGTATCAAATACATCTTGACTCTATTAAACTACCGTTGTCCAGGAATTGTGAACAAAATCTTCCATTTATCCACTGAAACCTTATCATTTCATAATACTGTAAGATAGATTTGTTACAGGTTCATGGTGAGTCACTCTTGGCCAGGCCTAGCAATGATTACTAACTGGAGGGTGACTGTCTAATGCAGTGATGACCAATACACATATGCAGACCAACCTGCAAAGGTGCTATACTATGGTGCGCAGTTTGTTTTATGCATGGGAGACACTAATACCCAAGACTCTGCAGCGCTCCACTCCAGAATCTAAACTGTGCATTCACTGGCTCAGTACAACCAAGTTGCTCAGCTGATTGATGTGTTTGATTTGTTGTGCAGTACACAAGAACAGAAGCTGTTTCTTTCGAGTCATGCTGAGTCATGTTACCATCACGCAGAGATTGGATATATTCAGATTTACAAGTCCTAGAGAATAATCGGCTGATCTTCATTTTCAGGCTAAAAACCTGTTTTTTATCATTGTTATTATCAAATAAGTTGCTTTGTATACAGAGAATATAAACACACACTGTTTTACACAACAGAATGTTCATAGGAGATGTGTCTAGTGGTTTTTTCCTTGTCTGAAAGCTGAGTCAGGTTTTTGTATGTACATTAATATAACCTGACTTGTAGAATATGGTCAAAAGGTGCAGCCTTTATTCAGTTGGAAGCAAAATAGATGTGTTCCATTTTGCATAGAAGCTATTCAAATACCGGTTCCTTAAATCAGGAACAATTTGGATTTGGGGAGCAGTGCATTTGCATCTTGCTGATCCAACTCTTATGATAATACGTGCGATCAGCATTATCGATCATGTGAATCGCACAGTGAATTCTCTCCATTTTACTCTCTTTCGTCGGCGATAACTACGCTCATTTTTCACAACACTCCTCTCCCAGCCTGAGTGTTGGCCTGCTTCTTTGCTGACTGTTCCCAACATTACCGTCCAGAAACAAACAGAAACGGTGCACAACATGGTATAAGTTTCAGAGGAAACTATGGTCCTTAATGGCAGAGTGCTTTCAATGGGAATCCAGTGGAGTGTAATGAACTGTCAATGGAAAAAGATTAATACCAAAAAAAGGGCCCTATTCTCTCCCGAAAGCCTGCTTGATGGCTGATTCATATAAGAATAGCATTAGTGACTGCTGTAAGGATCGGTGATGAATGTGAATTGAAATTAAAGGTCAAACTCTGGCCTCTGTCTCTGTTACGGCAGGAGACTGAGAGGCAGGTGCTGAGGAGGAGCAAAGGAAAGGAGAGGTGGAGTGCCACAGAGGTGGGGGGAAGAAAAGAAAAGAACAAACCATATTCAATGGAGGGGTACAGAAAGAGAGAGTGGTGGAGAAAGCAACACTAAAATAGCACATCAGTCGCTATTCCACAATGTTTTAGTGAATACTCCATACAGACAGATGTGTGTATGTGTGTGTGTGAGTATTACAGAACTGACGCTGAAGCTTCTATGCCCACTTAGGGGCCAGGGGACACAATGGTGCAAGGTGGTCTGTCGCTAATGGAAGCTTTTGTGGGCAGAAATAGTCATTTCCCTCCATATTGGGCAGTGTTCTGGCTCAGGTATGAAACCTGTCATTTGGTTTGCCTTTTTTTCTTTTTTTTTTTTTGATCGATTTTAACAACATCCTGCAAGAGTAGTGTGAGGGGAATGTCTAGGCCAGAGTTTGGGATTACAGCCATTGTCATTCAAATGTTGTTTTGCTGAAAGATATTTTAAATGGTGACCAGAGAGGGGAAAGTGGAGAATAATTTCACTTGATTGTATACTGTGTTGAAAAAATAATGTGATGTTATAGTACCAGTGATTTTGTGCACCCACATAAGATAAATATATAAATAAGTACCTAAAGATATGTACCAAAACATATATATCAGCTATATGTAGAAATACAGCATGTGTAGGGAACTGTCACATAGCGATTGTGGTGACACACATATGTAATGACATTAGATAGAAACAACCAGGAGATGAAACAGTAGAAAGAGCTTAAGACTCTCACACGTTTAAACAAAGCAGGCCAGAGGCAAGCCCCCAGAAACCAAGCCTGAAATATATGGGTTCGTTGCATGTGTGTGTAGGGTGTAGGCTTACATGTTTGTAATGGGGATGCATCTGTGTGTATGTGTGTTTGTTGTTGTTGTGTATGTGTGTGTGTGTGTGTGTGTGTGTGTGTGTGTGTGTGCGTGTGCGTAAAGGCTCCAGAAGATAAAGGCCCTTTAAGCACAATGGTTATAAATTACCAAAAATAATCTGGCAGCGCGGCAGCAAGGAGGCCTGTCAGCGCTACGCTTCTCCCCATCTGTCACATAGCCCCCCAACTCATTAAGATTCATATCCCCGAAAGGTGACTTCTCAGGCGGGCACAGTGACAACCTAGTCCCCCCCACCACCACCACGCTCGCCAGCCGCCACCACCCACCCACAACTGCCTCCCTCCCCAGTTCAACTGCCTGGAGGCATACGCACTGACAGGTAGCACTGCTCTCCCAGGGGGCCAGGGCAAGGAGGGGGCGGAGGTGGGGGACAGATAGGTTGAGGAGAGAGAGGGAGGATATGTGTGCGTGTGTGTGGGTGTGTGAATGTGTGCATGCACGTGTGCATACGTGCATGCCTTTATGTTTGTGTGTATGTGCGTGTGTGTGTGTGTGTGTGTGTTTATGCGTGCATGCATATGTGCAATGCCTTTATGTTTGTGTGTATGTGCGTGCGTGAGTGTGTGTGTATGTATGTGTGTGCATGTGTAGGTGTGTGTGCATATGTGCATGCATTTATGTTTGTGTGTATGTGCGTGTGTGAGTGTGTGTGTATGTATGTGTGTGCATGTGTAGGTGTGTGTGCATATGTGCATGCATTTATGTTTGTGTGTATGTGGGTGGCTTGGGGAGGGGGGACTTTGAGGTCAGTGATGACAGAGAGAGATTATCAAGTCAAAGATGCCCCCTACTGATAAGAAATCCTGTAGATGAGATTACCAAATCTTCCTGCTTACTTCACACACACACACACCCTTCCCATCTCTGTGACTGCCACCTACCATCTCACTCTATCCCTAGACGTGGAACTTCTGTGTTTCTTACTCTGTTGTAGTGCTTTTGACCCCTAGCCCCAGTCTCCACCCCAGTATGTCTCCCCTGTGGAGTGCTCCTACACGTGTTTTCTACGCTTAAGCAGCAGCCGCCATCCCCCCCTCCCTTCCGACACACACACCCACCCACCCACACACACACCCACACACCACCCACCTGAAAATAAGTGGAGCCACTTGACTGCTGATCTTCTAAATCTCCCCCGTGACTCCCACAGAGGTGAGTTGGGGAGCGAAGCTTAACAAGTGCCCACTCAAGAGCACTGGCCCTCACTCACTCACACATACATACACACACACACAAACTGCCATGCTGCAAAGTATGGAGGACCTAGAAAGGTGCACAAAAGCTAGCTAGAGTTAGCAACACTAGCTTCCCATCTTCAGGTACAAAGTCTGAGTCTTTTTTTCCCCCCATCACATTATTGAGTTCCTTCTTTTTTGGGGGTGGTGTGGAGGTGTGCATAAGTGGGTGGCCTTGGGGGGATCGGGCAAAGGAGGGGAGGGGGGGGAGTGGTGGTTGTGTGGATGGGTGGGTGGGTGGGTGGTGGTGAAGAGGAACCAGAGCAGTGAGTTGGAGGCAGAGATCAGTGTGGGTGCTGGTGAGCTGAGCACTGGTTGTCCCATCAGGTGAACAGTTAATGAGGCGATTCGGGCAGACAGCCCTGGCTAATGCCTTCACACCCGTCTGATTAGTGCGAACTTCCCCCGAGACGGCAGCTCCAGGAGCCAGCCACTCATTATCTCCAGGCTACGAAGGAGAGAGAGAGAAGGGAGAGAGAGAAGGAGAGGTGAGGAGAGGGAGAGATCATGGTAGATTTAGTCAGCATATACTTTCCCTGGAGCATCTTCCTCTTGAGGTACAGTAGTACCTGTTACTGTTCCTGAAAAGCTTTCCGACCTTTCCACTTTTGATATTTCCAGAATCTCAGGAAAGAAAAGCAGAGAGAAAATGGACTGAAATGCCCTCGCATTGTTTTGCTTACCAAAATAAAGTAAAAAAGTGATACTTTTTAATTAGTTGCATGTTAAGCTTTCGAAAGAGGTATCATGCAAACTTTGTGTATGCAGAGCCAGTAAAAACAATTTCAAACTTCCATACACAGCTATGCAAGGCAACAAATGACACCATGAGAAAAAAAAAGATTAATAAATAAATAACATGCAGAGGGACTTTTTCAGGATTTCACACTCATCCACAGAGCTAAAGCATCAGATGGCAAAAGCAATTAAAATGTGCAATTGAGATAGTGAAGAAGGTGCTGTTAATTGCAATGGAGAGTCACCACTTCTAAACAAAAAACGTGATGGAGGCAAGAGAGAAAGTAAGCAAAAAAAAGGCATGTGAGTTTTTTGTTTGTTCACTGTAGGTGCTAAGCCACATCTGCAAGCTCTTTTTTAGATGTCCAGGGGTTTTCGCATTCCAGCCTCTCTCCCCTTTGCTTTTCGTCAGAAGGCTGAAATCCTGCTGTGTCACTGCAGTGCCACTAAATACCAGTTAGTCTAAACACTCAGGGCTGATATCATCACAAGAACAGAAATCCAGTGTAGTAAAAGTGAATACATGGAGGGTGTTTTCATCTTCTCAAATGTGTGTATAAAAGGGGTGAGAGAGGGCAGCTGCCATTCCCCATGCTACATACTCTATTTTGTGTATGTGTGTGTGTGTGTTTGAAGAAAGACGGACAATGTCTGAGAGAGAGGAAGAAGCGAGAGGAAGAAATGACCCAGACATCAGTTTGTAGTAGCATTAGGGTTGGGCATCTTACCAGCGGCTGTAGCTTTGTTCTTGATGGGATTGGTAGGAAGTGTGTTGAGGAATGTTCACAAAGAGAGAATGGTAATACTGTAAAAGTGAATGAGAGGATTAAAGAGGATGCTGGGATGAATAAGATGAGAGAGAGAAAGAGAAAGAAAAAGCAAGAGAAAGAGGGAATAAGAGAAAAAGAAAAAAAACAACAGAGAGAAAGAAAGAGAAAGGAAGAAATATGTTTGGTGGTAAGGTAGAGATGCCGAAAGGAGAAAAGTGATGCAGGAAAGCAGTCAGTCTAGAGGCCTTAATGAGCTCCTATGCGTTTCCTTGGAAACCAGGAGTCAAGCTCAAACAACATGGGATCTTGTTAGTTTTTTTATTATTATCATTTTCAGTGCATGGTAGTGTTGTTTTTTTTTTTTTTCAAAAATAATACCTTCCCTCTCTCTCCCTTTTGATTAGCATACCTGGCCTTGCTCTCCTCTCCTCACCATGTGCTCTGCTTTCCAGCAATTCAGTAAAGAACTGTGCTTTCACTTTTCAGTCTCCTCCGTCTCACTTTTAAATATGTTAGGCACCTTGTGTTCTCCTGAAGGCAGGAGAGCAGGAAAGATGGGGTGACAAGAAAGAAAGAGAGAGAGACAGCGACAGAGAGAGAGAGAGAGAGAGAGAGAGAGAGAGAGAGAGCCCCTGTGGGAGCTGCTCTAGACCTGTGGAGTTCACCACTTAAGTGGGCCAAGGGTGAGAGGCTTGTAGCCCAAAGAAGCTTACATAATCAAAATGATCTTGTTATTTAAGAGCCTGTCTAGGAGAGTACCAGGCGGATGAGCTACATGCTATGTCTCAGCTTTTGAAGAAACTCCTGCCAGTTTGAAGGGTCCACCTAAAAACTCAAAAAGCCAGTGTAGTACACTTTTTGAAAAAAGCAGGGGGAGTTCGGGGGTGGGGGGGTGTTCCTTAGCCTGTCAAGCCAGACTATAACATCAAAATGTGAAGTGTCTATCTGGACATGACCAATAGACTGGGTTCAATGCTAGGGGTGGAATCAGCGGTTGTCTTTCAAACTGCCTTTGCATGCAATAGGGTAGCGTTACGACTAATCAGAGCAACGTTAGCAAAACTTCAAATATGGCGTTCTTTGAAATTTGGCTTTTTCTGCTCATCTTTCAGAGAAAAACCCAAGTCTAACTCTTCCAAAATCAATGCCAAAGCTGATTCAAACAACTGCTGTTCCTTGTCCACAGCCATCCTAGTTGTTTTGCACCGTCACAGCCCTGTCGTAATTGTGCTAAGCCTGCCCAATGACTCTCTACAATGATACAGTAGAGAATTGTGATTGGTCCTACCAAGCCTTGGTAGAAGACCTACTGAGGCCCTATGGTGCATGGCCAGACATACCAGCTGAGCAAAACTATTTGTTATCGCTAGGGTAGGGAGTTCTACACTAGGGGTTCCTTGTTTAAGGCCAAATGTGCACAAAATGTTGATGTCCCTCCTGCTGTCAGATTTAAAAACAGCATAAGAATATTTCAGTCTATCAAAGTTCCTGGGACCCTGGACTTTAGTCGACTGGCTAGGGAGCTCACCTCCAGATCTGAGGTTGCTGTGAGGCTGCAAGATCGAGCCCATAGCTCATGTCTTGTGAGCCTATTGGGGCTACATGTCCACCAAGTTTAATGTGACTGGATGTTTCGGTATCAGGCAAACCATTGAAGAGAATTCGCTTACCAGAAAAATGCTAAAAACACTGCATTTGTTTGTCATTAGGTGGTACTATACCACAATTGAGTGGATGTCATCAACTTGGGTGTTATTGTTCTGAAATCACTGCTGTAAATACTGTGACCAATATATGTATATGGCAATTCCATGGAAAATTAATGTGTTTGTCACGTCCATAACGGCAATCAAATGCCATGGAATGGTATGATATGAATGATGGCTGTAGAACTTACATGAAAAAAATTTACAAAACATTTCATGTAATCATTCACATCATACAAATACCAAGGCATTTTGCTGGTGTTATGGATGTGACATAAAGTCAGTTTTCTGTGTAACTGTCCATATATATATGAGGGCTGTCAAAGTTAATGCGTTAATAGTGCATTCAAGATATTAAAATGCTATACTGTAGATAAAGTCTGCTGTAATGTTCAGGGCTAACATTTTCCATAGAAATGTATTTGAACACTTAGACAGATGTTTAAAGTTGTATTTTTTTCCTGATTTTGAGATCAATTGCGATTAACTACATAATTGAAAACACTGAATTTTGACCACCAAAATTCTGTTAATCTTTGAATGTAAAGCTAGGAGCAGACCTACTGATTATTAACCCCTGATATTAATATGATGGACCGTCCAGGCCAGTCATAGGGAATCCGAGATAATCAACAGTAGTCGCGGCGCTTAGTCGCATCAGGAGTCGTTATGTGTATTTGAATAAAAAATTTGAAATATTACAATTCTTTCCATTGTTGACACAATAATGACTGAGTCAGACTGAATCAAACACGTTTGATATTATCTTAAGCAATCTATTCTATGGTTGCAATGATACCAATTATGACATTAAAATTCACTCAATCATTAGGTTTGTGCCGTAAAGGACTGAAAAAAATGGTCAGTCTGTTCCTAGCTTAAGTGAATGTGTGGGTCAAGTATTAAGAAATTCTCCACAAGCATTCCTGACATGCAAAATGCCAAGAACTTTACCACTTTTAAAGAAATTATGTAGTGTTTTTAAAGTTTATTTATCAAAATGTGACATACACAAGGCTACTGTGACCTTGACCTTTAACCTGGCTACCAAAATCTAACAAGGCATTCTTTGAGTCCAAGTGAATGGCTCTAGCGTAATATAAGATGAAGATGTCACAATTCGTAATGGAGGGTTACCCGACCACAAAAAGGCGATCCACACCTCCTCCCATTTCAAATTTATGTATCAGCCCATCCACATACTATCAGGCGAGAAATATACAGGACAGAAAAAACGCAGGAATCGCTACAGCAAATGCAAAATACAATGGTTAAGCCTACCATTGAGGTGATCATGCCCTAGTCATAAATACAATAACATAGTCTAGTATAGCCAAATTCTACCAACAGTGACCCTAGGCCTAAATTCTTTATTCACCTAACCTTTGAACATATGATTGTCTGCATTGCCATCACCAACCTCCTTTTTCAAGAGAAATATCAGACTAAAGTTAGGATGATGTTGGATCAGGACATCTTCACGTCTATTTAAGTAGGACAATAAATAAGTACATTTTCTATTGCACTGTGACAGTTTTCTAATGTGCTGTGATGTGGTGAATTGTGTTCTCAATGAGCGAGAAGTAAGGTTAGGAATTGTTATGGGTGAATGCGAAAGTAGCAAGGTGAATAATAAATACCTACAGCATACCTACACCTACAGCCAGCCTGCTTTTTTAATGTAGCCTTAGCTATCACTTAAAACCTGATCAAATCTGCCCTGATAATGCTGCACGTGATTCCTCCCTGATAGTTCCCTGACATCAAGTGAAACAAGTGAACAAGTGAAAGACGCAGCGAGAGAGAGAGAGAGAGAGTGACAGGAGAACATCTTGACTCATTGCTCCTGCGTGGAAGGGCTTTTTTGCAGATGTGGCATACAGTTGCCCTCTGTAGACTACTCAGTATTCATATACTCACATAACATAATGAAAAGTTATTGCAGCGCAGTCTTCCAAAAAAGAAAAGCAATACACGCATTTTTCACCCTGAAGTTAAATGTGCACACTGCACTGTGTGGCCTTCAACAAAGACTATGAAAACCACATCTGCATTTGCCATTGGCATATCATGCATAGTCCTGCAATTTGAAAACAATATTTGAGCAATAATTTGAGCAATAATAATTCAGTAGGCCTATGCATAACGTTCTGATTAACTTGAACAAAGATTGACTGAATTGCATTCCATGATAGGAAAAAAGATGAACAGGCCTACAGTCAACTTCTGAGTGACTGATTCTCAGAGCTGTGCAATGTGCTATAATACTCACTATGCAAAGTAGCACTACAGTTCAGTTTAATTTGAACTGTGTTTTGACAAATAAAACTAAAACAAAACGGATTAAACTGCTTTTCTTATACATGAAGGAAAAAATAAGAATAGGCCTCCATTCACCTGTTGAGTGGCTGGCTCACAGAGATGTGCAAAGGTTAGTTTCACTCTCTCCACGTTTTGCTTGACTGCAAGTGTTCAAGATGGTCACATTTTCAGGTCAAATTAAGCAGACATCTCATCATTCCCTCACAGTGTATGAACTTATTCTTGCTACATAAATTGACGCTGTTCGACTTGAGCAGAGATTGTACGTTATCTTTGATGCAGCTACAGTCACGGGGGGTTGGGGTAGTCGGGGGAGGGGTCATGGCTTGGGGCGGGTCAAGACAAGAATTGCCAGGGCCGAATTTTGTTCCCAGTCTGACCCTGAATACACGCAGCCGTGGATTGACAGCTATCACACCGTATGGCTTGAAACTCTAGTTCTGGACTAACCTTGGGTGGACCTTTGATAGCCTGAAATATCATTATGGTGTTGAAATTTGACAGCAGCTGCAGGTGGGACATCAACATTTTGTGTAATTTTGGGCCTTTTTCCTGTTTTTTTTTACCGTAAAACAAGGAACCCCCCCAACTCCCCCTGCTTTCTCCCAAAAATTGCACAACTTTGGCTTTTTGAGCTTTTAGATGGACCGAGGCCGAGTTTCATCAAAATCTGTGACATAGCATGTATCGCATCCGCCCGTTCCTCTCGTGAACAGACACTAAAACTGACTTGAATCTAGAACCGTTAAACCTTATAAATTTGGTGACTTGGATAATTTACCTTCTTTTTGAAAGTATATTTTTGAGGCCTTTTGCTTTTACTCAGGTAAGACAGTGAAAAGTGGAACAGCAAGTGGAAGACTTGGAGAGTTACGGAGTGGAATTTGAGCCTCTCTACCCTGGTAGGGTAGTATTGATAGTAGGAAGATTGGAAGAAAACGTGACACGAAACACGAAAACGAAACACTTGTTATAATTTAACTGTTATTGTTCCTCTGAGTCTTTAAAAGGAAGAAAGCGAAATTGTTCTTGATGGTTTGACTTTGTGGTACCCCAGAGTGTTCAGTCATGTATTGGAAAAAAACTGACATTATTCATTTGAAAGATGGTGATTCCCCATGGGAGTTCTAGGACTGAAAGACTAAAGATAGAAGAAAGTTAATGTTGTTTGAAATTGTTACATCTATTGAAACTTTCAACAAATCTCCTAAAACTGTAAAATTGTTTTACATCATTACCCTGAATATATGAAAAGTGATTACCTCAAGGAGTCAAAACGTTGAAATATAAAAAATGAAATATATTGTTGGACTGTAGAAAATGACTACCAAAATGATTAATTTCATCTAATGGTATGAAGAGTTGCCAAAGATAATGTGGCTGGCAGAGAATTACAGATGGTGAGTGCTGAAGAATCTGTGCCGGAGGAAGCCAGTTTTTTAGCACTGGCAAGCACTAGGTCGCATAGGTTAGTATTACCACGAGCACAGTTTTAGAACTGAGCTGAGGGTGTTGATTTTTCATTCAAACTGAAATCCATGTACATAGGAGTAAATAATTTTTTCCCTGGTTATTTATTTATTTATTTAGCTAGCACTTTATGTGCATGGCACGGTGTGCTTTTTTCCCAGTATTTTCCCTCTCACTTATTTTGGTGATATCCTGACATTTAACTACCTCTTTTGTAAAGGAAACATGGAAGGAACATACACTAAACTGAGGGCTTTCAATTAATAGCTTTCAATGGTGACTTTTCAATTAGCTTTTCAATTACTTCAACTTCAGCATACTAATACCATCATTCCTGAACCTAGATATTATTGCGCTGAGGTTGGAGTAATTCATAGCCATTGTGTCTGCTTAGAAAATCAGCACATCTTATTTTGCATCACCATACTTGTTTAACTACTCATGGAGCCATCTGCAAACAGGAAAACATGAAAGCCAACTGAGGTGACATCAACTTGTCTGTCTAGGAAAGAAGACAGTAATATGGTGGTAGAGGGCTCTTATATGGTGGAAGACGGCTCTTTCTTCGCGTATTTACAGCGCTTGCAGGGTGACAATGGCGTCTGAAAGTAGAACGAAACTGAAACATGTCTCGCTTATGAGCCTTCTGAAGTTGTGTTCGTTACCTTGTCAGTCAACGTAACTTTATCAGCGCTGGTTTCTGCTCTTTGGTTTGCAAACAAATCCACATGTATTGGTGAAAATTTAGTACAGTGATGTTAGTAACCAGAAACAATCAGTGGAGGGGGAGCCCCTCAGTTAAAAAAATCGCAGACTTGCCTGGTATGCATTTAATATACTTGTTGGTATCCTTGGAATTTGAAAGTGATGTTAGTCAAGTATTATTTTGAGAATATAATACAAAACAATAACATCAACAACCAAGAAATAAACAAAAAAACGGTATAATTACTTTGATATTATAACACATTGAGCTATTTAGAACTGCTATTCAATTGTCACGGTTGACCAGAGTGTTACTCCCCTGTGGACTGTGAATGGTATTCTCCTGAGAGAGCCAACTGGACAGGTCGATGGTTTATGGCCCGTGGGTGAGGGACTGAGACACAAACACAATGCCCAACAGCCTCCCGAGGTCTGTTCATCTTCAGCCATCTCTGCATCACCTCACACACAAACGATCCCCCAGTCTTCCTTACCATCAATGCCCCCTCCCCCATTCCGTCCTTACCCTTTTGGTAACGTTCACCCTTCTTTTCTTCTCTTCTCTTCTCTTGTCTTCTTTTCTCTCCTCTCCACCCTTTCCTCCCCCTTAGTCTTCTTTTTATTACTGTTAATATTTGCTTTGCTCCACCAAGCGGTCTGTGACAGGCAGACATTTAATATCAATTTGCCCAGCGCCTCCGGTTGTGTGTGGTTTCAGTGGGTGAGCTGGACTGAGGAGCGGGG
This sequence comes from Tenualosa ilisha, assembly GCA_015244755.2. Taxonomy (NCBI): domain Eukaryota; kingdom Metazoa; phylum Chordata; class Actinopteri; order Clupeiformes; family Clupeidae; genus Tenualosa; species Tenualosa ilisha. The sequence goes on from PYXC01002417.1 coordinate 613,885, forward strand.
GTGCGTGGCGGATAAAGAGGGTGTTTTGATTCATTGTCTGACTCTCGTGCCAGTTATTTTCCACTACACTCGAGGGTGAGTGTGTGGTCTCTTTTTTTCTTTTCTTTCCTTTCTCTCTGTCTCTCTCACTTTTTCTGTGATGATGAGGGCTTTCCCTCTCTCTTTCTCTCTCTCTCTCTCTCTCTCTCACACACACACCCACACACACACAAGCACCCACACCTACAAGCACACACACACACACACACACACACACACACACACAAACACCCCCACACACACACATACACACATACACATGCACACCACTAGAATTCCATGGATATATGTACTTTCCTTTGGCTATAAACAAGACAAACTATAAGAGCTAAATATCGACAGTTGCCGTACCTTTTTAAGTACTTTTCTTTCATTTGTTTCCTGACCAGTCAAGCAGAGGTAGAACAAGAATGACTGAGAAGAAAGAGTATCGAAGTTGGAAAACTAGAAGAGCAGTCAATAGGAGGAGAAAAGGAGGAGGGAGACATTTCTTTACACTCCCCATTCAGTCATGTATTTAACACTAAGTAACGCAAATGCACACACACACACACACACACAAACACAAACACAGACATGCTCGCTAAACTCACTTCTTCTTGCATACATACAAACAAATACACACATAGACATACACACACACACACACACAAACACACACATAAACAAATGCGCAGTAGGTCCATGTATCCCTGCTCTCTCTCCTCACACAATGAGGTAATGAGGCCTGTGGCAGGCTCTAGAGCTGGTGTCTGAATGGCTAATGACAGAGACAGAAGCTGCAAATGGCCTCCTCCTGCCTACCTGATGCAGGAAGCCCTCTACTGTACTTGCATCGGGTGTCAGTCAACCCGTGGAAGCAGGCATCTTTTATTCATCACATGCCTCCACAGCTGTGGACAGGCATACTCCTGTGGCCCTCTCTTTTTCTCTTCTTTTCTCTCTTTCTCTTTCTCTCTGGCCTAAGCTGTGCTATACTGAGCCCCAACGATGGACTTAATGATGTTTTTCTCTCTCTCTCTCTCATTCTCTATCTCTCTCTCTGCCCGACCTTGTTGGTTACCCCTTCAGTGTGATAAAAGGATGGGAAATAATTAAATAAACGAATCTGAAATTTACCAAAATTATAGGAGCTAGGAGCAAAGAGATGAGGGGGGCATCTGTGAAATTTCTAATGACTTCTGTGAAAATGTGTGGCCCCCGTGCCCTGGGGACCCCTGATGTCTCCATGGATGGAGAAGAGAGAAGTTGGATGGAGGGACAGCATTAGTAACAGGTTCTGTGGGATGGATTTTGTGTGTTTGTGTTTATAGTGTGTGTGTGTGTGTGTGTGTGTGTGTGTGTTTGTGTGTGTGAGAAAAAGAGAGTGAGACAGAGAGAGAGAGAGAGTATGCACTGCGAGAAACATGCGACCAGCTGTAGAGTAACAACCACTTGGCTATGAATCAGTCACGCAGCGGTGAAGAGTCTAGTGTTAGGAGGAGAAACAGAGGGAGGAAGAAAGGGAGAGAGCAGGAATGAGAGGGATGAGAGGACCCAAAGGATCCAGGAGAGCTACTGGAGTTGCTCAGTAAGGGGCAAGAGTCTATTTATTTTGGTGTATCTGCCCCTCCTAGCCTCCTATGGAGCTCTGCATTATTTAACTTTTTTTCTACTGCAGTCCACCGACACACATACACACACACACCTGCAGATGGACAGGAATATCAACACGTTTTGGGTCAAGTTTTTGAATGAGGGACCATGTAGTAATACAGCCCCAGCCAGTGTATTTTCAAAATCAGATGAAAGCAGATGAAAATTTGATGAATCGGGCTAGCACATAAAGTCCAGAATGTGGTAGAATCTATATGCTGTTTGTGTGATTGGTATTGTGAATCAGGGATTCGATTTGTTTCAGGAGTTTCCAAAGTTGTTTGACAGGGTGAACATGGAAGCCCTTCTTCACACACACAGCAGGGAAATAGATTCTCTCTGCAGCAGAGTTTCTTTTCTCTGCCACTTAACTTAACATTGGAGACATGCTCTCCACAAGCACTGTCCCGCATCTCCCTCCTATCTGTCTGTCCCTTTCCATTCAGTCTGCTAGAACCTGAGATACCTGCCCTGACAGACAATAGACCTCAGACCTCAGTGTTGTTATGTTCAGAAACATTTGGAGGTTCTGTAACATGTTAAATCTTAGTGCTGTGTGTGGACACAGTCAAGGTAACCACAAACAAACATTGGAATAATGGGCAAATGAGACAATAGGCAAGCTTGTCGATTTTCTTAACACATGCCTGTGAAACCTACTAGTGCTGAACATCCCGCTATTAGGCAAGTAAGACAATGTATTTGTAGGTGGAAGACTTCACAAATTGTTTGTTTTTGGAAAAGACAACAATACCATAATGTCAATATACTTCTCTCTGTGTGATTAATTACTCCATTACAATACTGAGTGGGTGAAAGCTGGCTCAGTCATCATGAGACTCCAAAGATAAAATTAGTCAAAGTCTGAGAAGTGAAACATGGCACTGGAAGTGCAATAGAGCTCCTTTTGTGCCAGCTCAGAGGCATGATCATGGGGATATTAGGCTGAAGAGGATGGCTCTGTCTGCCTCAGATGCAGACAGAGATAGAGATGAAGATAGAGATAGAGAGAGCCAGGTCATGTCAGAGGACCAGCTCCCGAAATCCACAATCTGTTGTGCTCTTGCAGTGGCCCCAGTCCTGATCACCCCTGAGTGACAGGGAGAGGGGAGGGGGAGAGGGGTCCTTCATGCTCGTCTCCATCTGTGGCCAGTCCGTCTTCAGTAAGCATCACGCTGCCAGCTGGTGTTGGGACGTCATATGGTGGCAGAGGGCACTGTTCTGGGACCAGGTCTGTCACCCTTAGCCGTACATCAGCAGCTCAGTATCACAGACATGTCAGGACACTCAAACATACTCAAACATACATGCATATATGAAATCTGCTAAAGTACAATCCTACACACTCTTCTCACACACACACACACACGCACACACACCCAAACACACAGATGTGATCTAGTGATAAATCTGGGTTAAATTTTAACCCATAGCCCTCTTGTTCGAGGTCATCGAGTGTCGTCAGTGTCAGAAAAAGAACAAGAAAATTTTGTACAACATGGACCATAAAGTAGTGCCAGCTGATGCTAACTGATAAGGGCAAAGAGACTCTGTTTCTGTCTCAGTTTCATTTTTATTTGGCCCCATTCAGTTAGCCTAGGCTGCCGGTTTGTGAGTTCAGTCTACTTTGTACCAAATGTTCTTATTCTTCTTCCTACCACCAGCACTCAGTGATATCGAACAACAGGTTTATCGGTCGATTTACCTCTGACTTTAATTCTTTAAAGTCTAGTAAATAAAAGAAAATAAACTATTGCAATGAATACACCGACAGTCTGACTGTGTCTCATTCACAATCTCATTCACTTACGCTGTTGATACACATGCTCACACATACACGTAGAAGCACATACAAAGATATTTGGATGTGTTCAACCACTGCTGAGGTTCTTTCATTTACCCAAAGCATATAGAGTCAATGTTTGATCTTGCTGAGTTTTTCAAAATGTATACATCACCAGCACACAAATATATTCTATCTTTCTCACTCTGTACTCTATCTCTTACTTTATCCTTCTCACTCCTACACCCCCTCAACCCCACCGCCCCGCCACACACACAGACACACACACACACACACACACACACACACACACACACACACACACACACACACACACAGACACACATCTCAGCCCTGCTCCTTGAGGATGGACATTTTTCATTGTCAGGAACAAGCTCCCTCAGTAGCAGAGGGCAGACTTTGCTGATTTCAGCGGGACTGCGAATAGAGAAGTCTTACCTGCGCACAGCACATTACCGACATCATTGCACCCCAGTCTTGTTCAATAACACAAGCCAGGAAAAAAAAGGTCCCTTCCCTGGTCTCAGGTTGTCATAACAGAGCAGCAACTGAAGAGTCTCCCATTCTCTCTGCCATTCCAGCAGCTTATATAGCCACACTAAATATATCAGTGTGGCCGAGAAGAGAGTACATGATTTTTCTATGTTTCCATGATTTTCCAAGATACATGATTTTTTTTTTTAGATTGTGTCGTACAAGGGTGGTTATCAACTGCAATGGTAGTCACTTGTGCTGGAGAACTTATAGTCTGACCTCTTCTTCTATACATGTCTCCACAGCATCTACCAGGAGGCAAGCACTTCCCAGGCATCATGGAGACTACCACTTGACTAATTGCTGCCTTCCCCCTTCATTGTTTGAGCTTCTCCGGTCGATATATAATTGCATACATGTGCCCTTTCTCTCCAGCTACTCTTGAAAGTTAGTTTTGTTCTCTAACCTTTAGCAAATGATGCATGGCGGAAACAAATTGCCACGGCGCAGATCATCTGTAACACAGGAAAGAGAGAGAGAGAGAGAGAGCACAACAACTCACAACTACCTTATCTTACCCACCGGCCATGGCTGTGTCCTTCAAACGGAGGACGATTGCTAATTTGTCACTGTTTGCTGTGACTGCCAGGACCATGGTCGGGTTCTTTCAAATTGACTGGACACGAAGGTCTTGGGTGGGCGTGGAGAGCGGGCGGTGTGGTATGGATTTGGAGGATCGGCTATATAATAGTTCCCCTTTTCAAGACTTATAATAACAACCAAACACGTATAATAATGTTCCCAGGCAAAGGCGAGAGAGGAGAGGAATATTTTTAGCAAAAGCTCTCATCTTCCATGTCTCAGAGGTGTTGTGTACTTTGACCTCTTCTGTTTGTCTGCTCGTTTTCTTCCTTCTCGCCTATGTGCATAAGTGTTTCGTGTGCGCGTGTGTGTGGGATACTGGGAGAGGAGAACAACATGTTTGGTAGAACTACCATGAAACTATCTCTCGTCTGATACACAACTAGTGGGCAAGCGATGCTAGGCGGAATAATAGAGGCTTATCGTTTGGAAGCAATTTCACACCAGTCCGCCCCTAATTGAACAGTCTGTTTGTTAGATTCCATTTTCCCCTCTTCGCCCTTTCAACGAGCCTCTGGGACAGCGTTGAGAAATGACACTCTCCACGTCTCATTGAGCAGCGCGCCGCCAAAGCAAAGCTCACACACCAGGGCTGCTGCCTGCCGGAGAGGGAAGCGCGGAGAGCCACAGCCGCCGGTGCTGGTGATGACTTCGTGAGAGCGGGTGTGTGCCGCATCCCAGGTGTACGGAGGAGTTATGGTTTGGGGGGGGGGGGGGGGGGGTGTTGAGGTAGATGTTCAGTTTGGATTTGCTCCATGAAATGAGAGCTTTTCACAGCCTGCTTTCTCTCTCTCTCTCTCTCTCTTCCTGTTTTTTGTACTCTGTTTTTTGCTGCACTGGGCTGTTGAAAGGAGGGGAGTAAAAGAAACATATTTCCTTTTTGAAGGTTTGAGGAAACAACATGGCGATGGAAATAAGGATCAAAAGCAGGCTGAAAGCGTCAAAAGTGTTTTAGAAATCTGGTGCCTTGTCCTTCCCTTTTCTCTTCATTTTCTTCCTCTTCCACACACTGCTCTCAATCCTCCAAGTGTTGGCTTGCAGAAACACCAAAGAAAAGGCCCCCTCCCCAACTAAACCTTCTCCTTACATGACCCCCCCCCCCCCATCCCCCTTCGACACGATGTGTTCGTCAGTCCTAATTACTGTTCTACTAATTGGGAGATGACTCCGTATTAATCAGAAGCAGGAGGTTGAAGGAGTCATGGAAGCACTTAATTGGGCTTCTGATTGGTTGTGACTAATTGAGGAGCTGCAGCGGTAGCAGTGTCCTGTGCTAGTTGGGTGGTCGTGGCGGGTATTGGAGGGAACCTGATGCAGAGACCGCCACTTCTCCAGCGTGACACAGCTTCCAATTAAAAAACAACGAGAGCTTTTTCTTCTCTCTGGTTTAATTGCTGGTGGGAGTTTTTGAACCGGTTCTCTCTTTGTGTACTAATTGTCTGTCTCGTTTTACCGGGGAAAAAAGAAAGTCGGGGATAATGTTTTCAGTAAGAAGAAATAAACACATGCTTATTAAAGATTAAACCTCATGTCTAGCACATTTTATCTCTGTTCTTTTTAGGTCTCCTAACTCATTCATTTTTGCTGAGGGAGAGTCAAGGGCCACAGAGCTGAGCAGAACATTGTGTTACCATTTCAAGAGCATCTGATATTCTGATAATGATGCATTTCACATTTTTTTTGTCTTTTTCTTTTTTAAAGAAGTTAGACACACATTTTATGGCCTTAACTTTAGCCTCAGATTTGAGCCTTGTTATGATGAAAGTGTGGATGCTAATTTAAGTAATATTTCCTTGTAGAGCAAGCAAAAAATATCACAGATGAAATGGCATGTAAGACTGCTACAGATGTAAAGACAGCAAAAACAGTTACAAGCCACTCAAGATTTTGCACTTGCTCCTTCACTCATCTTTTATATGTTTCTGTTTTCATAGTTTTGACTGCCATTGTTTGATGATCATTAGCCTTTTTGTCATTTTAGATTAGATTAGACCAGATTAAATTAAACTTTATTGTCATTACACATGTATGAAAACAGAGTTACGAAGTACAGTTAGACTTACACTATAAAATATATTACAATTGTGAGAGGTCAGAACATTTTACATGGGAACATAGAAATGCTATACAGGTGCCGTCATCCATTCCAGTTGTTTGGTTTGTACAGTAAAAGCTGCTTCAAGGTCACTGTATTGTAACTGCGGTAGTCACTACACGACCATGCCCAGCAATAGTCATCTCAACACTAGTTCTGACATTCATTGTATGTTTTACATTTACATTTACCTGGGCCTGTGTTCAGAAAGAATGTTATCTTAGTGCTAAGAGAAGGTCCTAACTAAGAGTTTTCTATCAAAACCTATTCACAAAACTGCCGAGTACAACATTTAGTAAGGAAAAATGACAACTCCTTGGATAAAAGTTCTGTTGCTATAGTTGACATCAGTTCTCACAGATGAGTTACCTCTATGACTGGTTGGTGAGTGACAGTTCTGGTCTGGTTTTAAAGTTACTAACACTAACATTATTTTTAGGAGTTTCACCTAAATTCACCTGTTTGGAGCTACCTTTAGCTTGAAGATTTTTTATTAATACAGCCCCTGATAACCTTTTTGTGTCAATTCTGCTCTCAAGATTTTCTGTTTTATACCCCATGCTACCTGATAAACCTTGACAAACATAGTGCAGTATGTCTTAGAGCATTGATGCTCGAGCCTGTTATTCTGACAGAAACAAAGATCTTCACTTTCATATGTAGATCAATGGACCTATCAACACTATCCAGCCTGCCCATTGTTATTGACCTTCAAGTATTTTAAAACTCAACATAGTATTTCCCTTACTAACCTTTTTTATAAAGATAAAAGTATATAGTCAAGGCCTGTTGGCAGTTCCCAAATACTTCTGAAAATGCATTACTACTGCTAATAATGATCTGCCAGCAACACCATATATACACATGCAGACAATAGTTTGAGAGGAGACAGCCAAAACAAACCCTTCAACTGTGTACTGCTGACTCTATGTCTGCCAAACCATCAAGGACCTCAAAGTGCCATAAGATTTTTACATGCCCAGTGCAGATTCTCTTTTGCCATCAGTCAGTTTCCACCCAATTTGGTCATTGCCATTGTCAGCCATTTTCTTTGCACACAGACAAACTGATCAAACCACTTCCCAGACTATTGGTTCCCCTACTTCTACTTGCCTTGTCACAAGCAATACAAAGTGTGAGGGACACTGGACTCCAGTTGCTGCCTCCATTTACAGTTGGAGAGTCAGAGTGACAGCATTACCTATAACCCATCCACCCAAAAAAAGTAGGTACCCCTGATCTACAAACCACATTGGTAAAAGGAGAGCCACCCAGTCATCTTTAACCCAAAGCCAACAGTAAAGGGCTGGCAAACACATACCTGATTCATTGTTACTCCTTCATTTGGTAACATTACCAAAAGTCACAGGCTTTTAATGTGCGCTTTGTAGACTGACAGTGAACACAACCCTGCACTTATATTCTTAGATACAATTAGCTTTTTTTGGTCAGTGATGCACTGAAGTTTTGGAAGGAGAGTACAAGGAAGTGTATAGAGGGAGAGAAAGTGTGTGCGTGAGAGAGAAATTGAGAGAGAGAAATTGAGTGAGAGAGAGAGAGAGGAAACACGAGAGAATTTTAAAGTTAACTGAACACTGATACAGGTTTCCTTCTCCAGTCACTACTGTCCTCTGATATATTCCTCATGATTTTTCTAATGGGCTTGTTAGTTTCTCATTATCAAGGTATTACAGTGGAGTAATTATAACCACTTACCAGCATGTAAATGTTTGATCGATATTCATATTACGCTTTATCAAGTGTGTAAAATGTTGCAATGAGTCATTAATTAATGTGTTATTAATAATCTGCATGGTCTCCAACAAGACCCAGGTGCAAGCCCATTTTAATCAGTGAAAGGATAAACATTTGGCACACTGAACTGAAAACCTGACTTGAATTGCCCATTTTTGTTTGGAATTATGTGTGCCAATACAACTTCCAAAAGATGCCTTAAAGCATTGCATAGCCTCATTTCCATTGCCATTAGAAAGTCCAGCATCTGTTTATGACATCGATTTAAATACCTCTTCAGTAAGCCGCTATGCCCAAGAGGCTTAACCCACTATCAACTGCACTGGAACTGAAGGGTGGTGATATGGCAGCAAAAAGACAAACCCCACTGAAGTGGCTGTATGCAGCCATGGTGGACTTACTGTATTGTGTGGTAAGGGCATGGCCACCTGTTCAATGCTGCACAGAATGGCTGCAAATAATTGAGCTAGGGAGATGACACAGAGAGAACCCACTCACTAATGTGACTTTGTAGACCTACCCTCATCCCCACTAATGAAAGGTGTTATGGTCGGTTAGGAAGAGCGAAGGAGTGTGTGTGTGTATGTGTGTGTATGTGTATGTGTGTGTGTGTGTGTGTATGTGTGTGAGTGGAGATGAGCGTGTGAATGGCCTCTTCTGGTGAGGGACAGCGCGGGTGTGGTGGTGTGGTTGCGGTGCCATCTGGGTGTTTCTGAAGGTGATGGGGAGTAGGGTGGTGACAGAGCAGCACAGGAGGTGGTAATGATGTTGGAAGAGAAACAGTGGCGCAGCGCTTCAGCAGATCATTTCACAGATAATTGTGGGTCTGAGCAACACACTAGCGCCAGCATGAAGCTCTACACACACACACACACGCACACACACAATTAAGGCAGTTCTAATGAAGCACATCTGGTTTTCACACCATTGCACTCACCCTTGTACTCTGAAAAGTGTGTGAAAACCAAAACAGTGCCTGTGCATTTCTGAGCATTTTTTTTTTTTTTGTGTGGAAGCAAGTGAATGCCATTCTTGCTTAAGATGGTGAGGAAAGGAGCCAGGGTAAGGCAAAGAGATACTCTTGCCACCTGTTATGGCTTCTCTATGAACAGGAACCTACCTTGCAACCAAACTAACTATGTTTATAATGTTTGTGTTCCCCCTTTGACCATTTGTGTTTGCTAAGGTGTAAAAACACACACACACACACACACACACACACACACACGTGCACGCGTTCACACACTCATGCTAACAATACTATGATTAAAAAAAGAAAGAACAAACTTTCTGTTTTGCTATTGTTCTCTGCAAGAATGGAAAAGGAAGAAACGTCTGGACAAGCATCTACTCTCAGCTCTCCTGTCCTGCCTGTGTGAGGAGCCTGTATGAAGAGCCTGACAGGACTTAAAAATGGTCCACATTTTTTGGAAAGTTTCTCCTTCTACGCTTTGTGTAAAATTCTGTGTGAAAATTGTAAGGGTGGGTCTTTAGTCTGTGCTTTTCTCATTTTGTCGACAGATGGGTGTGTGCATGTATGTGCGTGCAAAGGGTATGCGTGTGAGTGTGTGTGTGTGTGTGTGTGTGTGTGTGAGAGAGAGAGAGAGAGAGGGGTGAGTAGCACGTTGGGTGACCTTTTCTGTGGCGTAGAGGTGGCATCATTCTGACAGTGTGACAGAGGGAGCTGTACCCTCCGTATAATGGATGAGCTCTCTCAAGGTTAGCACCTCTCCTGTTCCCTCTTCTTCTTCTCCTGCTTTCTTCTCCTCCTCTTTTCTCTCCTCCTTTACTCTCTCATTTGTTTCTCACCACTAACTCCTTCTTTGCTCACATGGAAGCCTTTGGCTTTATCATACTGTGTAACAACACAATTCTCTCTTCTACAGTAGGTCTGTTTTTCTTAACCTAATAATGAGGTTTTCAGATTAAAGTTACCATAATTAATATTTTACAAATTGCTAAAGCTTGCTAACGTTTGTTTTCCCATAACCCTCACTTAAAAATGGCTTATACGGCATTTTAGCAAGAATGTAGATTTTAAAACTATGGTGGCCAAGTGTTGCAGACGTCTGCAAAAAAGGGCAACTGCAAATCATGAAAGAATGTCAACCTAAATTGTACACAAGTGCCATAATGGCAGTTGCCATAAAGTGGCTAAATTTGCTGCATGCTTGACACCTTTTGCTCATATATTTGCGCTCGGTGAAGTTGAACTAAAGGAACATCCGATTGAAACTGTATTGGTGATTGTTTGCACATGATACTGAGGCAGATACAACTCATTATGTAGCCTTGGCTACTCTGTACCGTACTGTCCAATAGCCCCAACATCATCATGGACAATGCATGTCCAATTAAGAGACCAGTCTATATTTATCCAGCTGAGGTAGCCATGGTCTCACATGGATCAATCTGACTGTGGTGGCCTTTGCAAGACAGGCTCAGGGAGATGATCTTTCTCAGAATAAGTGTGCATGTTATTGACCAACACATGTGGCTGTCATGAAAAAAAAGTCTTCTCTAATTTCAGTTCCACACTGAGCAAAACACAGACCATGAGGATTTCTCCACATATAATGGTCCAAGGAGATGCCATCATACATGGCATGCCGGTAATTAACGCGTAGGGCAAATACTGTAGAGGGTGTCGTGGCTGTGACGTTGGAGTTAACCTTTGGTAATTGGGAAGGTTATCATCGCATTCCTGTCATCATATATGATGTATCATTAGCACAGCTCCGGTCATTTCTTTTATTTGTGCACTATACTTACTTTCTACAATTGATTTGTGTACAATTAAGTGCTGAGTGTATATAATAGGTTTGCAGAATAATCTACTGAGTTGAAACAAATGCAATCAAGGAACTTTATTCTCAATGCATATGATTCTCACAATAATCTAACACTTACGCCTGTTCAGCAAGCTTGCAGAGCTCCACTTCAGTGATTTGTGTTCAGTGGTGGAATGTTAAATTCTGACTCTTTGCCAGCATTTTGAAAAGGTTACCTCGACGACTAAAAAGAAAGAGCTCTTACATAGTTGCTAACATTCTATTTATCACTCAGTGCTAATTATCTAATAGTCTGATCATTAAGCTTTAATTGGCCAATTATGGTTTCATACCAGCGTGGCCATGACCAGCTCTGCTGGTGCAGTGGACAGTGGAGCGATCCAAAAAGAAGATTGCATTTGTGACAAATGGTATTGTCTCCTCATCCATCATGCATGCTAGAAGTTACAAGCTCGCTACAAAGTTTGCCAATCCTTACCAACTCCCTCCCCTCTGTTGTTTTGCCCTCACTCGCATCCTTCCCTACCAGTCTCTCTCTCTCTCTCTCTCTCTCTCTCTCTCTTTCTCTCCCTTCCCTCTGTTTGAGATTGCAGGGCATGACTGAATATTACTTATTTTCTCCTCTTATTGCAGATGGAAAGATGCTGAGCAGCAGTAACAAAAGAGGCAGTACATTAATTAAATGCAGCAATTTGCTTTCCTCCCCTTTGTTGTGGAGACAGCGGCGGTAAGATTGATGAAGCTGGGCTTGATACATGAACACCCACTATATCTGTATCTGGTCCTAATTGAGACGGAACATCCATTAGGTGAGTAGTATATATTACCATGTCAGGTTTTATATTGTAATCCCTCCCCGCTTGTGTCTTGCCAGTGGCAGGGTTTGCATATCAGTGTGGCCATGGTGAATTAGTACAATAAAAACTGGGATGCAAGACAAGTTATTGGACAGTGAAGTATAACACACTCTAAACAACCCAAGCACTGTAACAGTAAAAGATTAGTTGTGTTCAGATTTTAATGTTGGATATTTTTTTTGCAAATGTGTGTGTATATGTGTGTGTGTGTGCGTGTGTGTGTGTGTGTGGAGGACGCAAAGCAATTAGAGATCATCTGGCATGGTGGTGGCATTCTCTTTAAGCAAGTCTCTAACATTCCTGTCTACCTGATTGGACTGAGAATTGCCTGAGGGCTTGGCCCAGATGGTCTCAGTGGATTGTTCTTTGGCTGGCCCACTCGGCAGCAGTAGCAGCACCAGCAGTCGTGTCGCGCTCCCAACCCCAAACCCTCCACCCCAAACCCCAGAGCTCCTCGCCCTGCATCCCCAGTGCTGTGTGCTGTGAGCGGAGAGCACAGCTCACTCACCCAGGCCTCCCCTGCTGTTTGCCTTCACTGCCTACCTTCTGTGCTCTCTCTCACTCCCCAAATCCTCCTTTCACCTTCTTTCTTTCCCTCTATCTCTCTTTACTGCCTCCTTCACTCTAATTAATACAGACAGACTTAGTTAAGATGTCACTTGAAAACATCCCCGATGAGTTAAAATGGCTGGCAGCCATTGGGATCCAATAGGCCTTCACAGTAAAACTAACAGGATAAATTGGTGTCCTTAAAAGGTCAGGTGTACACAGGGGAGCAGAGAAGAGAGTGACCCTGTCGCGGTAGCAGCGGCATGCTGGTCTAGCTCACCTAACATCCACACACCTCCCTCGTAACGCACACAAACACACACACACCCACACACACAGAGGACACCAGTAATTGTTCCATCCAAACTGACCGCTGCAGTCCAGCCACACACTCTTGCTGGTAGGTAAACAGATAAGACAGAGGGAGAAAACTGGCCTACAACCATCGATCGACTATATCAATGTTTAGGGTTTATTTTGGGGGGATATATTAGCTCAATGGCATCTCATGAGAAAGAGAAAAGGTTATAGAATTCTAAGGTCTGTGCACATGTGTCTGCTAGTGGGGATTGCCATTGAGAGAAAGTGACATTTAATAAGATGGAAAAAGGTAAAGGATGGTTCATCATGGGCTTCCTTCAGACTCACAAAGACACAGTAATATCATCAAGATACCGCATACTCTCATTGCTGGCATTGTGCAGTTTATCACAAGGTTTCTGTTTTGTTTGTTACAGTATAGGAAATATTAATGAACAGTAATAAGCACACAAGACAAACAAAAAGCAATTGTGAAAGCAAGCAACATATTGCCTGCAACCAACCCATCTTTTACTGTGTCTCATAGTGAAGATTATTATTAATACACAATAATATCACAGAGTCTGCATGCAGAGGGTGAGGCGTGGTTCAGTGTTCAAATGACCCGCCAATGATTCACTGCTGAATTACACGGATCAATGTAATACAACTGTTATTGCGCTCTGCTGATGGATTGTGGTGATATATATTGTAATGGAGCTTTGCCAGTGTTGCTGCATGTGTCATGTCAACATGCACCCCTGCCGCGATCAATGAAGCCCATTGTGTGGTATGAATGCTTTAGTTTATAGTTTTAGACGAACAGCAATCAAAAAAACCTGCCGTCTCTCACACATATAGTGCTGAATATACAAAAAAAAGTTTTCCCGCCCTCTGTGAAAAATTGCATTCTTTAATGTGAGGTGACAAAGGGACGAGGCTGCATGTGCCGTGTCTTGTTTCTATTCATTCTTTGTTGCTCTTTTATGTGAGAATTAGGTGCAAATATCTATCACCCCTGAAATGCAAGTGGCAGGGATCAATTCAGAATGCAGTGTATCTTCATCACAACTGCTGTCGATTGCCTCTCGTGTTGGCAGGTTTGAATATTCACCCTCACACTTGCGGGAGGAGGAAACAGATGTGGTGAAGGGCAAGCTGATGATGAATAGCCAGTGGGTTGGGCATGAGTTTCATGCATTCAACGCTTCTCTCATATCAATATCCTATCCAGCCCTCCTGTTTCTGAACAAGTCAGAGAATGCCAACACAAACAAAGGCGAAGCCAGAAAGGTGGAAAATTGCGGTGTGTGTGTGTGTGTGTGCCTGGAGATTGGGGTGGGGGTATTTGGACTCCTCATAAGTTGAGAGCCGTATCTCCTGCTCCATGCTGTCAAAGGAAATGGATGGTGTTTAATTTCCAATAAGGTGCTTAAGAGGAGCTCCTAATCAAGCTTTTAATTGCAATTCCAAGTCATTAAATCCAGATAATTCCACGAACAAAGTACCTGATTGTGTATTTGTGCCAATCCGCACTTTTAAACTGTTCCTTGTAACTCAGCCCAACATCACTAACTGGAACTACTCCCCCTGTAACTGTACTGTGAGAAACTGAAAGACAAATATAAAAAATATTTTCAAAAATCAAGACACTGACCAAAACATGTGGATTTATTTGTAAGAGGAGAGAGAAACCAGCAATGATCATTTTCAAAGAGTTATGTTGACTGACAAGGTAATAAACACAATTTCACTTCCATTCAGTTTTGGTTTCGTTTGACATTTACATTTACATTTACATTTAGGCATTTAGCAGACGCTTTTATCCAAAGCGACTTACAAAAGAGGATAACATTCAAGCTACAACACAATGAACTAACAAGGAGTGCATATTGCTAACATAGAATCTGCGCTGTTTTAAGTTGAAAGTGCAATAGTGTAACACAATGTAGAGAAATTAAATTATTAAGTGCATTCTCAAAGTTTACACCAGGAGATATTCTTGGAAGAGCTTAGTCTTCACGAGTTTCTTGAAGGTGGAGAGGGTATCAGTTGATCTGGTAGCACTTGGGAGGTCATTCCACCAGCGCGGAACCAGATATGAGAAGAGTCTGGACCGACCTGCACAAGGTGTTGGCCGTGCTAGAAAACGTTCCTTAGAGGAGCGTAGTGGTCGTCGGGTGACATAGGGCTTCAGAAGAGAATTCAAGTAGATGGGAGCAGAGCCATCATTCACCCTGTAGGCCAACATAAGTGCCTTGAATTTAATGCGAGCAGCCAAGGGCAGCCAGTGAAGTTCAATGAACAGAGGTGTGACATGTGCCCTTTTTGGCTGGTTAAAGACCAGACGTGCAGCTGCATTCTGGATCATCTGTAGCGGTCTCACTGCACAGGCTGGTAGGCCTGATAGGAGGACATTGCAGTAGTCAAGACGAGAGATAACCAGGGTCTGAACCAGGAGCTGGGTTGCATGTTGGGTTAGGTACGGCCTGATCTTCCTTATGTTGAATAGGGAAAAACGGCACGACCGAGCCACAGAGGCAACGTGATCTGCAAAGGTCAGTTGGTCATCGATCATGACACCTAGGTTTCTTGCCACATTGGTGGGAGAAACAGACAGGGAGTCGATCTTGATACCGATGTCGTGATGTATGGCTTGTTTGGCTGGGAGGACCAGCAGTTCAGTTTTGGAGAGATTTAGTTGGAGGTGATGTCCTTTCATCCATGCAGATATATCGGAGAGACAGTCCGAGATCCGTGATGACACCGTGGAGTCGTCCGGCGGAAAGGACAGATAGAGCTGGGTATCATCCGCATAGCAGTGGTAAGAGAAGCCATGGGAGTGGATGATTGAGCCCAGCGAGGTGATGTACAGTGCGAAGAGAAGGGGCCCCAGCACAGATCCTTGGGGTACTCCTGTGGTGAGTTGGTGAAGTGCCGATGTCTGTCCTAGCCACGATACGTTGAACGACCGTCCAGTAAGATAGGACTTGAACCAAGAGTGCACTGTGCCATCAATCCCAATGTTGGTCAGCTTGTCCAGTAGGATGCTGTGGTTGACCGTGTCAAATGCTGCCGATAGGTCCAGCAGGATGAGCACTGAGGACTGACCTGCCGCTCTGGCCTCTTTTAGTGCTTCCGTCACAGACAGAAGCGCCGTTTCAGTGGAGTGGCCACTTCTGAAGCCGGATTGGTTGGAGTCGAGGAGGTTGTTCTGAGTGAGAAATCCTGTGACCTGTTTAAAGACAGCTCGTTCAATGGCTTTGGAAAGGAAGGGAAGAAGAGAGACAGGCCGGTAGTTCTCCACTTGAGTGGGAGCAAGGGATGGTTTTTTGAGCAATGGTGTTACCTGGGCTTGTTTGAAGGCAGTGGGAAATGTACCCCTAGTTAGTGACGCATTGACCACATGTGTGGTTGCTGTCACAATTGTGGGGGTTATGGCCTGAAGAAGGGTTGTTGGGATAGGATCCAGAAGACAAGAGGTAGGCCGGCTGTCTGTGAGAAGCTTAGACACCTCTGCCTCGGAGAGAGGAGTGAAAGAAGAAAAGGAAGCAGTTGGTGTAGAGAGGCTAGGAGAAGGAGCCTGTGTAGATTGGTTTGAGAACTGACTACTAATAGCTGCAACTTTGTTAGTGAAGAATGCAGCAAAAGTGTCAGCTGTGAGGTTAGTTGGAGGAGGTGGAGGAGGTGGGTTTAGTAAAGATTTAAAGGTGGAAAAGAGTTTCTTGGTGTCCGTGGCGTTGTTAATCTTGTCATGATAACATTGGAGCACCATCATCAAACTGCAAGTTTTGTAACTGCGCAAAGAAGTGGTAGAGAGAGCCTTTATTCAGCCCGTAATGAGCCATTTAACCCACTGAAGTGACTACGAGGCTGGTACATTAGCCTAAAAACAGCATGTGCCTTTAATTAATATAATGTATAGAAATGGCACATTCAAGACATGGAAGGGGTACTATATGTATAGACGGGGTTAGGTATTGTTAATGGTACTGTCATGTAAATATATAGCACTTCAACATAGAGGGAATAGTGGGGCTTCCATGTGTAGTTTACATGTGGGGTAAGCAATGATGAGCATCTTGTAAACATGTAACACATTCAGCTAGTATCTTCTCCATGCTGAGCAGCCTGGGAACCACATCAATCAAGATGGTGGGTCTGGCAACAAGGACATTCAAGTTCATTTCTTAATTACCAAAAAACACAGGAATCAGAATTGCTTATCCTGCATGGGGCTGATTTCATATGACACACAGCCAATAGAGGCATCTGTGGTGCTGTCTATGGTTACACTTTGGAAGTGTATTTTTCCTTTGAATTGAATAAACAACTGCAGTTAAAACCCTCATTACATAAAAAACACATCTGCTGCCAATGAAATGGGAGGTCAATCAGTCGCTGCCAGACCCAACTTTGATCTTGATTGAAATGGGTCTGGTGCCCAGGCTATTCTCTGAGAACACTGTAAAAAAAAGTCAGGGACCAGCGCCCAAAATAGAAAGTTTTTTTTGTGAAAAACAACAACAAAAAAGACATCAGACATCTGTTGTTCCCACTAGCCAGACAAGCACTGTGTAGTTTTGCAAAGTGTTGACTGTTAACTATAGTAGCAAAGGCTACTATAACAGAAACTAAATAACATATATTCACACAATAAATTTGATCAGTCTTGACAGAGGTTAGCTACGTCAGTTAGCTTTTACTTGAAAGAGATTCTTTAAAGTATTAGGTTAGGCCCACCGAGATAGAGAGGTCTGTGGTGGTCCATATGCTCTCTCTCTCTCTCACACACACATACACACACACAGACACACCGGCCAGCGAGATCCTATGCAGATAGAAGTGACATTTCACTGACACTACCGGACACATTCCCTCTTTCTTGTTCTTTGCATCTTGTGTTCTTGTTTTTTTTCCCCCTTTGTTTTCTGTCATTGTATAGATATATAGTGGCGTTTGGATAATAATCCCCTGACCGTTTCATTACAGTAATCAAAGTGGGATCAGCGATGCTTGGCAGGATGAGTTAGGGCTCAAGGCCCTGCCTCATTAACTGCCTGTGACCGCAGCACAGCGCTCCTGGACAAATTGGAATTGCCTTCACACTCTGTGGGTCCAGTCGGCAATGGCGGCTCACTTTTCAGCTCTCTCTCCCTCTCATGCCTCACTCCCTTACTCTCTCCCTCTTTTCTCTTTCCCTCTCTTCTCTGACTTTGTCTCTATCTCTTCTAGTCTATGCCCCTCACCCACTTGTGTCAGGAGATTTCCTTGCCTCCACAAGCCTCATAACTCCAACAGGCTGCTGGGGTGTGTGTGGTGTGTGAATAACACAGTGTGTGAATATGTATGTATGCTTGTTTGTGTTTCTAATGTCTCTATGTGCATACATGTGTGTGTTTGTTTGTTTGTGATTATGTGTGTATGTGTGCCTGATGTCTAGGTGTATAAATGTGCATGTCTTTGTGTGTGTCTCTGTTTAATATGTGTGTGTGTGTCTGTGTGTGTGTTAAGGGAGGGTGGCATGACAGCTGAAGTTGAGATGAGGAGATGATAGAATTGTGAGAGTGATGGAAGGGGTGAAAGAGAGAGAGAGAGAATAGAGTCAGAGAAAACCAAAGTAAGAATGTGTGAGAGAGGTAGACAGAAAGAATGTGTAAGACAGAGAGGGAGGTGAAAAGGAAAGAGAGAGAGAGAGAAAGAGATGGGGTGAGAATGTCAGAGCCTAAAAAAGGGAGAGGAGAGAAGAAGGGACAACTTGTCCAACCAGAGAACCATATCAGCCCACTGATCTGAGCTCTGTGCGCTAACAATCCCTTCTCTTCCTTCATAGCTACAGCTTGAAGTATATGCAGTAGCCAACTGGCCTCGCTAATGAAGAGGACCGTCCTTGTCTCTGCAGGGCTCCCAGGCCTCCTACAGGGATGGATTAGGGGGACTTCTGCATGTTGTCTAGACCCCGACTCAGCCGACGGAAATAAATGAGACAGCTTCACCACATGAGCATGTGAGTTAAGACCTTTTGAGCATGAGCGTGCTTGAGTGTGTGTTTGCATTTGTGCATGTTGTGCCAGTGTTTGTACGTAGAATAACAGACACACACACACACGCACACACACAATAACACACAAGGCCTTTTCACACTAATGAATATCCGCGATTATTACCAAATTTCACATTCAATGTGAAAGCTAAGCCAAATCTGACCCGGGGTTACCTGGGTGACAACGTATCACAAGTGCAGCCCTCAGGTTAAAGGGAGGGATTTACAGTTGCATTGGCTAGCACTGGAAGAATTTTGTTGGTTGGAGGCTACCTTAGAAAACACAAATGAGCTAATGAGCTTTGTCAAGGGATATTACTGTATATGGCAAGTAAAACTAACTGCTTGTCCAGTGTTGTTGTACAGCTAGCACACATAACGTTAGCATTGTTTTGTTAACAACACCATCTGCAGTAGATAAAAAATTGCTTAACATTACCTTACATGGTTCAGCTTTATCGACAATCCACATTCATCTTAAATCCACCATTACCAGTATTTCAGCCATATGGGCATAGGCTACAGACCAGCAGATTGCTTAGCTATAAGATTTGTTTATTGTACAGAAAGTATCATAAGCTTATTGAGTTTGATACGGCTCTGCAGAGCTCCCTCTGCTGGCTACCCTGGGCAATTCTCTAACTCCTCTCCCAACATGGCACCCTGGTTTTAAGCCAGGTCAACAAGACAAGCAAATCAAACAATTGCTCAGGGCTCCCAGCTGAAGGAGGGGCCCCTGAGAACGACTAATTAGGTATCAATGTGTGAGCACCCTTTTAAATTCTATCATCAGTCATATGTGGAATTCCCCCCTACAGAGGCCCCACTCACTGGCTTGCTGCCAAAAAAGACATTTTTTGATTTCCAAGCGACAACTTTGAACAAAGCTCACCTATTCTTTTGAGAAAATAGCGGCAAGGTGAGAGGAGGATGAAACAAATAATGACAAGTAATGTTTAATGTTTAGCAGGCTAGCACCGGAAATATTGGTTGGTTGTCAGTCAATCAGTGCTAACAGTAACAGCTCTAGCCTAATTAGTTATCAACAGCAGTAGCATGACTTGTTATCATACGTAAACTGCGATAGCTCTCCTGTGAAGAAAGGGCTAAAACTGTTCTCTCAACTGCTTCATGAGAAAAATATTATTAGCTTCTGCCTAATTCAAGTGTAAATGAAAAGCTATCAATGTGATAAGCAACTTCGTCCTAAATGTAAACATACTAGCCAGGATGTTGCAAATTGAGTAGCCTAGGCTAAAAAATGATTTTTGCATAAAAGCACTGCTCTGGTAACATTGTTCTCTCCAAACATAAAAAAACATCAGAGGTCCACACATAAATTAGCTCAACACATGCAAATGTTTTTTTTCCTTCTCCATGTGTGTGCTGTAATAGGATACTTTGATTACAAAACAATGAGACATTTTAGTTTCGTATAGTTTGGTGGTGTTTTGCTATATAATAGCCTACTGTTATGTACAGGCTAGGGCTAATGTATGCTATATGCACAACACAAGTAATCAATTGATTATCATGATGTGTAGGCTATATTTATTTTTTTCAGGGGGTTAGGGCCCCCAGCTCTTTGCCTGGGGCCCTCAAATACCTTGAAACAGCCCTGCTTTAGGCAAATAATACACCTAGCTTTCACAGTGCTGCACGATGAACGCGCAATTTCGGTCCCTGGTATGTAGCAGGTTCCAGTGTGAAAAGGGCTACACACACACACACACACACACACACACACACACACACGCACTCCACTTCAAAGAGGCCTCAGGCCACTCCAATCACACTCTTCCCTTCTTCTTCTCCCACAGCCTTGATTCAAATTAATTGTCTGCTCACCGACCTTATCATTAAATGTAATCACAATACATAGGTAGGCCCCAGCCCTGGGGGGTTGTGGCCAGGAAAACATAAATAAATTAATAATAAACAAACAAAGTGATAGTGTGCCATTTTAGACTCGGCCCATTAAGGCCCCAGTCAATAGAGTGCTGGATCTCTTAAGCATGACACCGAATGATAAGTTCCCTTAGTTCTCTTCCTCCTCCTCCTCCACGCAATCCTCTCTCACCTCTTTGTCCACTCCCTGGATGTTGGTGGAGGTCCTCTGGTGGATTAAATAACCAACATATTTTCCCCTTGGCTGACAGTAATGGGAGTCCGGACGCCTGCGCACACTCGGGCCCTGGGATTACAGATTGGGTTCAGCGCACGGGTTATCTTTCAACCACGCTGACCGCGAGTTATGGAGAGGGGCCTCAATAACCCACCAGGCTAATGCAATTAGCACTGATCGCACCATTCATTATAAAGCTTAGCAAACCACTAATGGCAACGGGGAGGGAGGGGGGTCAAGGTGGGGATGGCGAATGCTATGGGAAAGTAAGGATGAGCACAGAAGGGGTTGGTGGCGTAAAAGACAGAAATCGAGCAAAAGGAGGTAGGGAGATATTCTGCAAGGCAGTAGCAGGGTGCATTGTGCTCTATCTTAAGACTTGGGTGTCGAGGTGAAGGTGGAAGTGGTGGTGGTGGTGGAGTGGGGTGTTAGCTTGGCAGTCGAGTACAAGTGGGGATATTATCTCTCACAGGATGGATGTCCCCACCGCTATCAAGCCCTAGCACTCGATAGTGAGGGCTTTATGGTTATGGGATATTTAAGAGTGACTGTGGGTGCCTGGCTTTTATAAAGTGCCTGTGTCTTATCAACCACCCAGAAACACAGGATCACTCGTCAGGATCAGTCACTGATGTAAACAGCGGGCGGGATTAGATGCGATCCGTCACCACGGCGACACAAATGGATAGCGTGGGGATCTATTTCTTTGACAGATTGCTCTGTGGAAATCAAACGGAGTCCACAGAATGACTCAGAGTTTGATTACACATCCAGCTATGACAGAGGACAAAAAGCAGGCTGAGAACTGTCAAACGCATCAGAGGACGATCAATCGCAGTGTCGTTTTAATGATGGATGACATTTGGAGTTGATGGACACAACACTGACCTGACCCATTTCTCTGACAGGCCTCTCCAAAAGAGCCTTACGACGTAATGATTTTACCACCCTAACAATAGACCTTCCTGCCCACCAAACGGTCCCAGGTCTTCACCTCAGTCACACTGGCCAACATTAATTAATCTTGTGATTAATGGCTGCATTGATTAGTCATCAGTGCAAGTGTTTGTGATTAAATACACTAGAGATCGAAGTGGGAGTTACCTCCTTAGTGCAGTGAGATGGACTTTGCTCCTCACTAATGAAAAAAATATTTTCTTCTTTTCACATTAGTCTGCTAGAGGAGATGCGACACAAAAATACAACACAAAAAGTACCAAATAGGAATTGTGAAGTCCCTCATAAAAAATCACTGCTATAATATCTGTTTGCTCATGTCGCTCTAATCGCTCATGACGTGCCCCTTGCCATTGCGTTTACATGTGAAACGTGTCATACCTAATTTGCATAAAGTTGAGCAGTTTTTTAAGTACTTTTAATCACTCTAGCTGCTCAAATTTTTGTCGCTTTTGTTGCTCTTGTCAATATAAAGTGAATTACTTCTGGCAATCTTACAGCTTTAGTAGCTCTTAGTGTGACCGCACAGGTAGACTATGTTGCCCAGTAGTAAGGGGTCTTTTAACTCCCTGCAAATATATGTGTGCACGCACCCAAGTGTTCTGTTATCCTCATACTCAAGACACGTCATCAACTGCTTAATCCCAGAGCACAGCAAAGATGTGTTAAAGGAAGGGGATTTCCTAACCTATTTACAGTAACATTACCCAACATGACACAAAATAACTCCATACAAGTGATCACTGAAGTAAGTAGTCAATAGAACCCATGGCACACCATTTCATTTGCTTGAAATCTGAGGAACAGCTGAAATATATATTTTCTGTCAAGCAGACAATAATAGGATCTCAGTGGGGGCAGGAGTTAACCAACCACTGCCTCCAAGCACAGGCAGTGTTCCAAAACATGTCTGCCTCTTTCTGACTCTGACTTTCTGGCCTGTGCTGCTGAATTTTTAGGCAGTTTTTTTTTCCTCCTGAGAACTAAACACTGAGAGGAGAACAAAAAGAAATAGGTGACCTTGATGAGCTGCATATGCTTGTTTGTGTGTGTGTGTGTGAGAGAGAGAGAGAGAGAGTGTGTCTGATTTACCAAGGCAAGTGTCAGAAGAGGAACAGGACATGGCTCCACAGGAGTACAAGAAAAGGAGAAAAAAGCACTGAACACAGGCCAGAGAAAGAGCGCGTACGACTGCTTTCACCCTCTAATGGGTCTGCATCCAGCAGGGTCTAACACTGACCGCTGCCACAGAGGATTAGGAGAACATTTAGTCTTGTTTTTATTCTATATTGGATAAAATGAAAATTACTTCAAAATAACCGTACAAAGTATATCCATTTGAAATGCAATTTGTTATTCACAATGCTATGCATCAGCGAGCATGTTCATTTGCTACTACAGCCCCTCAAAACAGTGATGGCAATGGCATAATCCATTTTCGTTCTTTTTCACTGGGAGAGGGTAATGACCAGAGTGTGTCTCTGTGTATGAGTGTGTGTATGCACATGCATGTGTGTGTGTGTGTGTGTGTTTGTCGTGAGGGGTCGGGGTAGGGTGAGGACAGGTAAACCCATCTCAGACTGTTAT
The DNA here is from genome assembly GCA_015244755.2 of Tenualosa ilisha. Classification (NCBI taxonomy): domain Eukaryota; kingdom Metazoa; phylum Chordata; class Actinopteri; order Clupeiformes; family Clupeidae; genus Tenualosa; species Tenualosa ilisha. The sequence continues at coordinate 637,539 of PYXC01002417.1, forward strand.
TAGGGCCATGAATAGCACTAGTGGGCTGGATCTCTCTCTCTCTCTCTCTCTCTCCCTCTCTCTCTCTTTCTCTTTCTCTCTCTGTTTCTGCGTGGCTCTCATTCTTCATTTCAAGGACATGTTGATGTTGGGGAGTGCTCTCCTGCCGCACACGCGCCGCTCGCATGGCTCAGCCCAGCCGCCTGATGCATTTATATCTCCTGATTACTACGGAGCATGCCAGATAAGATGCCAGAGAAAGATAGCAACAGAATGACAGTGCGCTCGCTGCTATTGGGGAATTCAACTGTAGAATGTGTGTTTTGTGTGTGTGTGTGTGCGTGCGTGCGCGAGTTTTGTGTGTGTTTGTATGAGGGTGTGTGTCTGTGCACACACATGCATACCTGTGTTGACAGATATTGGCATGCTTGTGTAAAGCCTCTGGCAGGCCTTGTTTGTTTGCGTGGTCGCCACAATCTTGCATGCATCAGCCTTTCTCTTCTTGGGCTCCTCAAAAGCAGTGGCTTTTAGTTGTGGAAAACACCATTGCTGTCAGTCTTCGACTCTCATGCATTACCCATCGACCCATGACCTCTCTGCCAAAAAAGGTCACAACCCTCTCTCACCCCTGTCCCTCTGACTCCGAGAGCCCAGTAATGAGTGCTGTGTGTCTCTGCCGGGGTGTGCGGCACTCCATTACATCCCATAATTACACTGGAAGCATCGCACATAAATAACAGCCAGAGTGGTTGTCCCTGGAGCCACCAGCAGCCCTGAGACGGTCGCGACAGCAGAGGGGGAACAGGACAATCCCACAATGCACCTGAGCTCAGCTCAGCTCTGAAGCGAATAACACGCTATGTCACTTTGGGCACCTCTATAGGCACAGATGACCTGGATTCCAACAGCCCTCCCAAGGATAGCAATAGCGAAGGTTGAACTTTGCAGTTTACAAAGTTTATGACCAATGTCAGGCAGGATCCAAAGTATCCAATGCAACAACACATAACATATGAGCTATTTTTTTGTAACGACAGTGCAGTCAAATTCAATTTAGCACGGCGTAAAAGGGTTGATATAGACTGAAATGTGGAGGGAACACACAGAGTGTTTCCGAGGCGTGGAGAGACACCAGGCTAATGTTGTTGCTTGCCTCTCCATTTTCAGCTCTCCGATATCAAAGTTAGAGAGGGAAGTTCATCCGCTTTCATTATCAACGCGCTCATGACTGCTTGCCATGACAGACCAATTTTTCAAAGGGAACGCTTCGTCTTGACTAATTCATTTTTCCCCTCTGCAATTTATTTTCCATGACCCCCCACATAAAGTTAGACAATCTATTTTTTTTCAGTTTTTTTCTGTCAGAACAGAGGCAAGGCTCTGACTTATAATTCCTGAAAAAAAAATGTATCCCTCCACTGTTGTCCCGTGTCTCTATCATGAAGTATGTACACGCTGTCCACACATAGTGATAAGAGGTGACAGCTTGATTGTTCTCATGTGATGAGAGATTTTGCTGGATGGATTGTATTTGCAATAGATTGCATGAAATATGAAATACTATTTGACATTTGTCTCGTGTTTTTAACTGTAATGCATACCGCATAACATCATACCCTTATTACTGTAGGCTATTTATCCTTTCAATAGCCCTGACTTTGTCAACACTGCAAAAAAGATATGGTTCAAAGAGCAGTGTTATTGTACTTGTTTAGAACAGCTCAGAACTCCTCAGAGTGCTCTGCTGTGACATTTAGATAAACTGACATTCTGTTTTTTTCTCACTTAAACACCCTTCTATTCTGTGTCTAATAAAATGAAAGCATTAAAGCGAAATTCTTTGATAATAACAAAGTATTCAGATCTCACTCTTCATTTTTTTTCACACCGACTGTCTCTCTGCTTGTGTGATGACAAACTGTGCAGCCTTGTCTTTCTTTTTTCTTCTTCCATTTTCTTTCTTCCCTCCTTCATTCCTTCTCATTTTCCACCAGTCCTAAAGTTGTGCCCCTGCAGTTTTTTTTTTTTTTTTGGTCAGCCTCGTCCTTCGTTGCTCCTCTCCCTTCCTCTCTCCACCTAGATACATCTGCCTGTGTCCACCCTTCTCTCTGCTTCCACTTCTGGAAGATTCTAAGATCTATGGTTCTCTCTGCCTGACCCCCTGCTTGGACATAAGCAACGACTATGCCAGTCTGGCAGGGTGTGATTACTGCAAGTCTCTGCTACCTTCCAGCCTTGTCTCTCTGCTACACCATCTGTTACTACAAATACTCTCTCAACTCAACCAATATCTACTCTCTGCACATGTGGTTTCTGATCGCCTATCTCTTTCCCTCAGCCAGGACTGTAAATGCAGTTTTCCCAACCTCTAAAATTGCAGAAATAGAATTTATCTACCTCTTAATAGAGTTTATCCGCCAAATGAAACTTCTAACATTCCAAACTCCCATTGCAATATCAACATTTCCTATTTAATATTGTACAGTAATATTATTATCATAGATTGTAATCCATTATCGAGCATGTTCTGCATTTATTTTAGAAACATCTGAATCAACATCTGTATGTTGCACCCCATACACAGTGATCGCAGAATTCATAGTTTCCCCACCTCTTATTTCACTAATACACCTCAGCTCTCAGTCCTTCCCTCAAACACTTTCCTTCCTTCCTCATTCTTGGTTTTTTACAACTCCAGAGGGCCCCAGAGGTAGGAGTGAGTCTAAGGTGTGAAAACCAACAGTAAAAACTGACATGAGCCTCAGCTCCGCAGCCTAAAACAAAATACACACACAAGCGCCAATGTTCTCCATCCAGCTTCGAGAAAGCACAAATCTTGAGTCTTTGACCCTGCTGCTGCCACGTGAAATTGTTTTTGTTCGTAACCGTTCACGGAATAGTCTGTTTCTCTATGGTGCAGACAACTGCTGTACCAAAATTTCTTCATAATCACCTGGTCTGTCAGGCAACCTTTCTCCTGTTTCGTTTATGAGTAAATGTTTTGATTGACTTAAATGAGTTCCAGGAGAAAACAAGGGCAGTAGTGTGAGCATGAAGCAGTAGTAGGGCGGTGGTGGCGCAGGTGGTAGGGGTGCTGTTCGGCAACCGAAAGCGTTGCAGGTTCGAGCCCCTCTCTGCCTGACCCCATCAAAGTGTCCTTGAGCAAGATACTTAACCCCAAATTGCTCCCGGTGGCAGGTTGGCACCTTGCACGGCAGCCTCTGCCACCAGTGTGTGAATGCATGTGTGTGAACTGGTGAATGTGAGGCATACTCTGTAAAGCGCTTTGTGTACTCGTAGGAAGAGAAAAGCACTATATAAATGCAGTCCATTTACCATGCAGTGTAACTAGGAAAAAAAAACATGTCTGACAACCACTCCATACCAACTTGCGTGTGGGGGAGGAGCAGTGTTTTCTGGTGTTTCGGATTGACAGTTTCACAGAGCCACAGGGAGGACCAACGGGAAGCTAAATGATTGGCAGCTGTGCATTTTAAAGAGTGAAAGAGAGACAGAGACAGAGAGAGAGAGAGAGCATCCAAATTAAGCATCCAAATAAAAAAGTAAAACTGGCCCTTGTCTTTTCTCCTTTTTTGGTCCTTTGAGCACAGAAACCCTCTGCTGAGGATTGGTCTTCAGATCAAAACCAACCTTGGAGCAATGAAGGGTTGTTTGAGAGAAACCTCAGGGATGTCACCTCTCAAAGTCTATGAGCAGATTTGACACTTGTAAATTATAGTGCATGATGCAGCACCCTGCAGACACACATACACACATCACACACACACACACACACACACTCTCACTTACTCACTTTCTCACACACACTCACACACACAGACACATGTGCCCTCTCTTTCTCTCTCTCTCACACACACATACACACACACACACACACACACACAGACACACACAAATCATACAGTATTCACACATCTCATTTCATCCCATAGCCTGTGTGCACAAAAGACAAAACTAAGTGTGGAAGGGGAATGCAGAATTTAAGCCTTTAGTGCGAAACTGCTAATGATGTCAGATGAATGCATATTCATGATTTAACATGCGCCACCCCTGCAGTGCTCACATGGTTGATTTTGGGCATTTTCCTTTCAGTTACCTCTGGTTTAGTGCCATTTTAAATTTACATTTCATATTCACCTTCTTCAGGTAGAGACTAATACGCACAATTACACTCACTTTTTTCAGTTTTCATGTGAGACGAATTTAAAATCACATCTAAATACTGTGTGTAACTGAGTGTATGGAGACAAGTGCGCGTGCACACAGAAACACACACACACACACACACACATGCACACCAACCATTGTCTCCCACCTAAGGCTCTCAAGGGATCTCCTGTTGTTTTACCATTACCCATCAGCTTGCCTCCCCTCAGGCAGCCTATGTGTTTGGACTTCTTACCTGAGCTGCTAAACACTAAACCCTTAACAGTAGCAACAGTTACAAACAAAATACAAAGCCAAGAGTATCAGCCTGCATGATGCAGTCAACACACTAGCCAACCCAACCAGACAGACATTAAAGGTAGGGCATTTTTTACGCAGCTATGGAGGGATTTTTTTAAACTGTGGAGCTCCCCCTACAGTCATTGTTTTATTTGTAACCATAAAACTTATTTGTAAATAACATCTTATATCCTCGCCAATAAATGTGGCTGTAAGTTGACTGACAAGATAATAAATAAAATTTCATAAGGTCCATTCGTGAGTTGCTTTCAGTTTTGTTTTTACGGTGAGGCGCTGATGGCCAATCTTGCACAACAAGACCAAAGGGAGAATCGAGAGAGCCTTAATTCGCCCCATAAGGGGTTTAACCATCACAGTGACACCAGATCTGGTAACTTCAGTCAAAAGTATACCTTTAAACACTCCTCTGTGACCAGGAAAAACCCCAGCGATAAAGATGCTCCTGGATAGATCCACATTGAGCAAAAAGGCCTTTGTGACGTATCACTGGGCCATGTTGAAGAGAAGTGGCATGGTGGAGGGCCTGATACGCAAGGTCTGCCAATCTCCACCCACTGAGCCATTGATTGGATCGATACAGCTGCTGCTCAGCTCTGGTACTTGGTATTCTCACAGTCCGGCCTGACAGGCAGCTTTTGGGGGAGGTTGGGGTCTCTGAGGGGTGGCAAGAGGATCAAGTGTGATTTATCTCTGGTTGGACAGGCAGGAAGGGTGGATGGGGAAGGTCAGCATCGTATAAGCAGAGATATGGTGCAGGGACACAGGAACACACCTGCGCTCCCTCACTTGACGTGGGAGAAGATATCTGTGCTCTCTTTCTCTCTGCCTCACTCTCTCTTTATGTATGTGTGTGTGTATGTATGTATGTGAAAGTCTATTTAGTGTTGTGCTATTGTGTATTCAAACGTACATCTGAAAAAGTACCTCCCCTTCCAAAACTTGTAAGTCTTACTGTATGCCACTGGGCTCTCAGTTGTAAGATAAGATGATTTTATCACCACTACAAGACGATATTATAAGAATAATTCTTTCAGGTGTGCTGATATGGAGTCACTTGACAAGCGTGCATTTATTACTCTGCTCTAGTCGTCGAATGTGTCTTTGCAACAGCTGTTCTACAGTTCCACGCCACTCCGAAAAACGTTCAGTCACAAACAATCTGCGTTGCCTTTTCACGCGAGTCTCCTGACGGGTGTACAGCTTGGCTTTCCCTCTCCCGCTCACCTACTCCCTCCCCCCACCTATCCCCACCCAAATGCTGTTTGGCTACGCCCCGCTACGCAAAGAAGAGTTCACATCCCCATCTCGGTCCCTGTCTCTCCCTGCTCTCATCAAGGCGGTCCAGAGGGAGGATTTAAGAGAGTGAGGAGTTACACTCTATTAGCAAATTTGCAAACAGAAATGCAGAGTCGGCTTGCGAGACTGTTTTGTCATTAAAGAAGCATATGTTCCTATAAGAAATTTGACTGTACTATGACTTCTTGTATATACTTGCTGTGGTGCAAGAGAAGTGAGGTGGAGAAAAGAAAGTTATATTACATTTTGTAAATATCGGCGGGTTCTTAACTTCACCAAAGGGGAGCAAGGTACAGAGCCATTTTTTTCATCCCTTACAGAGTTGCTAGCTTGCCTGGGCTCCCAGGGCTCCAGAACTCACAAAGGGGTGAGAGGAAAGAGCTGCTCTTTTATTCTCCCTCCTTCCCTCCTTTTTCACACTTTCTCTACATTTCATTCACCCATGTGTCTGGCTCATATTTTCACCTCATACCTTTTCATTCCCTAACTGGATCATTCTTTTTCATTCCTTTTCCCACTGATTCTCTTTCAAAGGCTGAAGAAATCTCTCTCTCTCTCTCATCTCTACTCGATCGTCTCTAGCTGTCACATCTCTAGAGAGACCAGTGCACCTAATGCCGCCTTAGTATTTCCCCTGGTACACACGTCCAGTCAGTCCCCCAAAGATCCTCCATCCAGGGTAAGGACCCACTTGACTGAGCACAGACCCACCTGTTCTTGCTCACCCAGCCATTCACTTGCCTGTTAGCCACCCACGCTACACGCTCCCATCCACTGACACCTGACTTTCGCCCTTGGCCCCAGGCAGTGTGTGGTGGTGGGTAGGAGGAGGAATCGTCCACGCTGGGCTGAAGGTCAGAGAGTGTCTCCATGTGTCACCGGCTGAATGATGGCCAGGGCCGCGGGGGGAGCTCTCAGGAGGGGTTCACCAGAAAGGAAACGAGGGAACAGAAAAGAAAAAGGGAGGAGAGCGAGGAAAGACGACAGGAGGGGAGAAGGCCTGACATGTCTTGTAGTTGCCTGGGAGATGAATTGGGTGAGCAGTCTCAATCTCAGGCAGAGCAGGGGTGAGCCCTGCCGTTCGGACCTCATTGACCACCCAACCTCCACCTATAAATAGAGGTGTCAGGAAATGAATTGCTAAAATACACCTACCTGGTGATCATTTTAATTACAGGAAATTCTCCTTATGGAAATGAATGGACAATTTGATCCAATGTTATAATCAGAATAGGTATTATTTTGCCACATGACACTTAGTTCTAATTCCTTAAGTAGTAACTTCTTTTCAGCATAGGAATCCATCGAAGCTATCACTACACTATCATCATTGGGCGTCCACACTAGAAACCTGTTTGCAAATGGTACTGTTCTCTTCAAGACGTATCCTTGGCCCATTTTATCAGCAGTCAGTTTTCACTCTGTTAATTGTTGATATGTAGGGATATGTAACACATCTTTCCATTCGCTATGTTTGTTTATTCACTCCAGCCCCTATTGACCATAGCACTTATTTCCATTCTCCCTTTTTTCCCAGCGATTGGAAAACTGCTTACTTGTTATCGACGTGCTTTTTTAAACTGCTGGGCTATTCTGCACACTCCTCACTTTCCTCTCCATCTGTTGTGCTCACGTTCCCCACCCTGTGCTGATAACGGGGTGTCTGTACAATTATTTGTCGTGAAAGGAGGGAGGATCGATATAACTAATATAAAAGGTTAAAGAACACTACAGTGATATCGCAGCATCATTAGCATAATGTGATTCGAACAGAGGAGCCACCATGAGGTTGACTGAGAGCGACAGGAGGAGACATAAAGAGAGAATGAGGATACAGGTAGAAAGACAGTCTGTCTGTGTGTGTGTGGGTTGGTGGGGGGAAAAGAGAAATGGATTTGGAAAGGGCGAAAAGTAAGCTGATATGTTTTCTCCCAAAGGAGAGAAGGGTGTAACCACCTACAGCATTCCCACTTGCCAATGCACAGTGCCACCATATGCATTCGGCAACCCCCCCCACCCCCCCATGCTCATCACACAGTTACTCCAATCGACTCCACATCCAAGCAGTGCTCACAGTAAGACGCAACACAGTGTGTCCAGCCCATCTGGTGAGGCAGAGAAGAGAAAGAGAGATAGACAAACAGAGAGAGAGGGAGAGAGAAAGAGGAGAAACTTCACACAGAGCGAGTGAAGAAAGGAGGGAGGAAGTACAGGGAGAGAGAGCAATGTTGAGTGCAGTGCATGTGACAGTGTGGTGCCATCATGTTCACACAATTGACAGGTGGGTAAGCACGGAGCAGACACAGCAAAGAACCCGCCTCCCCCCCCACAAACACACACACACACACACACACACACCCTTAATCCCGCTTACCAACCCCACCAAAAAGTCCCCTGAGACTCAAAGCCCTGACAGAACAGGGTACAGAGGGAAGAGGGGAGCAGAAGGGATAGAGCAGAGTGATGGATGGATGGGATGGATGGAGGGAGGAGAGTTTGTTAGAGAGAATGAAAGAGATTCACACATAAAGAAACAAGTATATGGAAAGAGAGAGCAAGGTGTAGATAGGAATGCAGAAAGACTTATCAAAAGTGTTGATAAAGAAGATTGAAGGAGTGTGCATTTACAGTGGCTTTTTCTGCTTCACTGACGCTTTATCAAATGGAAAGTTCTGGCGAGACTTCTGTGAATGACTGCCCTGGAGGATGGCGCCTAGTGAAGGAAAAAAAAAAAAAAGCGCCTAACTCTTTTTCTTTTCCACTTTCACCGGCCCAGGGCTGAGATGGTCTGGTCAGGCCAAGCTTATACATAGAATTTTTTTAAAATGTCTGTCCACGGGCCAACGGAGTCCATTTAGCACAATATAGGAATCTGTTCCCTCACTAGTTCGGCTTTTCACCGCCGCCTCCATGCCCTGATACTGTAGACAGCGAGAGCAATGTAATAAACATGGGACTGGTCTGAACTAGCTCCAGGAGATTACCCAAGGGGCAGTCCTGCTGAAACTCTTTTGGCCCTAACAACTAGGCTAGGATAGTCAATATCAATGACCAAAAATAATCAGCTCAGCACCCGATTGTTGGGAAAAAACAAAGAGGGAAGGAAATGAAAGGAGAGAGAATTAAACGTATTGAAGGAAACACGCGGCTCAGCGGACAGTCGAAAACGGCTCCGGCTCGCCCATTAATTATCACTAGCGCACCGAGGAACCATGTTCATGGCTTAAAGTAATTACGGCGGCAACAGATTTAAGTTTTAATTGAAATGGATCGCTTCTCAAAGTGACCTGGCCCAACATACATGCCTCCCATTATTCGTGATGTGCTTTTCCACGCCACAATACGGACTACGGATCTATATGTCCTCTCAGCATTACTTCATGCATTCTTCACGTGCAAAACAACCTCAGCCTCGTCAAACCCTAGCAAAATGTCCCAGGTACCAACGAGGCAAGTTCTTTTGGTCTTTTTAACTTTTTTTTTTTTTTGCTAGCATCAATGCGCTACCTTGCATTCTTCAGTTCCACACATATGTCAAGAAAATCTGTGTCGTTTAACACCAAATGTCGAAGAAGATGTTTACAATTAGCAAGTTTCTCAGCCACTATCCTGTGTTTACTGTGATGTGTGCATGTGTTGTTTCCCATGAAAAGGGCTAACACAGATTGCAATATTCCTGCAAACTGTGTTCACACGTATGCAGTGTGATTTTATGTCACACACAGCAAAACATCATTGTGACAGCTTCTATTTTATAATAACATGTAATCAGGTTTTACCCATAGACCACATGAATCCATAGACTCAGGGCACACGTTCTGTGCTAATTAAATCAAATATCAGATGAACTGTGGTAGATTCACACTTTATATTATATAGAGATCACAAATGCAATTTGTGGATTTCAGCCACAGTTCATTCCTAATTTAATATGCTTTTTGTTTTGATAAAAGAGTAACAGTTTGAAGTTTTAATTGTGACACCAGCCTAGAAGAGAGCTTGTGTACCTAACATCTGCTTATAAATATTTATGCATGATGCAGGACTCTGTCAGTGAAAGGAACTAAATGCAAGCCTTGTATAGGCACACCAAAATGAACACTTAGGTCGCTAAGAGAATAATGTCTCACATAAATCTTGAAGCTGCTGGCTGTAAAGAATCTTGCTGCACTGATAACAAATGCTCACCTTTCATGAAATTAATGCTACATCTCCACTAAGAACAATGAGTCGACGGTTTTCGAGGGGAACTTCATTTTACCTGTCAAACACAGGAGGAACTTGGTCATCTCAATACGAATGGGAGGAGAGAGTGAAAAAGACAGGCATGCCAAAAAGAGGAGTGTGTGAGAGAGAGAGAGAGAGAGAGAGAGAGAGAGAATAATGGCTTCACCATTAAGAGACCCGTTTTGGATGAGGGAGAGACACAAAGCATGAAAGAATACAATACAGAAGTGAAATGAAGAGAGAGAGAGTGTGTGTGTGTGTGTGTGTGTGTATGGAAGAGAGAAAGGGACAAACTGTTATCCTGCCAAAAGGCAGACATAAACACCACACACACATTCTAAGCACAGCTGACATGGTGACTCTGACTGAGTAGTTTTAAGGTGTATGAGCAAAGAACGAACAAGGGAGAGACAGAGAGAGAGAGAGAGAGAGAGAAGTAGGAGGACTAATAGGCAGAGAGTGGCTTAGCAATAGATGCCATCCATTGAGGAGAGAAACCTCCAGGCCACCCATTAGGAGACGAGAGGCAATCACCATTTCATCAACAAGCTCTCTCCCTCTTTCCTCCTCTCCTCCTCTCTCCTTCCCTCCCACACCCCCATATCTATCCATCTCTCTCTCTCTCTCTCTCTCTGCTTTATCTATGCACAGCCTCAACCGTTCTCAACCTTTCCATCTCTCTAAAAAATTAAACACCTGTTCTTTACTTTCTCTTTTTTTTCTCTCTTGCATTCTTTTTTATGCCAGTCAAGGAGGTTTCTGGGAAGCGTAAGGTGTGCACCACAACCATCACTCCACTTGCCACTGGAGATGATGATGCACAGTAGTAACGATGTGGTGCCACTGACAGAAAGAATCTGTACATTGGCAGAGGGCTACCACTCTCTTTGATTCCCTTGTTCATCCCTTCTTTCTTCTTACTCACTCTCTCTCTCTCTGGTGATCTGCTTTCACTCTTGGACTAAACCAGCCCTGACAGTCCCACCTCCACCTACTTGTGGACCTCTGTCTCCAGGGCTGACCACATAATGAAACAATTACCCCTTTAATTGACAGTTAATTAATCTAAAGTCAATTTAACCTTGCCGGAGTAACCTTGAGAAGCGGCACAGTGGAGACTTACGGAGAGAGAGAGAAAAGAGGGAGACAGCGAGAAGAGAGAGATATGAAGAGAGGGCCGCCCAGACCTAGCAAGTCATCTCGTCTTATCACACTCAAGATCGGTAATGTTATCTCCCAGACAGTGGGGTAGATGATGGCTTCACATGTCTGTGTGTGTGTGTGTGTGTGTGTGTGTGTGTGTGGTGAGCAAAGTTGCTGCTAGTCACACTGTGCACTGATAGACACCTTGATGAGCTGATCATTTAAGAGCTAATTATCACATTACTTGCACCTTATTGTCATACTTTGTTCATTTTGTCCTCAGTACATACACAGTGTGTGTGTGCGTGTGTGTTAATATGTTGGCACATATGTGTGAGGATGTTAAACGGAGCATACTCTGAAAAAGAAGGCAAACACTGGTAATTCATGTAAATGAATGCCCAGAACTGTTGTACAGAATATTTGCATTGTATAGATGATAGAGATGAATATTTGCATAGTAGAGTACAGAGGCTTTGCATTGATGCTTTGAACTGTAGAGAGAATTCAGTTTTATGCAAGCTATTAGTGGTTTAATGTTCATTAATGAATATGAAATCAACATCATCCTTTTCACTGACTCGCTCACTGATGTTTGAGGTTCTGATCTTTGAAATCCTTCAGCACGCAGACTGGACTTGTGATCATGCAAAGGTAAGCTTGCATTAAGCTCTCTATTTCGTTTTACGTTTCTTAGAACATAGTTGAGATGCACTTTGAGCCTTATGAGTTACCATGCAATGCACCTTCTGTAAGGAGGCCCAAATGCTCCATGGCCTGTCCCGGGGGATTTGTTAAGGGGGCAAATATTGGACATGAAAAGGGAGAATTGCAAAAATTTGCAATTTCCAGCCTGTTTTGGTTTGTTTACAAAGCAAGCCTAAAGATCATATATAATGTTGAGCATCCAAATGTACGGCGTGATGAGACAGGGGACAAAAACCAATAAAGCCGTGGTGATACAAAAAAAAAAATTGTAACAGGGCTCCAGCCTAAATTACCCTCGAAACAGAGAATAAACACCATTTTCCACCGCTGAGAGAACACCAACATCATTCATGCTCTATTCTTAAAAGTCATCTTCAGAAACAACCAAAAAAAAAAAAAAACATCCACCATTTATCCCATTTTCATTCTCAAATTTCTCCTCTTTTTTATTTGCTCTCTCTCACTCATTCCTGTCTCTCCTTTCTTTCATCTTTCGTTTCCTCGTTCCCTCTCTTCCCCTCGCTCCTCCACTCCCTCCCTCTCTCTCACTTTCTCCTTTTTTTTTTTTTTTAAGTCGGCCTGGATAAATTTGTCTCCTGTTTGTGTTGCTTTGACAAGACAAAGCTCTCCCTTCACGCCCAGCTGAATCCGCATGATTAAAGAGACGACAACCAAAACCATCTGCTTGTCACATTCATCTGTCATCGGCCAGCGTTCGCCATCAGCGGCCCATCACTCAGACAGGGCCCCTCCGACAGGAGGCGAGAACGCCGCCGAGCAGCGCCACAGAGGAGAGTGAAAGTGGCCCCATCCCACCAGAGGGCCGACCGATGATCAGGCCCCGGGATCTGCCTGCTGTATGTGGGGATCAAGTGACTCTGGGGGGGCATGGCATCTAAAAGACAGAGAGAGAGACAGAGAGAAAGAGAGAGGAAGAAAGGAGAGGCAGATAGAGGAAATGAGAGAGTGGGGGATCACTGATGAAGCACTGTATGACAGCATTGACACCCTCAATTCACTTATGCATTGTGTGTCGACTGACTCTCAGTAAAGACCCCTGACATCCTGGAGTTTAGAAGCTGCACATGGGCCAGATCACACACATGAAGAGAGAGAGGGAGAGAGAGAAAAGGGCTGTGAGACTTGGAGTGCTACATTCACAAAGGGGCCATTGAAGGCATTTGGATTATTCCAGGTTGTCATGTAAAAGCCAAATGGACTCAACATGCCTTTGCAAGCTGAAATGGTACCATCTCCAAAACGTTCAGCACGTAAAGTCTTACAGTAGGGAGCATGAAGGGAGCAGGTTGTCAACCGAGTGACCAGATGCTGAGAGAAAGAAAGAGAGAGAGAGGAAAAGAGACAGAGAGACAGATGTTCAAGCAAAAGTGCACATGTGCATACGTCATTTTGTTTCAAGAGACAAAGTAATACCACTTATTATTCTGGGATAATCAAATTAGAATGTTATTTCAGATGTGAGTAAAATACTATAAAAATGCTATGAAACGGAGTTACTTTGCCCAATTTACAGTTATTTCAACATTATCTAAACTGTAAATGTAACCTCATAAAAATATCTCATGTTGTGAATGCTGTAACTGGGGAGTGATATGGGAAAGAAAAGAGTTTTTTACTTGCATTTTACTTCCTCAACCACAGTTGTTTAGTGAGGCTAGCATCACCCAGTACCTCCACTCAATGTTGCATTTTGCTACAGTTCCTGTTCGCTACTCTGCAAAGGCTTCAGTTTTCTTGATTAGATTTTTTAGCATTTAATCGATGAACAGGAATTGAAGGCAGAAACAATAGGTTTAGCGTTCAAAGTGCCCACCCACTGCCAATTGGGCTACGCCTATGTTCAGACCCTGCAAAGTGAAAGAGTCTGGTCGACCAGGCTAACAGCTGTCACCCTGTGTCAAATGAAATGCATGGAAGTGCATGAAGCTTTCTGCTCAAAACCATATCTATATGTAGCCAATTTTGTACATACAAAAACTGAAGAAAATTTAGTGAGGGATTGCATCAGGGTTGTGAACTACTACCCATCCGTGATACGGCAGATTTTATAAAGATATTGGCCAGCTGGCACCTGTATGAAATATCACAGAACTCTGCTTCTCAAGTGCTCGTGCTCTCTCTCTCTCTCTCTCTCTCTCTCACACACACACACACACTTTTATGTAATTCCATCAGTCATGCTTTGTAAATTTCCTCATGGATTCAAATGGAAAGAGAATTGCACAGAGTACTGTCTGGCTGCAGCATACGGGACAGATCAGACGGTAGACACAGAGAGTGGTGGATGACACCACATGAACATATGATAAAGGTGGTGTAAACATGCTTGATCACTTGGCATCAAAGCCTTAAGGTCATCTGAAAACAGTCAAGGCTCAAGAACAACCCTGCTGGGTGGGGACGGAGGTTTATTATTATTATTATTATTATTATTATTATTATTATTAGAAGAAGAAGAAGAAGAAGAAGAAGAATACAGATCTGTGCCAAATCAGGGCCAAGTTCTGCAGTCATGGGAAGGAGAAGAAGACCCATTTGGATGTGTATTGTACAATGATGCAAGATGAGACATAAGTGTAGTAGAATGCCACATATAATAGATGTAACACTACCAAAAAGTAAACAGTGTACAAAATTATTAAGAAGAATGAGATTTTCATGGCAGCTACACAAATATAATTAAAATGTAAATCATTGACAGAAGGCTGTGAATATGTGTTAGAGAAATTTAAGAGAAAACAGTGAAATCTGTGTTGACACACCACACACATAATAATAAAAATTATTACATAAATGCTTAATTAAATTTGAAATCTTCTGGCTAGAAAGCTGTTTGTGTGATTATTATTTCAGATATTGCAGATTGTAGTACAGTGGGAGTTATTCAAAATAATTAGAAGGACATAACTTGGAGCCTAATGAGCATTCAAAATGTATTTCCATTGGACAGATATGTTATCAAGTCTTTTCCTTTAACATGTCTGAATTAAAAATCAACCTTTTTTCTTTCCAAGGGCTCCTGCATTTTCCAACCACATCTACAATCATTTACAGTTTGACACTTACATAAAGTCTGGATAAAAATGCTCCAAATTAAAATGTCCTGTAGGTGAAGGTGTAAGTATTGGAATGATTAGTTCATTATGTTAAGGGATAACAGAAGCCAGGTGGTGTCCTGATTGGGAGATGATCACTATATCAGGACACCTCGAAGGCTGTTGTCCCGCTTATCACCCAGTTGCATCTAATGCACTGAGACAATCAGCATGTGTTCAAAACATAAAGGAAACACGTGGTTCTGTTTTAAAAGAAGATAACCTGTTCTGTTAATATACTATTTCTTTCTTTTACTGACAACTGTGTGCTTGTAAACAGCTAATTCCATTCTTTCTTGATAGTTCAACCATCGCTTGTTATAGTTAGCATTCAGAAAAGCATCAATATGGAACAGTGATTCAACTTCTTAATTTAAACTTTTCTATCTACGTCATAGGTGTCCCATTATCAGGTAATAACACACACCCTTTCAGCCAGTCAGAAGACAGTATTTAATTTCTCCGGGTGAATACAAAAAAAAAAAAAAGCTTTGGCACTTTCAGGTTTTCTCAAGTTTCTTTCAAAGGTAATAATGCAACATGCTGCTTTGCTGCTTGGTGAACTGATTAGCCTGCCAGGGTTTGGCTGCCAGTAATGGCAGACTGGTCACTTCAGAAATGTGTTGGAAGGCATCATGTGCTTGTATACATTACATTGGAAGGGAGGTGGCCTGGTGGACCATATTCTTTCACGTCATTTCACTTCACTTTGCGCAAAGTCTGGACACCCTTGAGAGGCATGTGTGGACTCTGAGGTGGTTGGGCAGGCACTTTAAACACTGATTCTGCTTTCAGTTTCTGATTGATGACCAGTTGCTAGAAAATTTAGTTGGGGAAAACTAGGCCCGGACGTAGTACTTCCCTGACGTAGTACCATAGTGAAATACAATAGTGGGTGGTGGGTGTGGGTTCTACGGCAGCACTGGTCTGGCTTAAAGGGAGGATCAGTTAGATGTATAAATCTAAATCTCTAACTAATCTAAGCAAATAATCTAAACATACCTTCATTTGGGGTACCTCCTCTACACACAGAGCCCAGACAAAGTGCTGAGTGCTGAGTCTCAACATTTTTGTATTTTCCTAATCATTCTTGATGAACTTTGGTGGTTTTGATTTAGCACAAGATTTTGTTCATACTGCAGACATGACAGAGGAAAAGTCGAATCAGAACTAGACAGACTAGATAGAAGTTCATCCTAACGTGTGTAGGAAACGGCAAGAGAGAAACAGAGCAAAAGGGGAGACGGACAAGGCAGAAGGACAAGCACACAGAGTGGTGCTGAACTCCCATATGCACTTTCCCATATGCACTCCTCAGTAGAACCAGCATCCAACTGATCAGTCCCTGTGCTTTATTTCATTCTCACATCCAAGGCTCTGTCTTAATCACATTCTCACTTCACTTCACTCCCCTCTTCATTTCTCTCTCTCTCTCTCTCTCTCTCTCTCTCTCTCTCTCATTGATGACCTAATCTTGAAATCAGCAGGCCCCCAGTGGCTCATGGGAAGTCTGACCCTCATCTTTCATCTTCCCATCCTGACCCTCCCTCTCTCATCCCTCACTCTCCCTCTCTTCTTCTCCCTCGTCTTCCTTCTCCTCCTCCTCATCTTCTCTCACTGTGTTTCTCCCCATTCCCAAGTATATCGATTTTGCGTAGGGCGTGATTGAGCCTCGCCGGTGGAAAGTAGCCCCTGAGGTGTCTGCTGCATAGAGAGAGAGAGAGCATGACTTATGCTCTGACCATAGTCTGCTACACACGATTCGGCAAATCCAGACCAGTAGTGAGTTTGTGTGCTACTGACTCCACATACACACACACACACACCTACTTCAGTGAATACACAACATATGAGTACACACACACACACACACATACACATACACATACAGTCTCATACCCATAAAGACCTCTCCACAGGTCCTCCTTCCCTCTTATCAGGTCACAGCAGCCCACTCATGTAGCACACCAGTACCCAGCCTGCACTGCAAATAGACTCCATTTAATTTGCTGCCCATGTCTCCATTTACCCACACGGACCCCTTTCTGTGAGACTGCGCCGCACACACTGACTGGACTGAGCACTGGCCGCAGGTGCACCGAAACCTATACAGTATCTCCACCATACATGGCAGGACCATCCCTCTGCTGCAGCAAACTGAATAAGATCAGTAAATGATGGGGAAAATGCTGTTTTGCCAGGCCATATCTATTGCAAGGGTTCAATAAATAAATAAATAAATAAACAAACAAACAAATAAATAAATATATATATTTTTCCCCCACCATCATGTCCAAGTTTTCAGCTATTCACACAGTGGGCAGTCTAAGCATGCATCCAAGCAGGATTCATGCAAAATGCACTATAACCACAGAACTGAAATACTTAATACATCACCTTAAAAATGCTGCCATAACTAGCATGAGAATTCGGTTAAATAATGAAACTAAAAACACAAAAAAACTCTGTTCTGCTCTGTCTCCTGTGTATGTGTATATGTCAGAAAGCTCTGGAAAAACCAGCCCAAAATGTCTTTCAATCAAAATGCCCAAAAAGCTTTCAATCAATCATCACACAACTGAAAATAATAAATAAAATACCGATTAGTAAGCCTGACATGATTTTTGCCAAACTTCTGCCTTTTGTTGATGCTTAACACTGTTACCTATGTCCCTTTACTCCCAAGTTAACAAACTATAATCTGCAGGTGGCCTTTCCTTCATGTTGAAGTATTCAACATTATTTTCCTCCACTCTTCATTCATTTTACCATTCTTGTGTGTAGGTGTTTGTATTGACATGTTAGACCTGCAATAAGCACCTGAGCAAGACAAATTCAGATCATCAGTGGATGCACCTTTGACATTAACACTATATCATGACCTGTTGAAAAATCACAATATTTTTTTTGTGCACTGGAGACTTTTTGGCTTTGTGATTTCTCTTGCGTACACATAGAAAAGGGAGATAACCTATTTCACTGCATCACATCGTGGACTAAAATCTGCCTGCAGTCTAGTATGTATGTATGTATGCAACTATCTGATCTGATGTGAAACTCTTAGTTTGCACATTTTGCATTTTTTCCTGAACAAACACAGCGAGTGAGAGAAAGAGTGATTTATATCCCAAGTTCATGAGCACAGGGCTGTAGCTTAGATTACTTTATCAAGGCAGTGGAAGGACCCTTTTTTTGCAAGATCTTCTGGCCGATGATTTATGATACAATAATTTTAAGCTCTCCTCTTATCCACTCTATTGGACACTGTAAAAGCAGATTTCTGGAGCCTGGGCCTTCTCAAGGTAAGTGTGTGGTGTGATATGGGTGTGTGAGTATGTGTGTATGAGCGTGTGTGTTTGTGTGTGAGCGTGTGTGGCTGTGTGTGTGACATTGTGACAGGGAGAAGCTCTCTCCCTCTCTCTCTCACACACACACACACCGCTCCTTGCACCTCTGCCGTGCTCATGTTCCCGAAGGGGCCCTGAGGTGTCAGTGATGAGCTACAGCTGGGACAGCAGTGGTGAAGAGCCAATCAGATCATGAGGGCCTCTCACATTTAAGAGCACCCCCCCCCCCCCAATATGCGCACACACACACACACTCTCCTTGCCCCAGACACGAGTGATGCTGAGCGCCTGGAGTACACTAGTATGATGACTATTTGAAAAGTGAACTTGGAAGATGAAAGATGGTTTTGGGGCGACATGGTGCCATCTCCCACTGTCACCCTGTTGACCTCTTGCAAGAAATCAACCTGACAGTTTTTAGAAGTTACCGGTGACAATGCTGCACATTGGCTGTTTGAAATGAAAAAACCTAAGTTGCTCTAAATAGCAGCACAAGACCATTATCCAAATCAGTGCTGCAAGTTATTCAGACACACAGCTAATAGACTTGTTTGACTTGTAAGTACACAATGTTCTTTTTTGCAAATGTTTGACTTTCAGATCTGACGATTTTTGGATTCAAATTAAAATTATGGGGGGCGAAATTATTGTTCAACTAGAAGAGAGGCCAAATAGCAATCTCTCACCACTTCTCTTTCACCTCAATCTCCTTGCTAGCAAACTCGGCATGCTAAACAGTGTAGAATCAACTAAGGGCATTGTTTTACAGATATTTCTAATTTGTGAAAACCTTTCACTCAGATTCTCAGATTCTACATTCAATTCAAACTTAAAGCTGGCAAGGTTCTACTGGTCATCTGTAAAAAAAAATCCTTTTTTTTGTTTCTAAAAAAGTCAATGTTTCGTAGTAAAGTGTTGTGACTTGTTGTGAAAGCGTCCTCATTGTAATTCCTGAATTCTGAAGTGGCCCTGGAGTCGGCCGCTGCTTAGCAAATAAATAATGATAATGATGAAGATTCCTCATTCTGCCACCCCAGCCGGGCGCTCCCCGGGGGCACAGCCTGTGCAGGTGTTTGCCGCGCAACTCAGGCCTAATTGCTCCCAGCCCTGCAGCCTTCTCTCCAGCCCACTGTCTCTGTAGGCCTCAGAGAGAGAGAGAGAGAGAGAGAGAGAGAGAGAGAGAGAAAGAGAGAGAGATTGAGTGAGAGACAGAAAAAAAGAGAGTGTGAGAGACAGAGAGAGTGCGAGAGAGGGATTGTTAGGTGTGTGTCCGAGTGAACCCGACTGTGTGTGTGAGGGTGTGTGTGTCTATCTGGTCTATCAGAAGAGAGAGAAGAGAGAGAGAGAGACAGAGACTGCATCGCCACATGCATTGTGTCTGTACTTGCTGCGTTTGCACTTGTGTTGAAAGTGCACACAATACACACTCTAGCACAATGCTGCTCAACACACACACACACACACACAAACACACACACACAAACTCCCTTGTTCAAGGCCCTTTTTACTCTTCCTGACAGAAATGACAGCCTGTCCGTCTGTCACTCTCTGTCATTTGTGACTGCACTAAAGGAGTGGGTGGCTTGGCCATATCTCAGCAACTCTACTAGACTGGACACCCTCCTCTCTCTCTTTTTCTCTCTCTCTGTCTCTCTCTCCTCCTCTCACTACTCACCAAACTCTCTTTGCACTCTGTAACTCAACCTTACCTCACCACCACCGCCACTCTCCAAGGAAGACAACAAGGAGCCAAAAGAAACACGTTCGCCTATTGTGGCGTGAGAGTCACGCAACCACATGAATAATGAAGATGAATAATCATACAAATCAGACACGATAATTGAATTCAGCCACGGTGAAAAATGAAAGGGAATAAGAGTAATAGTTGTTCTACCACAATTACCCAAAGTGTCGTGTCAGAGATTTAATCTTCTGCTCCAGAAACTTAGCTGTTAAAACACCCGGCTTGGGCAAACAGAAACACAAACGTACACAGACTCGTGCTGAGAAAGGAGAGAAGGGCAGCCTCTCTCTCGTTCTCTCTCTCTCTCACACACACACACACACACACAAACACAAACACAGTCACACAGAGAATGTGAGACAGAGGAAGAAGAAAAGGGAGTAAAAAAGAGAGTAGGAAAAGGGAAGTAAGAAAAGAAAGAGGAGTGAAAGGAGAGATACAGAGAAGAAAAGTGGGAAAAAATCATGGAAGGAGAAAATGTCAGATAATTGCACTCGTGGTAAAATTGCTCACAGTACACTATACTACCAACACCACTGTTGCACATCCACATATAGAGTTGGCATGCACATGTTAATAGCGCAAACTGACATACAGTACATGTAGAGATAACAAAGGAATAGGGAAAAGAGAGAATAAAGAGATAAAGAAGAAGGAAGAAAGAAAGAGAAGAGGAAGAAGAGAGAGGAATGGGAAGTGACAATGTCATAGATATTTGCTGGATAAAAAAAAAAAATCCTTTCACTGTGGCTAAAGCGAAATGTTTTTTTTTCATAGCTCCGAGGTTTAGAAAGAGATGTGGCATTAAGAACGAGGAAGAGAGCCTCTGAAACATTGTGCTAAAAATCAATACCTGCTCCACTCGGCCCAACGGTAATATAGCTTTATTCCATTAGATTTTTTCAAACACATTTGCAGTATTTCTTCAAAGTCTAAAACTGTAGATGGATGTTCTTTTAAATGCTCCTCACCAAGGCTGGATCTATAATGTGATTCTGTGCCCGGTGCATTAGAGATCTCCTGGCCCAGTCCAAGGCATTATCACAGCTGGACATCGATGCAGACAGAGACTTAGTGAGAGGTGAGACTGACATGACGACGCTCCATCACTAAGTTGTTGCAATCGTACTGCTAAGCATTCAAGCTGAATATGAGGGGAGGAAAAAAAGATGAAAGCTGTTTTATCTGTAGTTATCTGCCATTGTTCAAGTCAAAAAGAAGTCTGTTTTTACACTTATTCTAAGTGGTACATGAATCTTCTGAAGTGCTGTCTGGATTGATCCTGTTAGCCATATACTTAATTGGAAGGGAGTCAGATATATTTTAGCTGAGAAACTAGTGACACTGAATGTCTGCAGGACAAAGCTAAGGTCACTTGTTAAAAAAGACATATGTTGTATTATGCCAGACAATTTTTCTTGTTCTTTTTTTTTTTACCTCTCCAGATGTCTAGATCAGACTTCTACTTTAGAGGCTGCCCCCAGAAAAAAAAACTGCTGAATTAAGATCAGATTTCCGTGCATTAGCTAATTAAGCCGTTTAGTAAATTTGAACTGAGGATATGAGGGGGTGACTTCTGCTGTGAGTGGTCTCTTGGTGTTCTAACCTGTCTCTCAGTCCATAATTGCCCATATGGTTGCCCCCCTCCCTTCTTTTTTTTCCCTCCCCCTTTGGAGACCAGCATGACTCCACATGATGGGAGGCTTGAGGAAAGGGAGATGCAACACTGACCTCTGGTGGTGACCAGTCAACACAGCAATTACTTTGAAATTTTACAGAGTCAATATTTATAACTAAAAACAACATTGAACTGTTGCCATTGTACTGTCCAGGAAGAACAAATTAATAAAAATTTCCATAATGTCACTTATACATAATGACATCTAGCCTGCACAACTGGTCTATTCAGTCTATTAGGCCCATGTCTTTGTCTGCTAAATGGAGTTTATTCCACCTCACGGTGGAGTTTTTGAGTATCGCATATGGTCTCTTTGCAATCCTCCACTAGCTGATTATCCCTATCCCTTGCGCTTTTTGTGGGTGGATGTGGTGGCATGGGTTGAGGGTTGGGGATCAGTGATGACATGGTGGATGAGATTGCTGTTGCCTCAGCCACTCTCCTTCGTCTCAGCCAGCGACAGACGAGATGAGATGGCTGCTCACACAGAGGAAGTGACCCGCATCTGAAGGGGGTCTCAGTAGCCCAATCAAACGCCTTCTCAAGCTTGGCCACTACCTGCAGTGGACCGGACCGACACTCACTACTGACAGTCAAAAATGATGTGCATGTGCATGTTTGTGTGTGTGTGTGTGTGTGTGTGTGTGTGTGCCTGTCTGTCTGTCTGTCAATATGTCCAAGTGTTTTGGTGTGAATGTACGTGTGTATGTGTGTGTGTGTGTGTGTGTATGTGTGTGTGTGTGTGTGTGTGTACGTCTAGAGTCCTGAAATGATGACAGGCTGCAGCTTCCAGTGACAGAACAGCATGAAACCAAGTGGGTAAGGGTGAAGTGAGGAAGGCAGGTAAGTGTGGAAACAAGAAAGGGGGAAGAGGAGGGGAAGAGGAAAGAAGAGACAGAGAGGGAAAGAGAGAAAGAAAGAAAGAAAGAAAGAAAGAAAGAAAGAAAGAAAGAAAAAGAAAGACAGGAAACATCAGTGGAGTAGAGAAAGAGGGAGAGATCCACCTGTCCCTGTCTGTCTCTTTCACTGCACACTCGGGAGGTGACATTCCCTGCATTTTCTATGCGCCTCTCTCTCCCTCTCTCAGTCTCTCTCTCTTCCTCTCTCAGTCGCTCTCTCCCTTTGTTAGTATTTATCTCTCCCTCTCTTTCTCAGTCACACATGCACTAATGCAAACACATACACCACATATGACGTCTAGTAACTCCTCATACCCTGCTGTGCTCAGCTGTATCAAATCTACAGGTTCAAGTGAGATCTACACTGAACACACTGTGGAAAAATGGGCTTTAACGCCATGATGTCTATAGTGGTCTTTATGATATCCTACTGGTACAGATCAGCATAATAACATAACAGCCTGCCATGATCCTGACAGACACAACACTATCCATATGTGTGTGGTTTGTAATGGATCAACAGATGGCGTGTGTGTTTGTGACTTTGTGTGTGTGTGTGTGTGTGTGTGAGAGAGAGAGAGAGAGGGTAAAAGGGGGAAAGGAATGCCCTGAACCCATACCCCCCCCCCCCCCTCCCCCGGAATAGGTCATTCCTTTAGCTAATGATGGAGTTCTAATTTTGGCTGTGGCACAGGCCTGTGCTATTGGGTCATTGGACGGAAGGGCTAGGGAAGGTGACAGTTGGCTCATTACCGTTCAGTGGTCCCTTTCTGCGTCACAAATGTGATTGCAACTATTTCGGGAGCCCAGAACCAATCAGGGAAAGCCAGAGGATACCTCTCTGACGGAGGTCTCTATTGTAGCAATATGGTCACTGGAAATGATCATGGCTGATTAACTCTGCACTGCCAAGGGCTAAATGGCCTCATTTAGTTTTGGGTGTCGAAAAACACATTTCAAAAGCGATTCCGCTGGATGAAAAAGCCCCCCAGCCAAGTCACTTTCTTGCCTTTTTTTATTTATGTCCATGGTTCAAACAGTCACAAAAAATAGATGTTGCGTAAAATCTACTGCTTTGGTTTAGTGTTTCTGTAGTTTGGGTGAAAACATACTATTCAATATGCTAGCAGTAGGAATACAATATCTATGAGTCCAGCTCAGATCTCCTGCAACAGGTTTGCGGGAAAGAAGCCCAGCTTGCGTCCAGTGCTAACTTTCAGATAGCCATTGACTTCCTCTCCCTTCTTCACCACAATCTGTAAACATAAACATTAACATAAACAAACATAACCAATCAAGGGAGATTTCCACCACAAAGATCATAGCAGTGATTCACAGCTGCAACTGATCTGAAACTCTATAATAACAAATACAAAAAGAAGTGCAACCTAATATTTTAAATAATTCAGAGGGTGAGGGAAAAAAGTTCTGTATTAGCTAAGTACTGCACTAGTTATTACTATGTAATAACACAGTACCTGGATGCAGTGCTTTTCAACAAGCTCTTAAATATAAACTGAGTTTCAGCATGAATGGAATGTGTGTCTATGAATAAAGTGAAGTGATGTAAGGGGAACCAGACCTGGTCTTTCTTCAGGGTGATCTGTCCCATCTCTCTGTTCCCTACAAATGAGCGGGTCACTTTGTACACCCTCTCTCCTGAGCGCACGCGGATGATGTAGTTGGCTGGGAGGAAGCCTGACCTCTCTCCAATCTTACCCTAGAAGGTGAAATGCTATTGCATTAGTTCATATTAAAAATGGGAAATGTTATTCCCACTGTATTAGTTAAAAATGGGACTGTGTGCATTTGGGTGACTCATTAGTAAACAGCTAAATGTGTGAACAACCAATGACAAGTCTTTCAAAGAAATAAAGTGATAATTGTGAAATGGCAGCAGTCGCTATTACAGCTTCATGATGCTGGTCACTGTGAGAGGTGTATGTGAGTGTGAGCAGTCTCATGGTTCTAAATTTTCTCTCTGAGTGTATGTGTGTGTGTGTGTACATGTGTGTTGAAAACTTACCCTCCACCACTCCTCATTGGAGTCATCAATCACAGTGATTCGGTCTCCAGGACTGAAATACACACCACGTACACACCATACATAGGTTAGGCATAAGCCATGGCTTTTAAATAGAAAAAGCTTTGGGGGACTTTAGAGTACTGTTTCCAGGAGAGGCACATTTTTAAGACATAAGAAAAGTATCTGGAAAGCACTGGTTAATTCACAGAATGGGCATTCTATGCTAACAGGGAGATGTGTCATCTGTGTCTCTTCATGACCTGCCTCTGTGGTCTCCATTGAGAATTCACAAAAATTAACAAGAATAATGGATTCATTCATTAATTGTTAGTTTCATTAGGATGTTCAATCATATTTTTATTTTTGTGCTCTTGGTTTTTTCAACACTGAAGAATTAATGTTTTTCATTGCACATACAAGGCATAATGGCAGACACAGATGAACTTAAAGGCAAAGACAGACAAATGTCACAATGTGACCAACTGGCAAATCTAAAGTTAACGAGAGGGGAGGTGAGGAGAGGAGAAGAAAGTGGGGGAGCGGAGAGAGATAGAGCAGAGAGATGTGAGTGACTTTTAAGACGGGGAATCGAAACTGACTCACTGCAGGTCTAGGTCATCTTTCTCCACGGCTTTAAAGCGGTACAGGGCGAGGTAGTAGTGTGTCTGAGAGAACACGCCCAGTTTGCCAGGCTGGGGCTTCTTAGTCTGAAACACAGCATGGACACACAGGCTGGACACTACTGCCACCATCATCATCATCAACATCATCAACATCATCATCATTATCGCCATCATGGTAATTTTTCATCACAGCTTAGTCAGTCATGAATGTCCATTACAGTATTCCATGTAATCATTACTTTAAGATGAAGATACAGATGCCATCACTGAACAATGAAGCGTGACCAAATATTTATAAGAAATGTCATTGGGTGAGTGTTGTGTTTTGTGTTTTGTCATTTGCTAGCATCATCATCATCATCATCATCATCATCATCATCATCGCCCCACCTTGTCATCTGGAGCAGCTTTGTCTCCTTTCTTGTCCCCCTCTTGATTTGCTGTGAAAACACCAGTTACACCATCAGCTGTGTACTGTCACCAAAACGCTGCGGTCAACCACGAGCACATCCAATCAATTCAGTTTCACACAAGAAGAAACACCATATCTTTTTGCACACTATCTGCTCTCACATATTTTGAAATCATTTAGGATTCAGGTCTGGATGGAACCGATTGAACCAAAGCTAAATACAGCCTGTCTGGCCCTCTTCTTCAGAGCTATACAGAACACAGATAACAATTTAAACAAAGTGCCCTTACAGAGTTTAATGGTGAAGCAACAAAAAACAAGAAGAGCTCTTGAGCAGATGTCAGCTCAGACAGAGGAGAGATGCACGTGCTGGAGACAGACAGGGTGCAGAGACAAAAGACAAAGAAGCAATTTCATTCCAGCAGCACACTGATCATGTGACTCCTCCAATGCAGATCAGACTGTGTCTACAGCCACTCACCTCCCTCTCCTGACTCATCCTCTTTAGGCTGGGAGTCTTCCTCCTCCATCATCATCATCATCATCTACAGACACACACACACACACACACACACACACACACAGACAAAAGCGACTTTTACATACTCCATCTGAAGTCCCGACCAGAATTTTAAAATAATTTGAATAACTTGACATATCTGAACAGAATGGCACATGCTTTATCACAGCACCATTATCTGCTTTCTTTGCCTTTGTGTTTTGATCTCATATGACTGCAGCAAAATCATATGATAGACTCTCTACATTCTAGACATAAAACTGCATCACCTTATGCTTGTCCTCTGAACCCTTCTTGCGTTCCTTGTTGGCCATGATGACTCCTACACGTAGAGTCTCAAAGACGGGGTCAGTGCGGTTAGACTGGGCTTCGTGTCAGAGGAAAACACAGTACAGGTCAGGAATATTTTTAGGGAATTTTTATGTTTTAGGCTAATTTAAAACACAAAACCGTGTATTAACTATACTCATGTCTTAAACCGCAGGTTATTAAACATTACGTATAATCATTTACATTTATCAGATGCTTTTATCCAAAGTGACTTACATTTTGTCAACTTTCAGTTACATCAGGGCCAGTCTCCCCTGGAGCAACTTAGGGTTAAGTGCCTTGCTCAGGGGCACAATGGTGGCAGCTGAGATTCAAACTTACAATTTCGAAACTACTAATGTTAGCCAGGTTCCTTAACCGCTACGCCACCACCATAATCAAGTAGAATAAGATTGTGATGTAATGAGAAGCAGCTTGAGGAAAAGAATGGGTTCCCATGTATAGCTTTCCCTCATGGATTAAACTCATCGCAGAGAATAACCTACTAACCTTGGTTAACAGTTGCAATTTAACAGCAAAACTACAGTAATTTCCTGAATATAAGCCGCACCATGTATAAATCTCAGGTCAGTGTTTTATGCAAACTAAAAAAAACAAAAAACAAACAATCAAAGTAGAATGACAAGAAATGCATTCCCATATATAGTCCTCACTCATGTATTAACCACATAGATAATTACATTCTTTCAAAATAAATGTATTAACCTTGATTAAAAATCTGGAAATTACAGTAAACATCTTAATGTGGTGGATGTCTGGATATGCGTGTGGGCTTACAGAAAGGCAGCAGCTGGCTGACTGTGGCATTCTGCTGACTGCTGTAGAGAGGTGAGCTATATGCTCGTCTGAAACCAGGAGGCTGACAGGACCCAGGAGAGTGGAAACGAGAGCAAGAGGGAGAATTTCTTTAGTCTGAACTGAAGCACATATGATGAAGTGCAGAAAGAATGTACACTGTATTTGCTGTATGTGTTGAGCTCTTACAATTTTGCCAAAGCATCTCTGAAACTCCACATAGGACTGGCACTGGTGATGGATGTTTGTCTTGCAGTTTTTGCATCTCAGGGCAAATTTATTATTGACTGAAAGAGGAGAATCACAGAAGGATTCAGTATTTCTCCATTTGGACAGAAGCATAGTCTTGAATAAATAACTAAAGACATGTTTTATAAAATGATGACAATGTAAATAACACCAGCAAATGCTGGTTTGGTATTTGACCACGCAAGGACATGACCCAGAATTCAGCGATGTAATGTTCTTTGGAATGATTCTCATATATTCAATCAATACTCTTGATTCTATCATTCTGTCAGGATGCATAAAATTTGTGAGAGAGTAGAGTACACAGTGCATGATATATTACAAATGTTTCAAACGTCAGTGGACTGATGTAATGATATTGGATTCTTGCCCTCTGCAGACAGCCTCATTGCCTTGGTTCATAATGGATCAACCTGACCTTCAACTCAGCTCATCCATTCTCCAAAGGTGTTCAAAATAAGAGTGGCAGATGCTTGACTTACGGACAATCATGCGCGCA
Source organism: Tenualosa ilisha (assembly GCA_015244755.2). NCBI lineage: Eukaryota > Metazoa > Chordata > Actinopteri > Clupeiformes > Clupeidae > Tenualosa > Tenualosa ilisha. The sequence goes on from PYXC01002417.1 coordinate 665,618, forward strand.
CAGACGTCACAGAACTTTGGCTTCTTGCAGTAGTGGTCCTTGAATTTGTGCGGTTTGTCGTTGACTGGCTTCACCGGTTCTGGAGGAGGAGGCTCCTCCTTCTCCTCTTCCTCCACCTCTTCATCATAGATGAAATAAACCTGAAATGATGAAATAAAGAGCAGCATAAGATAGAGTCATATTGACTGATGAGATAATGCTGATTACAAGGCAAGCTTTTCTAAGAGGTTTAACATCTTGGGCACCAGTTTAATGCAGTTTAAGCAGTACTGTCTTGGAAATTTAAAGTCACAAAAAACGTCTTTTGACCAACCTAGAAGTATAGTGAAGTCTTCCTGATATATCACACGACATACACACAAATTCTTCGTCCCTGACACATCACCATTCTTTGTGTGCTTGTGTGTGTAGAATAATACACTGGCCATGTGCTATTCAGGCAACTGTAAGCTGAAACCGCAGGTGGCTGACCAGGCACATGATGTAAAGGCAGACTTACTGCCAAAGAGAAGTGGAGTAGGGCAAACCATAAACAACCAAACACTAGGCGCTTTGAACGGTCTCGGTGCTATTTGCGTTAGCAAACATACACTCATACTCACCCAAATGTAACAAATAGGAGTGTCATACCAATCCTACAAATATAGCCCAGTATTAAGGGAACAACAGCACAAGCAGAACCAAATATCCACTAATGTCAGTGACACTCTTAAAGGTTCTTAGTGTAATTTGTTTATGGTTTAAAACATTTACAAATGACCTAAAAATTAAACAACTATTTTGCACAATTAAAGAAATGCCTATGCTCTGTATTCCCCAGATGTACATTAAAGTTAGCAAGCAAACCACTTAGCAGTAGCCAAGCCTTCTTTAAGTATCTTAAGTATTTTCCACCATGAGTACTACTCTATCACAATGACAGCAAATGGAAGAGAGCAGTGTGGCCATGTAAGACAACTGGAAACCTACAGAGGTCCACATAGCTCCTTGCAACAGCATTTACTGGGTACTGGATGATTAACCATGGGAGGTGAGGTGAGTGACAGATTTTCCCACTAATGTTCTGGTGGCCCTGTGTACTGAGGGGGGTCCACCTGCCAGGCTTGGCTGCTTTGATGGAGACTTCTCTAATGATGGGCCCATTCCGGAAAACCTCTGGGAGCAGCCAGATTCAGCAGTGTCCTCTTCTCCTATCCTCCCCCCTGCTCTGCTGCAGACGTTCTATTTTCTGTTCCTCCTAACTATTATCCCCTCCTCCCTAGTGGCCATCTCAGATCATTTAAAGTTTCCATTTTCCATCAGTATTTATTTCCTGGTGTGTGTGTGTGTGTGTGTGTGTGTGTGTGTGTGTGTGTGTGTGTGTGTGAGTGTGTGTGTGTGTGTGATGTCTTTCTATTAGGATAAATAAAAGTACATATAAGAGGTTTATGAGGGTGCTATTCATCAGTAGGCCTACAGCGTAGTCAATTCTGAACAAGCCAGCCAACACTGATTATACCCAGGTTGTGACCACTCAGATTGGGCCTGGCTTGCAACCTTGAACAGTTAACAGTTAGTCTCTATATTTAGTTTTGAGACTGTAATATATCATATAATCAAAGTGATTATACATTGTAAATAGTCAATTTACTTACTAGTCCCATGTACCTGTTACAGTCAGTAGGCCTATATATAGGCTTTTTAGGTATAGGCTACTATTTTGATCCCAGATGAAAATTCATTGTCTACCCATACCATTTAGTCAATTGTGCCATACAATTTCAAAGAACAATTCTGTAAACGGTAACACTTTATATTAGCACACACAGATATGCCATTAACAAGCTGCTTATTAACATGCAAATTAATAACATTCTAGCCATTTGTTGGTCACTACAAATCACTTATTAATACCTTATTCTGCATGACTTTATTCTACCCTTAACAGACCATTAACTCAGAATTTTTTTGAATATTGACTGTTTATTTGCAGATAGTTAGTTGTTATATATGAATTATGGTATTACTTTGGTTAGTGTGGGGTTATAATACGGTAGTATAACAGGAGCAGTTATTCTCCTTCAGTTATACTGAGAAAAGATGGTCTATTCATAGGGACAAAACCGAAAGCTACAATTTCTAATCTTGTCCAAATACGTCCTAATTACATTTTTTTGATTGAAAATAACTGTTCCTGAGAATACCTGTTCCTGTTGTACTAGCACCTTATAAGCAAAGCCCCTTACATAGCAAAGCATGTTAATATCATATTTCATATAACAACTAACTTACTTACTATTAATAAACTGTAATTAGGAAGTAATACTGGTGAATATCCTTGTTAATGTTCTACTATGGGTAGAATAAGCTCATGCCGAATATGGTTTCTATTAATAAATGATGTGTAATGACTAACAAATGACTAGTACGTTATTAATTTACATGTTAATAAGCAGCTTGTTAATGGCGGATCTGTGTGTGTTAATATAAAGTGTTACCCAGTAAACTTACAGCGAGACACAACTCTCTTAAAACAGGCCTATGGATCTCCTGTTGTGCATGAATATCATTGTATTCATCGTGCACAGCATTAGCCAAAGATAGCAATCATTGAGCACAGAACTCCTCACAAATAAACCAGACCTCTGGAAAGAGCCATTGCTAAATATATGCCTTCACAGGGGTGTAGTATGGACTAGGATCCCTGAGGACGCTCACCCTCGATAAAACTTTCATTTCATCCCAGATTAGATGCTCAGAGACTCATTTGGGAAGTAATAGAGGGTCCATGGGCGAGGTCATCTTTCAAACAGTAACCATAAGCCATGCTGTGCGGGGGTGCCGAGCTGCCCTGGTGTGCGTGAAGGGTAAATTAATATTGGTCTTATTCCCTGGCTCACTCACCGTGTTGTCTTCCTCTTTCACTACATTGTCTGGGGCTGGAGGATTGTCATGGAAATCCAATGAATCCTTATCATCAAGTCTGAAACAGATGTGTGGACAACACCCAAGTTAAAATAAGCCTGTGGAAATACATTCTTCAAGTGTCAAGATGATGCTTATGAGTGGTCAAAATTATGGGTGGGAATTGTTAGGATTTTATCAATATCAGTGCCATTCTGCTCAACGGTCCAATTCTTTATCAATTAATTAGCCTGCTGTTTAGAAGTTATTCTTCACAGGATTTTAGTATCAGCACACATATAAGCCAATAATATAGCCCATCCTACTGAGGTGACAACAGCAGTTTATGAGAATAAGGAAAACCATGTAGCCTAGAGCTGTTATCTATTTCAATTTTATATTCGAAAGATCTATTGACAATGGTCTGAAAAACGTCAGCATTGATAAGAGGAATTGATAATGTCATGAGGTAATGAGGAGTACGATGTCAGTGATTAGAGGCATTCAATTCTCAGTTCTTTGTTCTCGATTCCCACCCCTAATCAAAAATGTACAGTAAAGGTGCTCATTTGCAGGTCGGCAAACAGGGGTGGCGCGAGACCCTCCTCAAATGTTGATTATATAATTAATTTGTTCTCCCTGGCGGATCCTCTGGCGGCCCTGCAGTCGATCCGGAATTTTCTATTAGTCTTTCTGATACTCTTTATCTCTCTTGTTCTGAATTATACATTTCAGTGAATCCGTCATGCAATCTGTTATGAGGTAAGACACAATTTGCGAACTGTTGGTCTGGCACACTGCGAAACAATCTTTTTGCAGCCACTAACAAAACAGGCAAGATTTATTTGAAAGATGGGCGCCACAAAAACAAGGTTATTGCTTTTGTTTGCTGTGCATGAAAACATTTGTGTTCTCCCACCTGGATATTTGTGCCTGCTCCCAGCTATGACTTTTATGACTAATTTTAAGCAATTTTCATTGAAGTTATTTATACATGTGGCTCCTGGGACCAATAAATGACGTTATATCTGATCTACATAGTGACAGTGGGCGCTAGATTTGTGATTGATTTACTACTACTGCTAATGTCTTTGAAACAGCAACATGTAATAATGGTTATTCCTATGGCCTTATGTACACTGAGAAAACTTACTGGTCATATTGGGCCATCGTGTTGCGTGCCTAGCCTTTTGGCGACACCACAGGTGTAGTGACTTCCAAGAACAGTGGAGGGCGCTGTAAGGCCATACAAAACACACACACACAGAGAGTCCAGAGATGCTAAAAATACACACGCCATCTTTCATTGTTATGCATGTCTGTCACATCGCTTCCCAGAACAGCAGCATAAGCCTTGGCATATATTTATTTAAACATATGTCTGGGTTCTTACATAATTACTCCTTACAGAAAAACTAAATACCAAACGAGTGAACAAATGGAAGCCTGAGAAATAAATGAATGAAGGGTAAGTGAACAGTGAAAACGGGCATGTTTGAAGTCGAAATCTAGGTCATTTGAAACCTCTACATGGTCAAAAACATACATCCAAGATCTGAGTCAGAGATAATTGGCCGCAAAACTGCGTCAAATGGGCTAAGTCCTAAGCAGTCTCCTGCTGCGCTGAGGGCTGGCTCAGCATGGCAGCCAGGACAGAACACACAGTGCCCCCTTCGCCCACTCAGCCTGACAATGGCTCCTACTGGAGCTGGAGGGACAGACAGACGTCGAAATGACCAGGCTATTCTGGGGGGCAATTTGATCCTCGCCGGGAGTTTAAAAGAGGAGCATTTTTGGGAGTGGTGTGGGCAGAAGACATGCCACATACTACTGTGTGGAAGCAACAAATCTTCAGCCACAATCTTGAGCATATGCCAAAGCTGTTAATTGTCAAAGTAACACTAAGATTTGCTCTGCTGATCCACGAGAAAAGCATCAGTTTGAGCATCGTGCTGAGAATGGTCTAGATGTAAACTCACAGGTACCCAGTGTCTTTACAGACCACAGCATATAGTGGAAATATTCCAGAAATGTCAGTGTATTCATTCTGAGGGCTTACCTGATTCTGAATCAGTTTTGAGTCCCACTCTTCTTAGTTAGTGGCCAGTCTGAGGGTCTCTCTCAAAGTCAAATAGTCATAAACACAGTACAACATATGCTCAGCTTTTGTTTGGTCCCAAGCGTAGGACTTTCCAAAAGGGGCTTCTTTAACAGGTGGGAGCTTGAGTGGAGCTATGTGCCCCACCCCTAAACGCGTGTCTGTCTGTCTGTGTGTGTGTGTGTGTGTGTGTGTGTGTGTGTGTGTGTGTGTGTGTGTGTGTGTGTGTGTGTGTGTGTGCGCGCGCGGGGCTGCGCAAGCGCATGCATGTCTATGTCCAAGAGTGAATGGGACAGCTGAACTCCACCGGAAGTCAGGAGGGGTAGAGGGAAGGGATTTTGGACATACCTTCAGGGAGTGACCCAAAATACAGTAAGACTGGTCTGTTACAGAAAACACACACATTTTTCATTTAAGGTTAGGTACCCACACACATGCAAATACAGACACAGATGAACAGACAGACAGACAGACACACACAGTTAAGAATGAAGACAGTAGAAACTCATCTTTTCTTGTCTTTTATATTTTTAAAAACAAACAAAAATAACAGATTAAATGGAATTTACAGTAGACGTTTGCAATCACTGTGCACTTTTTAATACTTCCTCTGATACGTTCTGCACGGCGGTCAACAAAACAAATGCAAACACAATGCAGAGGACAGGTGGAGGAGAAAGGCAGGGGGAAGGGGGAGGGGGGGGGTGGGGGGAGGAGAGGGGAGGGGAGAAGGGTCGGATAAAAAGGGGTTCTTTAACTTATCCACTGAAAAAAAAAAAGAAATCACTGTATATATATAGAATTTTATAATCCATACATCACTTATATAAATATATCGAACCAAAAAAAAATTTAACAATATTTTTCTTTAGGGGAAAAAAAACAAAACAGCGCAATACAGAAACCCACAACAGCAGTAAGGCAAACAGAAAGCCAGAGAGAGATCTGAGACTCTGAGAGAGAGAGAAAGAAACAGATTGAGTGGGAGAGAAAGAGAGACAGTTAAAAAAGAGAGAGGAAGAGAAAGCATGAACATGTGAAAGAGCAGCAGAGAGATGTAAGAAAAGGAGGGAAAAGCGAGAAGAGAGAAGAACAGAACGTGGATACTGACAGTACTAAACAATAGAGCAGGTCAGGTGAAGAGTGTGAGTGAGAGGGTGTGTGAGAGAGAGAAAGAAAGAGAGAGGACAGAGGGATCGGGAGAGAAGCCAGGAGCTGGGGGACAAAAGCAGAACTTGGCCTGGAGACAGAAAGAGAGGAGTGGGGAGGAGAGGAGAGGAGAGAAGAGAAGCGGGGAAGCAGAGTGGAGCACTGGGTTAGAGGATTAGTTGAGGTTCTGTCCAGTGGGTCCATATGTGCTACAGAACCCTGCTGTCTGACTGTGAGTAGGTGAGCGTGTGTCTGTGTTTGTGTGCGTGTGTGTGTGTGTTATTGTGCACCAGTAGTATACATGGCAACAGATACAGCTGCTCACGTGTCTTGTGTGCTCTTCAGGTTACGATTCCCAAAAAGAATGAAGAAAAGAAAAGAAGGGGGAAAGAAACCCCAAACATAAAAAATAATCTGTGTTTTTCATAATACCAGGACCAGTTCACTTCCCTTTGGATTCCTCTTCTCCCGTTTCCTGTGCCCCTCGGAAAAAAAGAAAACAGCAGTTCTCTCTGTCCACCTTTCTGCCCTTCCTTGTTCTCCCTCTCTCTCTTTCGTTCTTTCTTTCTTTCTTTCTCTCTCACACACATTCTCTCTCTCTCTCTCTCTGTCTTCACTGGGAGCTGGCTCGCTCCAGCACGCGCAGGTCATAGTTCTTTTTGGCGGCGCGTAGCTTAAACAGGCTGCCTCCGCTGTTGTTGAGTTTGAAGGAAGCGCTCTGGGCGGCCATGGTATTGGGGAACACGGCCACCACCGTGTAGAGGTGCGCCGGGTCGTTGCCGTCCCCCTTGCCCCCGGCACTGAGCCCGGACCCCGAGGGGCACCCGTGGCCCGGACCTACTTGCCCGACTGGTGGCCCTCCCCGCGACTGGTGCTGATGCGGCGGCGGCGGCGGCAGCGGCTGATGGTGCGGCTGCGGCTGCTGCTGATGCTGATGTTGGCTCGGGCCACCGTGCGGCTCTTTGAGCCACTGGATCTTGGCACCGCACAGGGAGAGCTGGTTGAAGAGCTTCTCGGCCTCCGGACGGGTGATGCCCTCGGGGAGATCCGTCACCTCCAGCACCCGGCTCACCACTGAGCGACGGAGAGAAAGAGAGAGAGACAGAGAAATAGAGAGAGAGATATTAGAGGACAGCACTGCTCCCAGTATCTATACAGCACTCTGTATTTATGCTAATGCTACACAACTATGTGTTTACTGTATGTCACGCTAACCTTCACGCTTTGCTGCATAGGTTACCACTCATTTCACTCAACTTATTTTTCCGTTCTGCTTACAAGTGAATCCATGATTGCATGTGTATGTGGCATTAAGTCATGATAGCTAGTGTGTGTGTGAAGGAGCGAGTGAGAGAGACTGAGAATGTTGGTATGTGTATTTACCAGTGAGGGGACCTTACCTACGTCAGTGGTACCCAGGTCTGTGGAAGCAGACTTGAGGGTCTGTTTTTTGCCTCGAGCTCCGTGCTTCATGACCCCTTGGCCCTGTCAACACAGAAATCAATCACAAGTCAACAACAAAAAAGGTTTGACCAGTGCATATACAGGTGTGTATACACACACACACACACACACACACACACACACACACCACACACACACACACACACACACACACACACACCACACACACACACACACTCCATTTGTAGCAGTGAGTGTAAAGCACAGAAAAGCACAGGTTTAGGACTACACAGCAGACATGGGTGTCACGTGTGGTGCCACCAAGCAGAGAGCAGAGCGACGCCTGCAGAAAGCAGACACACAAAGGGACAAAGAGGCTGTCGGCAGACTATGAGCGATTAGGAAAAGAGTGTGTGTGTGTGTGTGTGTGTGTGTGTGTGTGTGTGTGTGTTTGTGTGTGTGTGTGTGTGTGTGTGCGCGCGCACGCGCTCGTGTGTATGTGTGTGTGAGGCAGGGGTGATGCCAGCACTGATGAGTCATCCTGCCACAGGGACTGAGCAAGTAGTGCATCAGCCACAGCTGGAGGAGGAAAAGAGAGCCAGGGAGGAAGAGAGGTGGGGCGGGGCTGGTGTTTTGGGGGACAGGGGGCATTGCCAAGACCAGACAGGACATCTGACAGGGTGGCCGTGAAGGGCCAGAGCCAGAGGGGAGAGCAGACAAGAGACAAGGCAACAGGGTCGATGGAAGCCAGCAGTGAGAGGAGGACTGCTGAGCCAACACTCAAAGAATAAAGAGGAGGAGAAGGGCTGGGGGAGCTGGCAGGGGGCAGGGAGAACAAGGAACCGTCTGGGGAGATGAGGCAGAGACTGAAGTGAGGAGAGAGGAGAGAAAGAGAGAGAGAAAGAGAGAGAGTGCTTGTGTGTCTTCGTGTATGAATGAGTGTGCACAAGATAGCAAGAGAGTGTGAGTGAGAGTGTGTGTGTGTGTGAGTGTGAGTGTGTGTATATAGTATATCACAAAAGTGAGTACAGCGCTCTCATTTTTACAAATATTCTGTCATATCATTTGATGGGGTAACGCTATAGAAATGAAACTTTGATACACCTTAAAGGAGTCATCGTACAGCTTGTATAGCAGTATAGATTTACTTGTCCTCTAAGAATAACAGCATGCAGCCAGACATAAACAACAGACAGCAAAAGTGAGTACACCTTACAGCAAATGTGTCCAAATTGTGCTCAAACTCAATATTATGTGTGTGTGTGTGCGTGTGTGTGTGTGTGTGTGTGTGTGTGTGTGTGAGTGAGAGAGAACCTGCAGAAAGATGGGAAGAATGTTAAGAGAGTTGCTGAGGAGGGAACACAAATGAGTGTCAGAAGAGACATTAGACAGAATGAGAGAGAGAGAGAAAGAGAGAGAGCGAGCGTGCAAGCAAAGGAAACTGACTGCGTGGATGAGTGGATGGATAAATGAATGAATGAATGAATGAATGCGTGAATAAGTGTATGAGTGAGGCAGAGATCACTGACCTGATGGGAGCTGTAGGAGGACTGGTTGTGCATGAGGGGCGGGGGGCACAGGCTGTACTGCAGCGGCTGCCCCAGCAGAGAGTAGCGCCCATCGCCTGCGCGCACAAACGTACGCACACACACACACACACACACATACACACAAACGTACGCACACACACAAACACACACACAAAGAGGAATGAGCTGATAACCTGTTTGCGTATATATAGTCTATATGTTGTCTATATATACAATTTAAATGGAGGGAGTGAGTTCACTGTATATGACAGAGAGGGCTTCGATGTTGGCATACACCAACAGGTGGAGGAGGCGAGAGAGAATGTGGGCAGATCATAGCAGAAGCGTGTGCATCAAACCGAACTTGCAGGTGGATGAGTAGATATGTACAGCAAGTTACAGCGCATGAATGGCTTTGTGTGATTCTCTACACGAGAGTACAGATGAACCTGTGTTTGTCTCTGGTTGGATGTGTTTATCTGTGTGTGTGTGTGTGTGTGTGTGTGTGTGTGTGTGGCCCCAGAGTAAAGAGAAGAGGTGATGAAATAATCTTTCCTTTCTTGCTCATATTTAAGTCATGAGAGCTGGAGGGGAAAGCCGAATGCCCCTCAGGTGGTGAGGTCAGCGCTGCTGTCAGGTAATCCTGGCTCAGGCATATTACGACTTAAATAACACAGGGATTACGGCCTACAGCGTGCATGTGAGAGACAGCGCTGCATACAGAGTCTTCGGGACAGAGAACGGGCCATTATGAAGAGGCAAAATGTTTTTGTGTTAAGGATTTATGAGAAGGGCTCATGTCTGATGGCCAATAGATCACAAGAAGCTGGTCTTAAGAAGCCTGAAGAGCATGTACATACATGTACACACACACACACACACACACACGCACACAAACTATATAGGTAACAGTAGTGGCATATGAGAGAAGGGTACTGGTTGTGGCACGACAAATCATAAGTGTCTGCAACAAGTGCCAGCTGAACCAAGATCAGGGTCAGTCGGTTAGTGTTTCATCAGGTAAGATCGTGTGTGTTTGTGTGAGGGAGAAGGGGAGAGAGTGTGTGTGTGTGTGTGTGTGTCTAAGCGCGAGTTGCCAGTCCCTGGTGATAAATGGGTTAGTGTCTCAGTGTGTCAGTGCATTTGGATGAGGGCCAAAGCCAACAGGAGCAGGTCAGCTCAGTGCAAGAGCCACACAGGGGCACTTAAAGACGGGTGGTCAGGCCACACGCTCTCTCTAACTCTCCCTCTCTCTCACACACAAACACAACAGGGGCAGAGTAGCGTGTGCATGTGATCTCCAAGGACTGTAGTTTCAATGGCATCAAGGATACCTCTGGGTATTTTGTTTGCTTTAGATAAAGCAGTGTGTTTTGTGCTGACCAAACAGCAGTGAGAACACGTGAACGTGTGTGTGATTTTATCAGGTGAAAGGTCGTGTTGTGCTGCCATTTTGTCATCACAAGTCACAGTGACTGGGTTCATGCTGCAACACTGACAGGGGCTGACATTTCTGGAGGGAACATGCAACCATTGGTAATGTTGCATTATGTGTGTGTGTGTGTGTGTTAGAAAGACTGTATGACACACTGGGACCAAATGGTGAACAGAACGGGCTCATCATTAGCCAGGCATGGGCATGGGGAGCGTCTGTTCTCTCGTAGCAGCGGCGGACAGCCAGGGCCAGCTAGAGGGCGGAATCTTCCGGATGAGTGAGCCCAAGACGAGTGAGAATGACGAAGAGCGAGCTCTGTTTTTGTAATCACGCCTGCACTCTGACCGCATCGTCACGCGGAGGGACGAGCCGCCAGGATATCGCATCTCACCCCACGACAACAACAGTCGTCACAGCAAAAGATGAAGTGGGAGCAGAACAATATGGCCTACAGTCCACTGTGGTGTTTACCCGGGAACTTGATCTTTTTACATACACATTAATCCAACACTTACCGTACCATGTACAATGTGCCACAGGCAAATCAGAACTTACTGTATAAAGCATGTATTACACATACGACATACAGACAAAGATCTGTACAAACAAGATCTGTACGAGATGGGGTGAATGTGTGTGTGCGAGCGTGTGAGTATCTTCAGTAACCAGACATGTCTTTGTGTGTGAGAGTATGTGTGTGAGTGTGTGTGTGTGTGTGTGTATACCTTGTGCGGGTCCTCCAGGCCGGGGGAACTGGGAGATGAGGGGCAGGGGGCCGAGGCCAGGGCACACGCTGCTGACGTTACCCGACGGGGACGGGGTGGGAGACTGGGTGGGGGAGGCCCCGGGGCTGCTCAGCTGATTACTGACCTGCAGCAGGGACATGGAAAACACCACAGAGGGGACCACGGAGCATCAACACAACACAAGTTAGGCTCCCGTTGCACTGATACACAAACAAATGACAGCTCTAAGCAGCCTAGGTGCATAAAAGGTTTGTGTACGACAGGTTTTGTGTCGCTCATGTTTTTTTGGCTCTGTTTATTGCCTAAACCTAATAATAGCACACACAGGTTGTCTGTTAAAACACGTTATGAACATAGAGAAGGCGTAATTGTAAAATAAGCATATTTAGCATAAAATTTAGTATATGCCTTTTTGGCCAATGAATTTCTTTTCTGTGCACTACCTATTGTATTTATTGTAAGGAAAAATAATGACTTAAATATTACTACATCATAGTGAAGCTTAAAAGTGAGCAGAGATAACATTTAAGTGGAGTATTTGATCACAGTGGCTGATATGGGGTTAAAGAGCACGAGGCGAGAGTCTGTGTGTACACTGATGTGGCGGGGGTAGGTGGGGAAGAGACAGTGTGTGTGTGTGTGTGTGTGTGTGTGTGTGTGTGTGTGTGTGTGTTGTGCCTCACCTGTGGACTAGAGTCCGGCTTGTAGAGCTCTGCAGGCTTGCTGGGTCGTTGCTCCAGGCTGAAGTACTTGCAGGTGTTCCACTGGACCATGGGGGGATTCTGGGTGGGCTGGGGTCCGTTCGGAACACTCAGTTGCATCACCATGACCCCAGGCCCGGGAGGTGGTACACCTGACACACACATCACAAGCAAAGTATGAGTTAGCTTTCTGATCTTCTAATTTTTTTTTTTTAAAAAAGCTTTGATCATCCCTGTGGCCAGAGCATAAGGAATATATAAAGTGGGGTAGTGGTAATGGACAATTATGGACGTGAGCAAGACACTCCAGTGGGCTCAACACAAATACGCACCTGAATATTGCTGCTGCATCTGCTGGGGGTTGCAAGGTGCAGGGGACTGGGTGATCTGGTACTGCTCGGAGCTGGGCGGCTGCAGATAGCCCACCGACGGACTGTAACACAAACACAAACACAAACACACACACACACACACACATACACACTCACAAAACTGAGCCAATGGGAATTCCTGAAACACTATATGGAGTACACTCAACAGCATGGGTTATATGAGGTGTAGCACATGTGTGAAATTGCGTGTGGTTTTGACTTGCTTAGACATGTGCTGTGTGGCCTTGGTCCATAGCGACTGACCTTGTAGCTTTGAGTCTGTGTGAGGGTATGTGTGTGCTTGTTTTTGTGTATGTGTGGAGGGGGTTGGGGGCTGGGCTGTGGGGGAGACAGCAGGACTGACCTTGTGCTGTTCTGTTGAGTGGGCGTGAGGACACTGTAGTACACTGGCATGGCCGTGCCTGGCATAGGCCCCTGCACCGACTGAGTGGCGGGCACCATCACTGGCTGCTGGTACTGCTGCTGCACCACCGGCTGGCTCTCATTGGCCACGGGCACCTGGCGGAAGGAACACCACAGGTTCCCATACCACTAACGCATCTCCATTCCTTTTCAATACCAACACCATGGCACCACTGCCAAAACAAATTCCTATTCCATTCTGACACTAGTCAAGCCATGGTACCCACAGGCTCTCGTCAACCACTCTCCTTAGTGGACGTACCTGATAGGAGGGCATTGGGGGATACTGGACCATCATGCCTTGCATCTGGCCTCCCATGTTTGTCCTCTGGGAGTTCATCATGGCTGGGTTCTGGGGCTGCTGCACTCCCATCATGTTCTGGTACGCAGGCTGCTGACTGGGCATCATTGTCTGGATACCAGCTGATGGAGTACCAGAAATCAGAGTTATTTCTTAGGCTTCGCCAGTCGGATTGCTTTTGGACTGAAACATGTAATTTAGCTCTATAGAACACCCAGATCCTTGTCATTTTCTTATGATAAACACCCATCTGTCATGTCTACATAAAATGAATCATGACAAACTTTATTGTCCTGCTTTGGGCTTGAAATGCACAGTCAGAAATAGCTCAGTAGAGAAAGAGGGAGAGAAAAAGGGCGAGAGAGAGAGAGAGAGCAGGAGAGAGAGAGAGAAAGAGACATAGATAAAGAGAGATAGAGAGAAAGACAGAGAGAGAGGGAAAGGGAGAGAGAGAGGGAGGGAGAGAGAAAGGGAGAGAGAGAGAGGGAGGGACGGAGAGGGAATATGCTCGGTGAGCTGCGACTGACCAGTCTGCTGTGCCGGCTGGGGCATGGGCTGAGCGCGCTGCTGGGGGTAAGACACCTGGTGAGACATGGGCCTGTACTGCTGGCCTGAGCTGGGGTACTGGCCTGGTGGATAGTAGGACACCTGGATCTGCAGGAGAGGGGGGGATGGAGAATTAGAAAGACCAGTATAGAGCATGAGGATAGAAATAGTGGTAATGGGATGAGCTCGTAAGAGAAAGGAAAAAAGAGAGAGAGAGAGAGAGGGAGAGGGAGTGGGAGTGTTAGTCCCAGCAGAGCACATCTGCAGTGAGCTCTCCACCACAGAGTTGATGATGCTTGCACATAATGCACATCAATACAGGCTTCACCCACAGTGGGCCCACTCCATATACACTCTTCATGATTATACATACATACATACATATATACATACATACATACACACACACACACACTCTCCCAGGCCATGTAGAACTACATGAAGACAGGAACTTGTCTACCTTTCTGAGCATGTATGCCTGATTTGTATTTTTTATAATCAAGCCAACTCACAAACATTTGATCCACTAGGCTGTAACATTACACAAAAGGCATATTCACAATCTGGCATACTGTATACAGTTAGCTGTATAAGGCACATTACAATCTGGGATACTATATATGGTCACTGTATAAGGCACATTACAATCTGATATACTGTATACGATTCGCTGTATAAGGCACATTACAATCTGATATACTGTATACGGTTCGCTGTATAAGGCACATTACAATCTGATATACTGTATACGGTTCGCTATATAAGGCAGGCCTCCCCGCCTGCTTCCCCCTTTACCACCACACTCTGCTCCAGTGGTGCCCTTGGCTTGCTCACCAGGCCTTGGGTGTGATAACAATTGTGCTTAAGCGAGTGAAATCCGCCCCATTCTTCCACATCAACCCCAAAGAGGTGGAGCAGAGAATCGATGGCCCCACAGTGGTGTGCCCCTCGGGGCTTTCAAATGAAGCCCATATGGATCAGAGCGCTCGATGCAAGCCGCCCCCGCTCCACCGCAGCGGGGCCGCATGGTGCTCCAGGAAGAGCCAACTTCACAAGACACCAGCCGGAGTGAGAGAGAGGGGGAGAGAGGAGGAGAGAAAGACAAAGGGAGGGAAGGGAGAGTGAGAGAAAGAGTGTGAGAGAGGGGGAGAGGGGGAGAAATAGCAAGGAAAGCACAAGAGCCGGCTGAGGAACTTCACAGCAGAGCCCCCCCATCGATATTTCCCACACTTATATGCTTACGCAACGGCAAAGCGACACACACACACACACACACACACACACACACACACCACACACACACACACACACAAACACCTCCTTCTTGTTTGCTTAATTTTCTTCCCGCTCGCTTTCCCACTTCTCCCCTCCCTTGGCAACAAAAGACACAAAAAGAACACGAGAGCACAGATTATGACATTTAAAAGTTTCCTGGAGAGACCCACACAGAGAAGAGGTGATGAGCCCTGGATTGAACTCATTCAACCCCCCCCCACCCTCCGCCCCCGCCCAGGAGCCAGAAATAGAGAGATCCGATACGCAGCCACGCCAGTCTGGACTGTCCTCAAGCAGACAGCAAACAAACAATGTGGCAACTCGCTCCCATGCGATGTAATGTCACACCACTATGAGCCAGCACAGCAGAGAGAAGCTCTTGGGAGCATCAGCGACTACCCTACCCCTACTACACTCATCAGCAGTCTCTCTCTCTCTCTCTCTCCCCTCTCTCTCTCTCTCTCTCTCTCTGTCTCCTGTTCTCCTCTCTCTCTCCGTCTCCTTCTGTTCTCACACAGTTCCAATCAGACAGAACTAGACTGAGAATCAGAACCAACTGCGACTGTGAAGCACATCCACTCCCACAAGACCACACTTTCTGCCTGGCCACACTCTACACCTTACCTAGGCGTGTGAATAAGGGCCTCTGACTGCATGACTGCTGTTCTTCCTGTGCTCCACATTGCAAGGCTTAACATGCAGCGAGTGCTGAGGGCATGCAATAGGAGAGGCTTTAAAAAAGGGCTTCCTCTGCTTGCCTTCACAGGAAAAGAGTCAACATGGCATATGTGTCTGACTGTGGATACAGGTTCAGTGCTCTGACTCCTGCTGAGAGAATGCTTTCAAACAACTCTGCTGGCAGCTGAGCAGAGCAAGCAGAGGCTTACTTATGTTCAAGGTAAACTTGCATGTTGTTATGTTTTTTAAAGTCCACAATCCAGGATCCTTTAGAGTCTCTAGACAGGTACAGTGTAGAAAGGGGTGGAGGGGTTTGGGATGCCAGTGAAGGTGCGCTCTTACCTGCTGGGGGGGAGGGGGCTGCATATAGCCCTGCGGGGGTGGTGGGGGCTGCATGACGGGCTGGGCAGGCGGAGGCGGGGGAGGCGGTGGGTGTGTGTGGGCGCCGCTGGGCTGGTAGCCGGAGGGAGGGGGCATGGGCTGGGCCGCGGGAGCGGCCATGATGTAGCCGGTCTGGGGTGGGGGTTGATGGGCGAGGACGGCGGGCGCCGCCTGGTACATGGGCGGCCCCTCAGGATTCTCACTGGAGCCCTGGCGGCTCAGGGTCATCTGGCCAAACTGGGGGGTCAGCTCATCACCCTGGTGGACGGGAGAGAACGGAAGAACAGAGACATGACAGCACTATCACACACACTGGCACATTAACATGGTCTACATGCAATAACCCTAACAGATCTTCATAAAACTACATTACTTGCATGATTGCAGCCTTTTATTTCAGCACAGCGTGCACAGCCTAAATGATCCTATATCATCTACAGACACCAGACACTGCACATCACAACACATAAAAATCACAATAAATCACAGTCATCTCATGCTCAAAAGGGTCTATATCAGTTACAGAGGACTTGGAGGGATGACTGAGGTGGTGTACTGTGCCCCCATCGCACCGCGAGTTACCTTACTTGTTTGTGATGGGATGCTGAGTGGTTAGACAGAGAGAGAGACGGAGGGAAGGAGGAGAAAGAGGAGAGAGCAGGAGAGAGAGAGAGAAAGAGGAGAAAGAAGAGAGAGCAGGAGTGAAGAGAGAGAGAGATGGAGGGAGGAGAGAGCAGGAGTGAGAGTGAGAGGAGAAGAGAGAGGAGTACCATGTTGTACTGCTGGGGAGGAGAGACGGGCAGAAGGACCTGGGGACAGGAAGGGCTGGAGTAGGAGACAGCCTGTGGAGAGGGCTGCAGAGAAGCCACCGGCTGAGAGAGGGAGAGACAGAGCAGGAGAGGGAGGGAGAGAGAGAGATGAACGAGAGAGTAGTGAGAAAGAGGTGAGTGAGTTAAGGAAGATAAGAGGAATGTAAAAGAGAGAGGTAGAGAAGGGAGGAGAGGAGCAAGAAATGTAAAAAGAAGAAAGTATAATAGTAGCCAGCAGGAGGCAGCAGAAAAGGAGGAGGTGCAGAAGAGAGGGAAGGGTGAAAGAGTTTGTTATTATTATTTGTTAGCTAAAGAAGAGGACAAGGACAAAGTAAATAATATTATTTACTTCAGAGCGGTTGGAAAGTGGAGGTAGCAGAGGATTTAACAAACAAGTTACAAGGTATAGCTTGCTATCCCCTCCTCCTCTCCCGCACCCATCTAATCCCAAAGAGACCAAGATGCCCACCTGGCCCATCATGTGATTGCCCATGGGGTGCTGAGTGGGCGTGGGCAGCAGGGCCTGTTGGGGTGGGGGAGGGGGCGGCTGGCTCTGCTGCTGGGGTGGGTTGGACGGGCACGGGAGCAGGCTGCGGCCCGTTTGGGGGGCGGACACCGGGGAACACACGTCCAGGGTAGCCGGGGGCAGAGCTGCCAGAGGGAGGGAAAAAAAACAGGCAAGTCACGGCAAAAGCACATCTGAGACGTGTTTAGGCGTTTCTTGAAAGGCTACGGTGACTGGTCGAGATATCCACTGAAGTTAGCATGCAAAACATGCCTCGCCTATAACATCACGGTCTACTACTCATGACTGCTGTATTAAACTCAGTGAAAGTGAATGCAAAACACCGTTCAAGGCGAAGCAAAAGCAACCCATGAAAATGCTACACGGCTTAAGTGTTAAGCGTCCTCAGGTATACTGAGCGCAGCGAGTACACCTGTATCCATTCATAATATAAAAGCATATCCACACTGTGAGTTTGGCGGGACGGCGGGCAGGCAGGTGTTTCGTACCAGTGCGGGAGCCCCTGGCGCTGCCCTGCGAACCCTTGCTGCCCAGGCTGTCCCCGCGCGACAGGATGGAGATACCCGAGAAGCTGCTGGCCTTGGTGACGGGCGGGCGAAGTGTGCGGTTGGAGCTGTCCGAGTCGGTGCTGCTCCACGGCCGCGGCTCCAGACACTTCATGTCGCTGTCCGTGCTGCTCTGCCTGCTGCTCGATGCCCGGCTCGAGCTCTCGCGGTTCCCTCTGATAGAGAGAGAAAGCAAGAGAGAGGGAGAGGGAGAGAGAGAGAGAGAGACAGAAGAAAAAGACAGAAATAGAAGGACAGACAAGAAAGAGAGAAAAGACAGGGCGAAAGCAAAGGAGGAGAAGAGACAGAAAGAGACACAAAGATGTCGATACAGATGCCGGAGAAATAACAGATAAAGACAGTTTAAAGAGAAACAAGGGATGCAAGTACAGACAGAACAAAATGGGTGTTAAAGGAACAAAATCAGAGCCAAACAAGGAAATGATTGACAGGGGCAGATAAAGAACAAAAAGGGAGAGAAAGACGAAAAAAAGATAACAGCAGAGGACAGAGAGGGTGCAAAGAGGAGAGAAAATGAAAGGGGGAGATAAGCAAAGGCAAATGTTCACAGGAAGGAGAAAAAAAAAAAAAAACAAAAAAAAAAACTCTCTAAGGGGCTCTGAGGGAGAGTGAAGCATTCAGCACAAATACCAACAGCTCTTTCCAACACCCCATTCCAAGCAAAAGGGGAAAAAAACAAAAATCACAATCCAATCAATGCAGACATCCCAGCACCAGCACGTGTGCACACGCACGCACCCCGCGCACACACACCAACACACACCACACACCACACAAAACACACACACCAACACACACACACACAACACTCACTGAGAGTAAATCCATCAACTCCAATACCACTGCAACTCACCTGGAGACACACGCACATACATACACACATGCAGTTAGAACTGGTGCTGTGCAAGTCCATATGTAGATTTACTTAGATCATTTCCCAAAAGATAAATCAGACATAAAAATGGACAAGACCATTAACAAAACAAGCCGTTGACATTCTAACACACAAAATACAAATTATATCTACATACACACAGATCTCACATTGTAGAAAGACGACAAACACACCACCATTTTACACACAATGCAGACAACATATAAGCACATAATAAGACAAACACACTTCACACAAGTAGACAAACTCTCACATCAAAACTATGAATGCCAAATGAGCACACAAATTTTGATTCATTCACAACAGAAATGTACAGTTTGACAAATACAGTATGTAAGTGCGACAATACATCCTAGCCAATATTTTCTTATGAACGTAACAAGAAACATGGTCTCTACTCCAGCAAAAGGACATGTATCTGAACACATAAGCCTTGCTGTAGATGCTCAGACATTTCATGTGACGGTCACTGTAGATCAATTTCTCTGTTCTTGCCATTTGGGGAATAGAACAACCACTGGTAACACCTTATGTCATGTTCAAAGAGGACGTCACCATGATCAAAGAGGTGCTATATTTAGCGGATAATAAGCTCCGAGTATCCCATCACCACAGACTCAAAAATGCACGCTCCTGCGGTACGTGGTTGCAACAAAAGGAGTACTCTCTCATTTGTGCGACATAACTGCACAGAGAGCAGTCTGAACTTTGTCAAAATTTTGTTTTCAACTGTCCTCTCTCTCTGTACATCTATTTGCCTAAGCTTGCATAGAAGGATTGGGGAGGGGGGTAGGGAGGGAGGGAGGGAGGGAGGGAGAGAGAGAGAGGGAGAGAAATGGAGAGACTGTAAGGACGTATTGATGCATGCCTGCTACTGCTGTGCCTCAGATGGTTTCATCTCCCTGCCTGCCTGCCTCCATCCCTCCCCTGGCGCTGTGAGGTGAGAGACGGAAAGGGGAGAGTGTGTGGGATGTGCTCAAATTGAGCTCATACTAAAAAAAAAATTCCAAGATTGGAGAGGGGAGAAAAATCCACCTGCCAGTTCGTGAGCGGTGTGTCTTTCTCTGTCTCTCTTGCCTGTTTCTTTCTCTCGGTGTGTCTGTCTCTCTCTGCATTGTTTTTTGAAGGTGGCAATGTCTGATGAATTTTTCAGTGGGTCTGTAATTAATGGATGAGCTATTTTAAGCGAGCTGTGCTGCCTATTTTAGGGGAGGGTGGTTCTAACGATGCAGATGAGAGCGGGAAAGAAAGAAACAGAGATGAGAGATAGAGAGAAAGAGAAAGAGAGAGATGGAGGGAGGGAGGGGAGGAGGGCATACATAGAGTGGGGTAGGTAGATGAGCAGAGAGATTTCCTTCTACACAACATGTCTGCCTCCTCTTCCTTCTGGAAGCCATCTCACAATCAGACATGCTAATGATGATCAAATTTTCAAAAGGTAAAAATATATATAACACATTAAACTCACAAACTGACATTTACACTACTTAAACGATGACCTAATTCATAACACCAGTATATCTACATCAAGATTATTAAAACATCCATATTCCCATCATACATCTAGGTGGATGCACTACCATTATCCCCACAGTAGGCTGCACTGTTTCTCAATCTGCTTCTCTGAACTGCAGGCAACAGTCCAACCTGGAAACCTCCTCACCTGGCTCCGCAGTTCAACTGCAATCTTAAAGCAACCGCTCCTTACACGCTACTGGTGGTAGACTGGACACGGACGATAATAATGGCACACCACTACCAGCTAATAGGCTAATTTTGGCAAATTATAGGAAAGTTGGAATAATATAAGACGTCAAGGTCTCATCATTAGAGGATGGAAAAATCATTATGCAAACCCGTTCAAGTGTTGCTTAATTTTAGTATAATAAATAAATGGAGTATTTGATTCTATCTATGGCACTAATCCCAATCCGAATAAAGAATTAACTGGTACGATTGGTTGATTTGTGAGTCTTAAAAGGGCTTAAAAGGGCACTGAAACGGAAAAAAAAAATCAATAACACATTTTTTATCAAAAATGTAAAGACGTGAAGTTCAAAAAATAATAAATAGATTAAAATATATCATTATTTCCAAACCTAAAATTAGCATCCATTTGTATCAAAGCTGCAGCAAACGTTCGATTACGTCAGTGGCATGGTACGATCATAGACTGTATACGATAAAATGTATGCCTACATAGAGCAAACAGGCGGAGCAGAGTCATTGCACGTACTAAAAATGAGCAATATTGAGTGTGTGAACAGTGAATTGAAGTGACAGTGAAGTCTTCTCCCTCACAAGGATCTTCTTTATGAATAAAATCACGCAGCCTATTTTTCTTTTAGATTTTTCTTTTGGAATCTTTTGGATAAACTCTTCAGTGTTCATTTATTAGCGTAGCGATGATAAAGAGACCGCGGATATCATGATAACTTCGGTCTAAGTTACTGGAAGTTTTCGAGACCCACTGTAGTCAGTTTTACTTACATTATAATTATTTATTATTATTACTATTTAGCAAAGCATTAGCTGTCTGGCTAGTCATTGATGGTATCGCAGGTGTTCGTAGAAATATAATAAAAAAAAACATAATTTGTACGTGTCCGTGAAGCTTGTCATGGTTTGTAACTTTTTGCTTTAGTTTGCTTTGTCGTGAATCGTGTATTTTAGGTCTACCAGCTGGTTGCCGTTGCAGCTGAACCTACGAGCTAACATCTCGTCTCTGCCTCTCCCCCTCCCCGTTATGCACCACCCGCTGCTCGTAAAACCCTGCGTCGGTCTGTCAGTTTGCATTGCACTGTGGCCAGATAAGTCAGTTCAGTATTCCCTCATCTATTTTTTTCTTAAACCTTATATTTCAATGAAATGTATGGCTAAGTTATTTGAGGTTTGAAGTGCTGCACATTCAAAATCACAGGGCTAGCTCGTTCGATGGAAGTGGTTCATAACTACGTTTTTAAAACATTTAAATATCTCTTTACATTCACTAGCTTTCAATTTTCCGAAGGAGTGAAAACATACACATATCAGTCTACTTTGTGTCCTAGGGCTGACTTGACATTTTATGAGGACGGTGTACACAAATACACAGGTTTTCTTAATGCCTTAGGGCTGGAAACAAGTGGGCGGCAGCAAGATCTATGGAAGCAATGAATGAAGCTACCTCTCTTAAATATTTTAAATAGTAAAGGAAATGTACAAAAGCATTTGCTATAAAAGTTAAATACTAACGTAGTCAGACATGATTTCATCCAGCAACGTTGACTGTGTGAAGTTGCTAGCTGAGAGGGCTACCCAGTGTTAGGCAGGCTACTCAGAAAATGTAGTTAACTAAGTTACCAGTTACTCTACATCAGATGAAACCTCACTACAAGAAAGCTACCTGAAGACCTGAAGTAGCAAGCTAAGTTACAAAAAAATTGCAGAAACAGTTTAGCACGTGTGAAGCTACTTTACTACTAATTTACAAAAAGGCCAATAAATAAATGAAATGATCCAACCTTCAGCTAAGACTCTATTAGCGGCCAAGCAGATCTCTCCAATAGACATACAACAGTAACTCACTAACAGTAAGTAATTGTACTTTTATATTGGTAAAAAGTTTTTAAAACAATATTTTTTGGTGTTATTTCCGCTTTCTGTGCCCAGGATCGAATATATGGGAGAATAGTTTGTAGCACATATGGGAGAAAAGTTTGTATGTGTATACTTTACTGGGTCCTGAAAAAAGCCTGGTTTCTATATGGTTTTACAGTATTTCTTATGATGCCTACAGCATTTTGCACTACAGTTTTCTACTATATAATTCTTTGTAATATGATTATACTATTGAAATTTACTATAATGTGCACATGTGAGTGATAAGACACAAAATTGATTTAAATAAATAAATTGATTTTTAAATAATGGCACCTCTCATGTCACAAATGCATCACATTATTGTATAGAACTAATCTTCCATGCATGGCCTAGATGGAAGATTTGCTGCTGTGAGCTGGTGCTCTGAAAATGTAGCTGATGGGAAAGCTACCACACTACATAGCCAAAAAATAACTAAACTAATGAAAAGCTATCAGATTCAGGAAATGGCTTCACTACAGCCACACTACTCAAAAAAGTAGATAGCTTTGCTCTTTGTCGTGAAGCTACAGCCTAAGACGGGGGCTCCAAAGGCAAAATGTGATGTGGGCTATCTACCTTTTCATCTTGATCAATAAGATTAATATTGACTGAAGAATTGCAAACTGGGACAATGCAGTAGACCTGTTTACCCACTCATTTTCAGTTCTTGAAACGCCACTATGCTCTGGTAGTTGTCAGTATGTGATGTAGCCTGATGCCAGAGACCCATAAAATCAGCTAAGAAATTCACCATAGAATTCTTCATACCATGCCAGTGACGTAATGGAAAGTTCCAAACAAAGATGTCAGCACCCATGTTTCAAAATGAACTAATTAAACTGGCTTTTCCCCCTTATAACTACTTCATAAGTTCTAAGTACCTTGCCAATAGAGACAGGTAACACATCTGTCATGTCACCTTTACTTTTAATTTCATTTCAGTTCCTCTTTTAAAGGGAACATTGGGATTCAGTTTAAAGAAAACTCCAAAGATAACTGTGTCTTTATCCTCTCAGCAAAGTCACTTCCCATCAAGCCATACTGCTGAAACAGCATTGAGCATGAGCGAACAGCTGAGAGATGTAAACCAGAGCGGCACTGTGGCAGACAGCAGTGAATGGCTGGGAGGGCTTCATGCTGTAGCCTGTCCGTCAGCACAGGGCCACTGGGGCTCAGTGAAGCAGCGCGGGCAACCTCCGCCATGGCAACAAGCACCCGGGGGCCCCGCACAAACACACACTTAAAAAAACGTTAACACAAACACACATTTGTACAAACACACACACTCACTCACTTAATAATCATAAATGAAATAATCATACATACAAATTTAAAAACGCGTACACATAAGCATTCACACATACTGGCATACATACTAATGCGCACGCGCGCTCTCACACACACACACACACACACACACAACCCAGTGATGCTGTGTACAGCTGGGGTGATGGCCAACATCCCGAGAGGATTTAGTGAAAAGGATAAATAAATAAAAGTGAGGGAATAAACATTCCCACGAAGCAGCCATGCATGGGCCTGTTAAGCCCCACCGTGCGCAGAGCCATCGCCAAGCAGGGAAACAAGAGAAAACAACAAACCAACAAAAATAAAAACCACACACACATACATAAGAAAATAACCCCAAATTATTCGTTAATAACCACAGAAAAAACGGGCATGACAACACACATCACACCCAGTACCTAAAGATCTGCCTCCTCTTTTGAGAACTAGAGGAATAGCCTTCAGTGGAAAGTCTGTTGGGTTGCATTGGAGAGAAATGCTAGAGGTTACTGGGGGTGGGGGGATGGGGGGGGGGGGATGGGGGGGGGGGTGTATAGGGGAATGGGGGTGGGGTAGGAGGTAAAGTAGGTGGAAAGGCTGCATGGAGGGGTGTGGGGTGGTTTGGGAAGATGAGGAGATTCCACCCCCAAGGAGCGATAAAACCCAGCAACACAAAGTGAAGGGAAAAAGTATAAAAAAAATGCAAACTGAGCAGCAACAACCCCCACCCCCCCAACAAGTAAGCCCCCACAACACCCACCTCCACCGCAGTCCCTGACTCCTTTCTATTTCAACCCAGCTCAGCAGTTTGTGCAAATCCAACCCAGCCTGCACTCAGGGCTACCCCAAAGCCACTCAGGCACATCTTCACACCCTCTGCTTAAACTAGGCTAGTTGGTGGCTCCGCCAATGAACTTGCTATATACCCTGAATCTAATGCATGCAAAATCAACTGTGGCATAAGGGCATTTTAGGCAAACCTTTAACATGGGCAGTCTTAAAAAAAAACTATATCTCTCATTATTTTCAGGCTGCATCTTGTGCTGTTTGGACCAGACAGCTGTCACTTACTGAATGAATCAGCAAGCCAATGCCTGCTTGTGTGTGTGTGTGTGTGTGTGTGTGTGTGTGTGTGTGTGTGTGTCATAGAACAGGATGTGCCCAGGAGGTGTTGTTTGCGCTGGATTCTACAGGAAGTGACTTTCTGAGGGGCGATGAGCAAGAGGCCTTCTGGACCTCAGTCTGGTCAGTTAACTGTGTGGATTCTTAAAGGACTGGCTTTGCTTGTCCAATATTGACCCAACCTACAGAGTAAGAGATCTCACCGCATCCCTGAAATAATGACGCTGTTTTGTTAATTTCATCTATTTCTGATCTGATGACAAGCAGCTTCAAGTGACAAAAATGTCTTACTCATTTAATTTCTTATTTGGAAAAAAATGGCTTGAGATGAGAGAATAGGCCAAAATCTGGATACCAATTGATTGTAAGCCAGAGCATCTGGGTAAACCACCTATTTAAATGCGTCAGATATCTGGGGAACCCCACTGAGCTTCAGATTCACCCGGACACATTCATCACTTGGTTCACTTTTGCACCATCAGCAGATAGAAACCTACTACGGCTCAAAAAGCTATCCAGAAAGA
Source organism: Tenualosa ilisha (assembly GCA_015244755.2). Classification (NCBI taxonomy): domain Eukaryota; kingdom Metazoa; phylum Chordata; class Actinopteri; order Clupeiformes; family Clupeidae; genus Tenualosa; species Tenualosa ilisha. The sequence goes on from PYXC01002417.1 coordinate 690,891, forward strand.
GTGGAATTATTAGAGCGAATATCAAAGTTAGCAAAAAGGGCATGAATTAAACTGCTCCGGCTTTAAATTGGTAACACAACACAAGCTGAGAGTTGGATATTCATCTTAAAGCCAAATCCTTTATTGCCTAGGGGGAATACAGAACCCAAACAGATAAGACCAGATTTGCAAACAGAGCCACAACACACACTCTTAGATGTGTGTGTGTATGTGTGTGTGAGTGTGCCCCTGTATGTGTGTCTTCCTTTTAATATACTAAGCATTGACTTTTTCCCCACACATCACGAGCTCTAACACAAAACGTGAGCATCTCCACGATAGGGCAGGAGGCTTACCTGTTGTCGTTGATGTATCCATTTTGAGAGGACTGAAAAGAAAAGAACACCTGCACATTACGAACAGCCTTGTCGGCGCCGTTTCAGCCCCATGAAGAGCTAGCTGAGCCAAATTCCCCCCAACAAAACTCACACCCTCAAGGAGGTTGCATGAACCAATGTTTTTCCTCAGGCACCGACTCGTTTTCAGCCCTGTCACTAGCTAACCTTTCATGAGTGAGAGAGTGAGAGAGAGTCAGAGAGAGACAGTGAGCGAGTGAGATAGATAGATAGAGAGAGAGAGAGAGAGAGAGAGAGAGAGAGAGAGAACCCAAACTGAGCCTCTGGCCAAAACACAAACTCAAAAACAAAAACAAAATGACTGATGCTCCAAAAATACACCCTCAGATAGGAAAGAGTGGCACAGTAGTATTAAAAAAAGAAGAAAACAAAATATCTTTTTAATATGCAAAGAGCCACCTCTGCAGGGTGTACTTCTGTGGCTGAGACACGCTGCAAAGCACACTCTAGTGAGGTGCTAGATAAGCAAACCAACAATGCTTCACAAAACTCTCCTCACGCTCTCCATACTAAAACTCCTAATAAGAGTGCAATGGCACGGTGTAGTTTGCCATTAAAACACAGACTGCCTAATTGACTGGTACCAGCTTGACTCACTTTGACTGTACTTGCTTTTTTGCTTTTCCATTACAAAAATATCTGGTACCACCTATGTCAAGATCCAGAGTGAGACAAAATGATACTAAACAATGACGAGTAAATATTGGCTGTTGTCAGGTTTGGAGGACTCGAGTCCGACTTGTTCCTTAATTCTACGGATTTGTAACTTGATTCGGACTTGCTTACTGATGACTTGAACTTAAACTTGGACCTGTGTGTTTACTGTGTTCAGACTCGAGGAGGGACTTTCTGAGTTTTTCTCAACACTGGGCTTCAGGCTTTTTCTATACTCATATATTTCCCTAGACTTTCCCTAGAAGTTAACATAACATAAGAACAGTGAATCAGTCAAATTAATATATTCACAAAATGGCCTTGCCAACAGTGACATTACAAACAATGGGTTTGCAAACAGACACTGATTTAGCTACATCTCTCATTGTGTAGTTAGTAGCTTCAGATGAGAAATAAATGCAGATTTCACACATTGTTTTGTCTGGCACTGACAAGCATATCATCATGTTTAACATATTGGCTAAATTAGAACACATGATCTGACCATGACCTGACTACAACACTACACTACAACACTGGCAATTACTAGATGGTCGTTTTTATCATTAGTGTAGCGGTCAGTGTCTCTATTAGCCAATTAGCAAACAGCCACTTATTACAAAATGAAGCAAAATCCCTTTGATGTTGTCCAATGTAGTGATTGTGGCTACCGTATATTCCATGTTGGTGACGTAAAGTAGCTAAGAGTAGTTTGCTTTAGCATCGCTATAGGAACCAGTTACATGAAACAAAACAAAACATCTGAAACCAAACCAAGTAGAGTTGAGTCAAGGCAAGACGAGTTGAGCTAGTACCAGTCAGAAAAGGGACGGAAGTGTCCTTTGAGTTCAGCTAAGGCAGACGGCTATATATTATTTTGGGTCGGGAGAGCATTTTGAAAGCATAGTTGGACCAGAGACTCAGGGGCTGGGTCTTCTTCACTAGATTCCCCCCTTCCTCCCCCTCCACACCTACTGGCACTTACCTCACGGGCAAAGATCCGGTCTCGTACCCGCTGGTACTCCTCCTCTCGCTCCTCGATGGACTTGCTGCGCCGCCCGTCCTGCAACGGCACACGAATCTGACAAACAAACAGCAAAAGGGACATGTGAGACAGCCTAAATTAAACTGTATGTGTTTGTAGTCATGCAAGATCAGTTCAGGATATATAAAACAAGAGTGAGAGAGACCCTATGAGGCATTAAGAGGAGAAAAAGACTGCACCTGATTATCATCTTTGTCCATGCTGGCATCATCCCTTTTTAAAATGAACTTCTTCTGGAAGTCCATGTTCCTCTCGTCCTTTATGTGCTCAGAGAACCTTTGCTCAGGGCTGGAGAAGGACAGAGTGCCAAAAAAACAAACATCAGATCAGATAAGATTAATAATTAAAAAAAAAAAAAAAAAAATCAGGGCTGCTTTTCCTAAAACCATAGTTGTTAACCAAGTTAGCAGCCTTGGTGTTTGCAATGCGTTTTCCCACTTTCAGCCAACTACGGTTTTGGGCAACACATAAGAATAGTACAGTTTCCATACATATATTGAATACCTACATGCACTGATAAATAGATCTGGAAACATTTTTGAGCACTCTCAAAGCAGCATGAACATCACTGAGACACCCATTCATCCATCCATTCATCATCTTCTGAGGAACAATGCCACTGTCTAGACTCTAGTGCTTACATGCGCGTGTTGCCTGTCTTGTTAATGATAACTGCCTTGCCGGTCTGGTCCACATTGTGGTCCATACCGAAGTAGGCAGCCACCCTGTGCAGCAGCATGCGATGGTAGGAGGTCATCTGAGGAAACTTCTTGTACTGGTTACTGTGAAACAACCAACCAAACAAACAAAGATGAGATCGTGAACAGAGCTTTTTAATTCAGGCACAGAAACAACCTAGAAACAGAAGCAGTTCACAAACTGCATGCAATGGGCTTTTACTTTGTAAGCCTTTCACTTTTGTGAGGAAATCTTACAATTTGTGTTTGTACAACCAACCTGCTTGTGTGTACTTGGCTCTCTCTATGTTATCTACATTGACGCTACAGAGACATCAGGTGCTTCTTTTATCGTACATTATCTGACTGCAATTATATCTGGCTGTAAGTCAGAAATGTGATTTATACTTTTTTACACAGTCAAGCTGAATTACAGAGTCTCGGGATTAACAATAAATTGAGAACAAACATTTGATCAGCTGGCCTGACTGCTGGTGCACACATGACCTTGACTGCACAAGGCTCAGGCAGCAGCAGGTGTTCTGCTAGAGTAACAGCAGTAATAGTAATGACAGAGGAGCATACATCGCACACACGCACACAGACCATAATTGCACATCACTATTTCCCGGTCCAGGCCCTGGTGGCCAGGCGTGGCATGACGCCGCAATGCAATTAAACTATATCCACTATATTATACTATTACCACCGCCTGCTATATTTAAGCAGAACAAACAGAGCGGCTTTAAATTTAAAACAGGGCTGGGGCGTCCGCAGCAATTTGGCTCACTTGTCATCATTAATGAACTCCAGGATATCTTGTTCCAGTTTCAGCAGCATCATTCGATCCCTGTTCGAGAGAGAGAGAGAGAGAGAGAGAGAGAATTTGAGAACGCAGTGCCAACTGTTCCCAACAAAGATCAAAGAGCCTGTGTATCCAATCGTCTCCTGACTGTGAACGTGTGGCTACATAGCAATCTCCTGAGTGCCAGCAGAGAGCAGCCAGACACTTGAGGCCCTCATCACAGTATTGGCTTTAGGGGAGCCGCAGAGGGGAGGGAAGGGGAGGGAAGGACAGGGGGCGCACCTTCCCCCTGCTATTCTGTGACAGTGTGGTGTCTGCTCAAGCCTGAGCAATCAATAAGGCTGCAACATGTATACCTGGGGTTGTTTTTCAGTGTGTTGACCAAGAACTCGTGCACGTCGATACCAGTGGAGTCAGTGTACTCTTGGCTGGAGTCTGAAAGGAGGGTGAGAGAAAAAAAAAAAAAAAAAAAAGAGAGAGAGAGACAGCACTTAAAACACACACACACACACACACACACACACACACACACACACACACACACACACATTCACTCACTCTCACAGCATCGATTGCTGGTAAATTCACATCAGTCATCAAATACAGACAAGTGTGCCGAGGCTACAAGTGGAGGATTGGTCACAGCTGCCCTGACCACCTTATTCTGCTGGTGGGTTAGTTGTAATTCCACACTCCAATCTGAGAGCATTCCCATTTGAGACAGACTACGAATAGGCAAGAACCAATGAGTCATAAAGGATGCATAAAAATCTATACAACCTAAAATAAACAAATAAACAAAACAATCATAAATAAAAAGTATTTAATTCTGGCCTGGTTTATATCAGACTTCTACTGAGTCTTCACTGCTCCGTATGGCACCCATTCACAAAGGTCGGATTGAAGTCTTGAGATGGAATGACTAGGTTAAGGGCAGGGGGAACGGAGCATCATGCGGCCTTGTCTCTAATCTGCGTCAGTGGTGAGGGCTGCTAGACTGTGCGTGTCAGTCTTATTACTAATAGTCAATATAGCCTAATCCCAACCTGCAACCAGACGCGCATTTCCTGGTGTTGACATTTGCGCACGGTAAACACAGAGACACAGAGCCACGGGACGTTACCTCTTCCGGCCAGCAGATGATTAAGTGATGACGGAAATTTGTGTGTGTGGGATAAAACCAAAGCACAGTAGCACAGGAGCGTCACAGAGAGACGCTGTAAGTGTAAGAGATGGGGCTGGGGGTGGGAGGGCTCACCACGGGAGAGGTTCTTCCTCATACTCTTGTCCTTCTTCTCCTTCTCCTCATTCTCGTACTCGTCTTTGGAGGACTTCTCCTCCTCTTTGTCTGAAGGGCAGCTGATGTGCAGCTGAATTATGTCCTGCAAAAAACGCGGTTGTCAGTGAAAACATATCCACACACACACACGCACACACACACACACACACGCACGCACGCGCACACACACTCACGCACCTTCTTTGCGCTAGGTTACACAAAGTGCAATTAGGCCCATTTCAGGACTACAAAAAAAGCACTGGCTGTAGTAGCAGCCATGAGAAGTGGGGCCTGGTCAGGGTTATAACCATGGCAGTGTGTAGTAATAGCTCCACATGAGTAGCTTAAGTGCCCAATTGAAAAAAAGCCTTTATTGTTGCAGGTGCACTACTCCCATTTATTTAACAGGACAACCATCTGCACCTGAAATTAGAGTCATGCTCCATCTCAGGCCCAGACTGAAGACCATGACAGACAACTCCATTAGGATGCCTGTATCTAAAAAAAAAAGTCTAATCTTAAAAAAAAAAAAAAAACTCCAAAAACATAAACAAGAGTTTAAACGATGAACAGCACGCTGCAGACTGTGTCAATTTTCCAAAGGCAAGCAAAGGTGGACCGTGGAGAGCAATTGTACCTGAGTCTCTGGGGGTCCATCTGCTGAATATGGACTTGAGGACTCCTCACACACCGCCAGACTCCGCACCAGCTTCAGCTTGGCATTTGACTGAGAGAGAGAGAGAGAGAAGAAAGAGAGAGAAATTAGATGTGTGATGTTAAATGAATTAGACAGACACATTCTAAAACTACAAAGCACATTTACATTTAGAATCAATATAATTCTGTCTCAATCACGATATTTATTGTTTTGAAAAATCAATTTAACAAACTAAGTCAACTGACAGATACAGATAGAAACTAAAAGAACCATAGCAAACCAAATCCAGTAATGTAGAAGGAGAGAGAACAAATCGCTTGGCTGATCCCTATTTTGTTATAAAAGATGTGTCCTCTGACAACTTGATGGCAAGCCAGGTTTGGGGCCTAAAAGTTAGAGGGGCTTGTGTCTGTGGTTGACATACTTGGCGACATGGCCAACTAGAGCAGGACAGGATCTACAGTACGAGAAAACAGGTCAACCCAGAAAAGGGGTACCTCTCCTCCTCCCTCTGTCCCTCCTCCCTCTCTCTTTCTCTCATTTTCTCACTCTCTCCCTTTCTTCCTGAATCACTTCATCACTGCAGTCATAAGTGTAAACCAAGGCACTAAGGAGAAGGAAAATGGTCCAATCCTATCAGGGGAGAGAGGGGTGGGGGTAGGTGGGCGTCCACACAACCCACCACACGTGGGCGCAAACACGTGAAACGAGCACGAGCCTCCACTGCCCCTGGTTTAGAAATCCCAGAGGTAAGCTAAGTAGCGGCTAACCGCTTCTGCTTACAGTCTTCTCACCTGAGCTAACTTACCACTGCTGACAAAGAGAGAGAGAGGAGGGGGAAGGGAAGGGAGGGGAGGGGAGGGAAGGGGAAAGAAGGACAGGAGAGAGAGGGAAAGAAGCAGGGCAGATGGGGTAGGGAGGGAGAGGGAGAGAGAGGAAGGGAGGGAGGGGGAAAGGAGAAGGAGAGAGAAAGCAAGAGCGAAAGAAGAAGGGAGAGAGAGAGAGCAAGAGATAAGAGGGAGGGATACAGCTCCTAAGGCCTTGGCCTTTAGCTCAGGGTGGGATTAAGCTAATGACCCGGTTGGCTTAAGCAAACGTGATCAAACGAGATCTGCTTACCTTCGCTCTCTTCCTCCCATGGCCATGGTTCTGGGATCGCCTCTGTGGCAAAGAGCGAGAGAGAAAGAGAAAGAGAGAGAGAGAGAGAGAGAGAGAGAGGGAGGGGAGAAATGAGAGGGTTAGCCAAGAGGTGTGTCAAGTGCGTCACCGCTACAGGGATCAGCAGGCAGAGGCAGGGTGAAGGTGAACAGCCATTGCAAGACAACAATCAACAGTAGACACTAGCAAGGCAAGGGCATGATGAGATGTCAGGTATGGGCAAGTGCAGGCAGATCTTAGCATTGAAGCCTTGAAAACGACATCAGACTAGACGTCTGTAGTCGTCTACAAGACCCTCTCTGCCAACATCCACTCGGCCCCGTGTGTCTACGAAGAAAACAAATTTCGCTCCTAACGGGTGAAAACAAAAGTTTCCAGAAGCGGCGGCAGCGTGGCGTGTGAGGCACTACTGCCATTGCTCACTCCCAGTGGGGGCCTGGTCAAAGCAATGGCTCATAAAAGGAGGAATACCCACCTTGGCCCGGTGCCAACGAGGCATTAAACTTCCCGGGGCATGGCATATTGACAAATGGCTGCCTGAGAGTTACTGTAGTATGGCTCTTGACGTTTCCTGGATCTTTCCAGAGAGGGGTTTAGGTTGTATCCGCCACTACCCACACTCTGGCGTCTTTCCAATGAAGCTATAGCTATGGATCAGGCTGTGACAACTGCCCTGTGTGTGTGTGTGTGTGTGTGTGTGTGTGTGTGTGTGTGTGTGTGTGTCTAGTCATTTCAGGACACACCGATGTGACTCGTCAATGTCCTCATTATTACATAAACTAGTCAAAGTTCTGACAACCACAGCTCTTAAAACCAAAGAGCCAACTAGTTGCTACCAGTAGTTACTACGGCATAAAAGATGCAAAAAAGGTCATTTCAGCAAACCTCCTTGAGCAGGTATTGAAGTTATGGTCATTAAATGATAAACACGTAATCTAAATGATTTAAAATAGCCAAAGGGAAAAATGCTCTAATGTAAAACTTTCTCAAAATTCTGAAACAGGGTCATCATTTTTTCCCACTGTATAATGGCTCAATAAGACAACATCCTACTGTTTTTGCAGTAAGCTATTTATGGCGTTGTTACCATCACTAATGTCAGCTCATAACTAACACACAACTAATACCATGAACAGATCTGATGGGGCAGATGTCAGAACTAGGAGAGACAACGGAATTTTTCCCAGCAGCTCAGCCTACAGAGCCCATGCTGTGAGCCGAGCAGAAATCAACGTCAACATAATCACTATGCCGTTACAATCCTTCTGAGAGATGTGTGAGGAAGCTAGCGCTTCCTCTCTGGAGGGGCTTCGTGACTGCAGATGATAACAGGAGCAAAAGCAATAAGGCAAGGGAGAGAAATGGTGATGGATAGAGACAAATAAAAAACAAGAAAAACAAGAGAAGGGTTAGACAGACAAAGAAAGGGATGGAGGAAGAAAAGAAGGAAAATGAAGGAAGGAAAGAATGAAGAAATTAATGAGGAAAGAAAGAAATGAAGTAAGGAAGGTAAAGAAAAGAGAGAGACAATTGAAGAGAGAAGGTGGAGAAGAGGTGGAGAAGAGAGGTGTGGGACGCGCTCACCTGGGAGTCCTGTTGGAGGTTGTCTTCGGGCTCAGGGGCATCTCCTCCACCCTCCTTGCCCTGCTGGGGCGGCTGGGCGCTGGCTTTGCACTTGCTGCTCGCCCCCGTGTCAGCGAGTGGGCCGCTCTCCCCCTCCTTCTGGATGTCCGGCCCCAAGCTCAGAGACATCTTCCCCGGGGAGAGGAGGAGGCGGGAACGCAGCGGGCACCAAAAACCCACAGGAACCTAGATTGGGGGGGAGCAGAGTTCAGGGTCCAGTCATGGTCAGTATGGTCCACTTAATACCAGACATTTATGATCTACTATTAACTATGATCCATTCCACACACACACACACACACACACACACACAGAATTGCACTTGTACACAGATAGCGCATGTAATTCACAGAAACTCATCTGCTTCATGAGTCTTTAATTCACAGCCAAACTGGCACCTTAATGCATATTACAAAGTGAGTTGTTTCTATGCGCAGAGCAGGGGCCATTGGGGAGACACTAAAGCTGTCAGTGAACATATAAGAACCTATTAGGACGCAGGCAACACCAATGTTAAAGCCTGAAAGATGGAGGAAAGCTGTTACTGGGATGAAAAAAAAGAAAAGAAAAAAAAAAAAAAATACAGTCCACACTCTTCATTCACTCAAAGGATCAATGCATCACTGGGGCATATGGGGAGAAATGTCTCAGAGGCTAAAATCTTTCCAAGCCTTGAGCTCTCTTAGTGGGCAGTTCTAAGAGGTTACTAAGGGGAACCTCTGGATGGATCTGTTGGGAATAGGACGAAGTGCTGACATAAGATCAAGTGCTCTGACATACCGGGAGTCGTCAAGAGGCGCGCAGCGGCCGGGGAGT